>BFEA01000219.1:2250725-2274896 GCA_003427395.1 Chara braunii
TGTATAGCGAATATGACAACACACACACACACACACACACACCCAGAGAGAGAGAGAGAGAGAGAGAGAGAGAGAGAGAGAGAGAGAGAGAGAGAGAGAGAGAGATTGGTGATCGATGGGTTATGGATGGCTTTTGATGCGAACCGTATCTTTTCTGATTCGAAAACACGGAAAGAGGAAAAGAGACGAGATGAAGGCAGTTGATAACTTAGATTTGGTGATGTGGCGTCACTAAAAATGATAGAGAATCTGGATGTATGCATGGATTGGTGATGAATGGATGGGACTGTCAGCAGCTCGAGGATTTATAGAGAATATGGATGAAAATTATCCTGAAATGATAACATCGATGATGGTATTTTTCTATAACGAGATGAATGGATTTCCTAACGATGTCGACGAATTGTTATGGCGATCAGGTGAGAGAGGGGTGGAATTAGGGAAAGTCTCTGTTTAGTCACCAGTAGAACGAAGGGGAGGGGAGAAGTAGGGGAAAGGCAAGGGAGAGGGAGTATTGGACTCCGGTATTTGCAATATGAGGGGTCCTTTGGTGCCTTCGATTTGGAGATAATGGGAGCTCTAGCGTCCCCCTGTCAGAGTGACGGGGGGAGGAAAATGGGTGCTCGAAAGGGGGCAAGGAAATACGAGGACAGAGCTCGTTGTTTTGTGATGTGCCCCCCGACAGTGTTGGCAGGGTATCGTAAGAGTGTAATCGTAAGCAGTCGCAGGGTAACTACCTTCTTCCCGCAAATACAACGGACGGTCATTATAGCTGTATTTTTGAGGCATCGTTCAGTCTAGATACAGCTGTAATGACCGTACGTTGTATTCGGGGGAAGAAGGTAGTCGAGGCGTAACCAGTCGGAGCGTGCAAGCAAGCAGTCACAGCTACCGGTAGATCGGGGGTTTGATTGGTGAGTGAGAACGCGGAGGGTCAGCGATTGATTGATTGATTGATTGATTGATTGATTGATTGATTAATTGATTGATTAATTGATTGATTGATTGTTTGAGTGCGCGATAATGAGATGAGAGGGGTAGTTTGTTAATTGATTGAATGTGGGTTGTTGCCTGGTTTCCTTGGTGTACGAGTGTCGTTGATCTTTTAGGGCCACGAACGATGGTCCGAACGCTTCCTTAGCCTATCTTTGGTTCTTTTAGGAAAAGGAACTGGAAAAAAAAGAAAAAAAAGAAGAAGGGAATGACTGACGAGAGCTCGAAAAGCTCGAAAAGGGGAAGGAAGGGACGGTAACATGTTAGTACATTCAAAAAACAAAGTAAAAAATGTTAGTACATTTTCCTCGGGAAAGATAAGTAAGATGGTTTGCAGTTTTAGAATTTCTAGATTGGAAATCAAGATTGTTGGAAGGAATTTTAGACTAGGGTTGGGTTGGCTTGGAAATTTAGTGAGAATTGGTCCTGTTTTCTTCGCTAATAATAGGTTGGCCAGAAGGGCGAGGAGGAGAGGACTTCTATTATTGTCCTTTATAATTTTTGGGGCAAAATTCTTGCCTTAGCCATGCTGAGAGAAAAAAAAGAAGAGGACGAGAGAACGGATTAGAAACACTGAACAGCGACAAAAGACGCGTTGTCGTTGTTCACTGTGTCTGATCCGTTCTCTCGTCCTCTTTTTTATGGGGGGGCCCTCTCTTGTTTTTCTTTTCCTTTGCCTCTGTTTTTCTTAAGCTGAATGTCGGAGGATTTCATTGACTTCAATTCAACATTGCCATTGATAGGCAGGTTATATTTTCACCTGTCTATGGGCGAAGCGGTCATTGCTTGGGGGTGTGGGCCGCGAGGAAAAAGGTTGGGGGAAGGGGAGAGAGAGAGAGAGAGAGAGAGAGAGAGAGAGAGAGAGAGAACTGTGCCTGATGTTGGCCATGTGTCTCTTTTTCTTTGTTCCATGGACATGTCTGTGCTCTTGTTTTTCGTTTTCTGGGTGCGAGTGTGTGTGTTAGTACCATGCACGCCACACAGTATGGCCTTCCCCACACAGTGCCACCGGGTCCGATGGTACCATCCAACCCACGTAGTGTCACACAGACCATATAATCCCGCATGGAGTCATGCCTGAGTGGTGTGTGTGTGTGTGTGTGTGTGTGTGTGTGTGTGTTGTCACATTCGCTATACAATAAAGAAAAGCATGACTGTGCCAGATTGTTTCGTCGGGCTTTCACTGACTCATCAGGAGGTTTAACCCCGACAGTCTGCCCAGAATGGAGTTGACTGATGGATGAGGACTCACCACATCGTCCAGAATGTGTGTGTGTGTGTGTGTGTGTGTGTGTGTGTGTGTGTGTGTTTGTCACTGTGTGTGTGTGTTGTTTTATTCTCTGTCGCTGTGTATTAGTACAATCCAGTCTGCATAGAATGATCCACCCCGCAACGAGCCGCACGGTCCACATGATACTGCCCGGCCCACAATAGTGTCACCCACGCCACACGATATCACCCTGCCGGCATAGTACCATGTGGCCATGCCAAGGTCTGAGTTGTGCTGAAGTTTGATGTTTTCTTTTTGGTTGGGAAGAAGGGGGGGGGGTGGCGGTGGTGGCCAGGAGGAGGAGGAGCAGAGCAGGTGTGCGCCGCGGCGAGCATTCCCTTGTCTTTATTATTTGCATCAGAAAATATTGCATCACTATCCGTAATAACTCAATGTCAAAGAATATTTTAGTTTAGGGGAAATTGTTGAGATGCCCCTAAAAGTTGGGATGATTTCCTCAGATACCCCTGAAACACAGGGGTACGGCGATATGCCCTCCTCACTGTTGTGAAACTTTGTGAAGTACCCCACTCGCGGATTGGATGGACCCTGTACAACTTCTCCATATGCCCCCCACTTCTGGCCGTTGATCCCATGTTGGAAAAGTTCTAGAGGCTAAAGAAATGTGCAGGCCCCGAACTCCACGGTCAGGCCTATATAGGAAATTTGCCCATGGGTGGGACAGGTGCATATACAGAATTTAGGGGGATTTCGCCATACCCCTGTGCTTTAGGGGTACCTGACGAAATACCTGGACTCTTAGGGGCATTCAATCAGTTTTCCATTTCAGTTTATTCTACTTGTTGTCACTGAGTATGAATCAGTATTTTATTTTACCGTCATTCCTATCAATTCTATTATTAGTGTGTATTACTAATTTACTATTCATTGCCACTTATGAGTATTTAGTATTTGCTATTTATTATTAGTACTATCATGAATATCAATGAACAATAATAATACCATGGGAGATGCTGGCATCCAAAAAGTTTGCTTAGGTCTAGTTTATGTATACATGTGGCAGTGCCACACGCTGCCACACGCTGCCACACGCTGCCACACGCTGCCACACTTTGCGTTTTTTTCCCCCCCAAGGGCGATAGCCTTGAGATATCATCGTTGAACTGACTGGCCCCAGGTAATTCAGAAGATATTTTGTCATTCATCATCTGGATTCGAACTTGGGTCTGTATTTCAACAGTTCATGGGTGCCACACATTGCTGCTGTTCAATCATGATAACGATGGATGCGCTGCCACTGTTTTTCAATAATTATTAATTATTACTTAATAATTTATTTAATTATGACTTCCTTGTGGGTTGCTCTTGGTTGACAGGTGTGGGCGGAGCTGCTTATTATGCAACTGGTTCGTCATTCTCAAAAGATTTGAAAAGACGTGAAATTGAAAAGACGCGAAGTCATCTAACTACATCTATCTGACGTAAAACGGACAGACACAACGCACCTGGCGTTGGGCATGCAGGTGGATTCGACTTGCGGTATCTTGCTGACACCTTGATCGGTGAGGTGGTTTCAGTTTTGAGCGGAAGGCCACGGACAGACGAAATGGAGCGAACGGCGGATCAGGAAATTTGCTTTGAGAGGAAGCCAGAGGGGGAGTAAAATAGTGCGTAGCAGGTGCTATTTTTCGGTGATCAGCTATATTTGGGAATAGGTGTTTGTACCGAAGGAACGTGATGTCTAGCCCTTTTTCCCTTATTTTTCTTTCCTCTTCTTCTTCTCCTCTTTTCTCCCGGCTGTTCTTCCTGAAGATGTGGTGAGTACGGTGTTCTTCTGTGGAGCCAACGTTTTGCTCCTTTTTTCCTTTTTGGTTTTCTTAAGTGGTGTTCAGTCCGGTATTCTCCTGTGGAGGCAACATTCTGTGTGTCTTTTTTTTTTGGATTTTTAACTAGTGTTCTGTTGCTGAAGGGACGTGTTTTGCTTGTGCATTGACATAGTTTTTTTTTTTTTTTTTTCTGATGATGGCCTTTTTTTTTTTTTTTTCTGATGATGGCCGGGTGAGGGGTCATAGTGGCTTTTTGCATTGCTGCTGGCCCTGCTAACAATCTGACAGGACCGTTACCTTTTTTTTTTTTTTTACGTTTTTCTTCTTTTTTTGGATAATCGTTCCTTGCAGACCGGCCAAAGAAAAAATCAATGGTGGTCAGGAGGTGAGCCCTCAGAGAGGTATCGGTGGAACCGGCAAGCCGCAGAAGGTGGTGGTGGCAAGGTGTCTTGCCTGGCGATGGCCGGCTGCGAGAATGGCTCTGCGGCTGCGGCCGCCGCCGGTTCTGAACCCGGACTAATGGGAACCTTGGCTGCAGGAGGAGATGCACGTGCCGTTGCTTCTACGGGTGCTGTTGTTGGATCTGGTAGTCCTCAGCCCTCCATGGAAATGGTTGGCGGCAGTACAGGTCCCTCTGTTCCTACTGCTGCTGTGGAACCTGTTGCATTTCTCCCTACTGACCGTGTCAATCTGACGATCAATTCTTATCCTGAAACAGCGTCTGTCAACAGCCGGGGGGTGCCGCCCCTTTCGCTCCGCAGCTGCTCTGTTGCTGCTCCTGCTGCTGAGAATGCTGGATGCACCACCAGTGGCTATGTGGGGACTGCCACTGGAGCTGAAAGGCCTGCAGTTGTGGTTCCTGCCGCTGGGTCTGTGGGTGGTGATCTTCCCTTGGGTGTTTTTACGACTTCCATGGATGTAGAACCTTCCTCCACAGCCATGGCTGTGGATGACTCTACTTTGTCAACTCCACTCAAAGCTGTAGCTGCCGCAGCCCGTCTAAGCACTGATCCTGCCAGTTCCCCTGCACCGACCAGCGTGAGCGCAGCTACCGCAGCTGACACCGCTGGTCCAGGCGCGGATGGTGTGGACCCTGCTGCCTCCCCACCTGCCAGCGGACCTTCTCTACTGGATGTTGTGGCCCTTGCCGCGCCGTCACTCGCAAACGTCGCCGTGGTGCCTGGGCCTCGAAGCACAGGTGATTTGGCTGGAGCTTGCACGACACCTTCGCACACGCGCGATGCAGCTGGCTCTGTTGCTCTGATTTCGGATCCTCAGGCGGCCTCTGCAGCCCGGAGTGCTGCACATGCTTTGGCTGCATCTGCGCCTCCACCTGTAGCAGATACTGTGGTTGCGGTTGCTTCCATTGTGGCTGCTGCTGCTGCTGCTGCTGCTGCGGTCCCCATGCAAGCGGATGGAGACGTGGCTGCTTCCGCTCCGCCTCCAGTCACAGATGCGGAGGTGAAGGTCGACAAGCATGACGAGTCGAGAGCGAAACGGAGGAAGTCGAACAATGGGTTGCCGTTGACACCAGAGAATGAGATTGTGTACCTGGACGACAGTGAAGATGAGAGTCAGCATGATAGTGATGACGAGGTGGTGTTTGTGGAGGCATGTGTGAGGAGGAAGGGGCACAAGGAGACCAGAAGGGGGGTTCCTGGAAAGAGAGGAGGGAGGTACTCCCCTCGTGCAAACTCGCCACGGAATGCGGCGAACCTGGAGAAGGAGAACATGGAACGAGGTGGAACAGAGGGTGGGAGGTCGGGGGGTACGGAGGCGGGGAGAAGTGGTGCAGAGCAGGGTGGTGAAAGTGAGGGAGGACGATCTGGTTTGAGGACGAACTCAGGAAAGAAGTCAGGAGAAAGGGAAGAAAAGCATAATGTCAAAGATGGCAAGGACACAAATGGGAGCGTAAGCAGCAGGTCGGTCAGCAGCTGCGATGAAAGGCGGGGTCAACGGAGCCGGGGTAAAGATGTTTCGGGAGGGGGATTGGATGGAGGAGGGAAGAGGAAGCGGTCTGGTGGGAAGGGAAGGCAGGGGCAGTCCCGATCGAGTTCAGGAGAGTCACATCAAGACAGCGAAGCGGTGGAGAATGTTGGTTACGCTGGCACGGGATCTGGGTTGACGGCACAATCGAAAGGCGGAGTGAAGAGGCGGAACGGGGCTGTAAAGCAGATGGGCAGGGATGGCGTGGTCGCTGTGTCGATGGGGTTCCCTGTCGACTCCTTGATGGAAGAGGAGATAGAAGCGGGCATGATCTCTACACTTCACGACTCTGAGCAGTTGGCGTATATTTCTGTAAGGAACCACATACTCGCAAGGTGGAGGGATGATGTGACCAGGTTTCTGACAGAGGATGAAGTCTTGAAAACCTTGCCTGCTCAGCACCATAGCCTCGTCCCTGCCACTTACAAGTTCCTGCGGATGAAAGGGTACATCAACTTTGGTGTTGCGCAGGCACTCAATCAGAGACCCGTACCTCCGCTCGGTATCAAGAAGTCGGTGGTGGTTTTGGGAGCCGGCTTAGCAGGGCTGGCTGCTGCGAGACAGCTCCTTTCGTTTGGTCTGCAAGTGGTGGTTGTTGAAGCGAGGCAACGGCCGGGTGGGCGTGTGTACACGAAGAGAGTCGAAGGCTCAGGGCGAGTGGCCATGGCGGATCTGGGTGGGAGCGTCCTCACAGGAATTCAGGGAAATCCTCTGGGCGTCCTTGCACGGCAGCTGGGGTTTGACCTGCACAAGATACGAGACAATTGCCCTCTGTTTCAGCCGGACGGCCGTCCAGTGGATGAAGAGCTCGATGTCAAAGTGGAGAACCAGTTTAATCGACTGTTAGATGTTGCAAACAGATGGAGGGAGAGGATGGAATCTATGGCAGCGCAGTGTGTGTCCCTCGGGACCACCCTCGAGTTGCTGCGAGACGATTACAAAATCGGGAAGACGCCGGAAGAGAAACAGCTCTTCGAGTGGCACCTGGCCAATCTCGAGTATGCGAACGCAGGACTCTTGTCAGAGCTTTCGCTGGCCTTTTGGGACCAGGATGACCCTTATGAGATGAGCGGCGACCACTGTTTCGTGCCGGGTGGGAACGTGCGGCTTGTCTCGGCCCTGGCAGAGAGCCTCCCGATCTTCTACAACAGTGTGGTGCAGAATGTGAAGTATGGCAAAGAGGGCGTGAAGGTCACCTGTCGGCCGGTGGGCGGAGATGAGCCACGGGTGTTTGAGGGCGACATGGTACTGTGCACTATACCCCTTGGTGTACTGAAGAAGCGTTCCATCAAGTTCGATCCAGAACTCCCTCAGCGAAAGCTGGAGGCCATTAACAAACTGGGTTTTGGACTGCTCAACAAAGTGGTCATGTTGTTCCCTTACACCTTTTGGGATGAAGATCTGGACACATTTGGTCATCTGGTTGAGGACCCGGATCAGCGCGGGGAGTTCTTTCTCTTCTACAGCTATGCACCTGTCTCAGGAGGAAGCCTCCTCCTCGCCCTGGTGGCGGGTGCGGCGGCCGTCCGTTTTGAGCAAATGCCTGCTCAAGAGTCCGTCACCCGCCTGATGGAAGTTCTTAGGAAGATATTCGGGCCGAAAGGCATAAAGGTGCCTTATCCGCTGCAAACGGTTTGCACCCGATGGGGAAGCGATCCGCTTTGTCTGGGTTCCTATTCGCATGTGGCCGTTGGTGCGTCTGGGGAGGATTACGACATCTTGGCGGAGAGCGTGGATGACTGCTTGTTCTTTGCTGGCGAGGCGACGATACGGCGGTATCCTGCTACCATGCATGGCGCTTTCCTCAGCGGTCTGCGTGAGGCGGGAAACATAGCGAACACCGCCTTCGCATCTTCAGCGCCGGCTGAAGCAGAAGAGCGAGTCCCTTCCGATGTCCAGTCGTTTGCATCGACGCTCTGTGATCTGTTTGAGCAACCGGATGTGGAGTTTGGATGCTTTGGAGTGATATTCGATCCGCGCAGTATGGCAGCCGACTCCAGTGCACTTATTCGTGTGGTGGTTAGAGGAGGAGATCCTATGAAAGGTGTGAACGGCGGAGGGGGAGCTGCGAATGCGCAGGAAGAGCAGTTGCTACAGCTGCACTTGTATTCTGTGATTCTCAGGTGGCAAGCGATAGAGCTGAGAGAAGTCAAAGGTGGAGATAATGTCAGACTCCATATACTGACAGAGAGGTATGGAGTGAAACTGGTGGGGAGGAGAGGGCTTGGCCCGACCGGCGACGCTTTGGTGGCAGCCGTTCGGACTGCAAGAGCCACAAGGGCGGCTCGCAAGGCAGTTATAGCTGCAACAGCTGGACTTGGAGGGGGTGCGGGTCTTGCATCCACAGGAGGATCGGGGAAGGGGTCGTTTTCAAGCAGAGGTCCCTTTGATGCCCCAGGGTCCTTGTCGTTAGTGACCGCTGCGTGACGACCCCTTTGTGATGGCTATGGCCCTACTGGTTGGCGGCAGTCCGGAGTTCATGTGCCCTCTGTAATTGTATTACATGCTGATAAGAGAATGGGTTTGTCCTCGAGAGATTACGGTTGGCTAATGCGAAAGTCGCATGGTATAGACATCGACCACAATGGGCGTGCAGGGCGGAGGTGTGTAGAAGAAAGATCCGGTCCACATGTCATGAATCAATCGACTGCCATTGAGGATTCCCTCTCTCTCTCTCTCTCTCTCTCTCTCTCTCTTTGTTCTCTCTCTCTCTCTCTTTGTTCTCTCTCTCTCTCCCCCTCTCTCTCTCTTTGTTCTCTCTCTCTCTCTCTCTCTCTCTCTCTCTCTCTCTCTCTCTCTCTNTCTCTCTCTCTCTCTCTCTCTCTCTCTCTCTCTCTCTCTCTCTCTCTCTCTCTCTCTCTCTCTCTCTCTCTCTCTCTCTCTCTCCAATGATGGTAAGGTGAGTGGCCTCCTTTCATTGCCCAGGCTGTGTGTTGTGTGTTTGATCGAGAGTCGATTGTATGTGTAACTTCCTGTGTCTGGCAGCCTCTGTAATAAATGCAATAAATGGCAGTGCTGTGAATGCAGCTGGCAATTAGGGTTTTAGATATTTAGACAATTTTTTTGCTATTTAGTATTTACAAGTGGTGAGACACAGCTGGTCAAATGGATTGATGGCATGCTTGGGATAGTTTGTTTCTCTCTTTACTTTGTCCACAAACTTAGAGTTGAGAATGGGAAGAAATATCAAGAAAGTCACTAGCTCAGGAAAGAAGGAAGGAGTCCTTCGGGACATCCGTTAAAAAAAATTGGAACGGCACAGAGAATGAAGGTTAATGTGCATGGCCTCAGCGCAAGGATGACACCCATAAATCGAGAAATAGTCCAATTAAAAAAAAAAAAAAAGGAATGAAGAAAGGTGAAGAAATTGAAAAAAAAAAAAAAAAACGTGATGAAGTTGGACTTGCCGCCGGTGGAATAGGAACCAGACTGATGCTCCCCAGAATGGACAAGAAGCCGGAACCATAAACTTGTGTTTTTGGGAAACAAAAAAAAGCTGAAGAACATAGTCTAAAGCATTGAGCGCATGTTGGCTGAATGAATGGTTGGCATCTATCTACGTCTACAATACTATAGAAACCGCTACGACGTCAACAACGCTCAACGCATATGCTCATGTACTCATGTATTCAAGGGACGCTGGACCCGATTTCCAGCAGGTGATGCTCCCCACCAATAGACGGAGCGACCACCAGCTGGCCTACTACGGAGGGCTGCTCTTATCATCCCCCCTTGCAGACCTGCTCAGGCCTTAATATAGTATATATTTAAAGAAAGAAAGAGGAAAAAAGAAAGAAACCGCTAGTGGACACAAGGAACGGCCTATATTCCAGGCCAGTCCCTCTTGCAGACGGCGCTGATCTCTCCCCGATGAGAAAAAGTTCCCCATCCGCAATAGTGATGGGCCTGGAATCTGGGCCGTTCACGCGAACGGTACCTTTTCTCCCCGATGAGAAAAAGTTTCCCGCAGCCGGTAAAGGCCCACCGTCAAATGCTCGCCCAGTATCGGCGCTTCGGGCCTTGCTGCACTACTCTCCAAATGTGCCAAAGAGACTGAATCCTCCGCTCGAACATGGAAAGATACATTGCTACATTTTTCAGCTGTTTGTTTTCCGCAGCCGGTACCAGTGCACCGTCCAACACCTGCTCAGTACCCGCCCGGCTCCAGCTAACGAGACTGAATCCTGTGCTGGAACATGTGGAAAGTAGTGAGCGAGGCCCTTGGTGTCTACCGACCGCCCAGCTTTTCTGACCTGTTTTCATTTAATTCTTTTTCGGGGTTTCTGTGGGCGGGCCGTACATCAGTTGGGCTACCTGCCAGCGACCTACCCGAACGCCCTGCGACCTACCTGCCTGCCCTGGCGGACCATACTGCGCCGTCTGCTACTGTAGCGCTCCTTCTCTCTCTCTCTCTCTCTCACTCTCACTCTCTCTCTCTCTCTCTCTCTCTCTCTCTCTCTCTCTCTCTGTGCGCTACGTGAACCTGTGAGCCTTTTGTGCTATGTGAACTTGGTGCTTGGGGCTTGGTGGTATGTGTACTCGGTGCTTTGTGCTTTCCGAACTCGGTGGTAAGTGCTCTGTGACTTGGTTCTTGGTGATACATGAACTTGGTGATTGCTGCGTGGTGCAACGGGAACTCGGTGGTTGGTGCTACATGAACTCGGTGCTTTGTGCTTTGTGAACTTGGTGCTTGGTGCTACGTGAACTTGGTGCTTCATGCTTTTGTGTATTCGGTGCTTCGTGAACTCGGTGCTTCGTGCTAGGTGCTTCATAAATTGGTGGGGCGTGCTTCGAGCCGCGTCTTACGTCCTCTTTATCTCTCTCTCTCTCCTCGCTCTGCTGCGCACTATGCGAACTTGGTGGTGCATGCTTCGGGAATTTGTGCTTATGTGAACTCGGTGCTTCATTCTTCGTGAATTGGAGCCGTGAATTGGTGCTTGGTGCTTCGTGAATTGGTGGTTCGTGGTTTGTGGATTGGTGGCTCGTGCTGCGTGAATTTATGTTTTGTGGTTCATGGATCTGTGCTTCGTGCTTCGTGAATTGGTGGTTCATGCTTTGTGCTTCGGTGCAGCTTGATCCGGTGCAACTTTAATTTGCCATCGGGCATCGTGGATCGGTTGTCCGTGCTTGTGGACTTGGTGCAACTTGAATGGACGCCGTGCTTCGTGGAATTGGCTGCCTGATGCTCGGGCTTGAGCGTTTGGCTACTTTCGTGAACTTCAATGTCGGTTGTTACATGCACAGATATGTGATGTTCGTAATAACCGAGGAACTGCAGTGTGATAAAAAGGACTGAAATGGACAATGCGGTGAGAGTAGAATCTCGACAGACAATGTGCATTCTCATACATACAAAAGTGCTGAACAGCGCAGGGAAGACTTAGATACAAAGACTGACCTGACAAGGACTGACCTCACACACGTAGTACAAGTAGCGAAGCAGAATGCTAGAATACCAATCACGAGCCCAATCAATGTTTGAACTCAGACTAAACATGCATCGTATCCCTCACCAGGTGTGAAGGAGCCTGGCGCTGCACACAGGGAGAAAGCGCCAGGTCCAGACATACACAGACGAAGAGGTAAGGACCAGACGARAGGAGGGGGGGAGAGATGGGAGTGTCGTTAACACCAAGTCTTGGTCACCAGTCCCAAATAACCCCTCGTTGCCATGTCTGAAGTCCCCAAAAGTCGAGTCTGGATCCGATATCACCAACCCCGGTATCTCTTCTCTCGCAGTCTGCAAATGCAGTGAAGTCAGGGGTTGAGAGGGAGAGGAGGAGATGGTGGACTGAGAAGAAGAGGAAGAAGAACCCTCTCTCTCTCACTGTTACGAACCAGGTACTAACCTGTGATGTGGCGCTGTGCTGCAGGTAACTCGAAGACGAAGCTGGAGCAACGGCGCTGCAGGTAGGTACTCCTGGCCTCTGCCCAAGCTCTCTCTCTCTCTCTCTACCACTATCCTAGCTATGGTGCCCAGCGCTGAAGACTACAAGATAACGCTACTACTACTCTAACGCAGCGCTCCCTCCAGAGTGCTGCTCCCGAATCCTGAAGAGTACAACTGCCGAACTGCTCTTTTTCTTGCGGGGCGGGCCAGTCCTTTATAGTGCTGGCCCGTGCCGGAGGCTGGCCGTGCCAATGCCCTATGCATAGGAGGCCGCTCTTGCCAATGCCTCCCTGGCCTAGACCCTGCGGAAGCTTCCAGGCAAGAGCCTGGAAGTTTCCCTGTAGGGAAACAGGCTGGGGCCTGTAGGCCCTGTCAGAAGGAAGCTTCCAGGCAAGAGCCTGGAAGTTTCCCTGTAGGGAAACAGGTTGGGGCCTGTACAGCATGTAACAGTTGGAGGCTTCGTCGACACTGCTGAATCAAGCGAGTGTCCGGATCTACCTACCCTCCAGCCCACACCTCCAGTCCACACTTCCAGCCCACACCTCCAGCCCACACCTCCGACCCCTTAAAAAAATTAAAAAAGAACATTCACTTGTATTAATTTCAGCTTCTTTTCCCGTTTCTCTCTCTCTCTCTCTCTCACACACACACACACACACACACACACAGAGACAGAGAGAGAGAGAGAGAGAGAGAGAGAGAGAGAGAGAGAGAGAGAGAGAGAGAGAGAGAGAGAGAGAGAGGGTGAAACGGCGGGGGGCGCGCGCGCAGGGAGGGAGGGGGAGAGAGAGAGAGAGAGAGAGAGAGAGAGAGAGAGAGAGAGAGAGAGAGGGCTGCTGCCGGTGCCGTCGATTCCGTGTGTGTGCGAGCGCGCGCGCGAGAGAGAGAGAGAGAGAGAGAGAGAGAGAGAGAGAGAGAGAGAGAGAGAGAGAGACGGTGCCACGCTGTCCACTGTCTTTCTGACACGTGCTGCTCCGTCTCGTCTTTCGTTTTTGCCTCTCAGGAAATCCTCCAAGATGCACGCCCGGCATTGTGGCTCCCACGGCGACGCTCCTTACAACAACTGGCCCGGCGAACAGCAACTGCCAAGCAGATTGATTGTTTCATTCATACAGTACAAGACTTGTCAAACCACCAGTACCTACCCGTTGGTTTGGCCGTTGCCGTTAACGCGGTAGCCGAATCGGTCTGCCCCTCGGGTCCATATTCATTTGACCCCCCGGGGGTTACGAAAACTGCGGTAGGTACTGGTCGTCAGTTGCACTCTTTACAGTCGAAGGCTGCTTCCAACACCTCCCCACTGCCAGTCGTCAATTAGGCCCATCAAACTTATACTGATCCACATACACACATGCCCTTGCACACCTATTGATCGGTTGGAGAGTCTAAAAGTCAACACGTAAGGGCAAGTGCATGTGTGCTTACGTACCTTTCTCGTTATGTTTGGTGGCATACATACAAGATCGGTTGGTCCCAAACATATTGAGAGAAGACACCAAACAAACTCAGCATCGGGACCTTGATAATTCAAAGCAGTCGTCGTATGAACCTGCCCGGAATGCCTGCATCATACGACACCGGTTTCCCATTAAAAAATAAAAAAGAAAGAGATCAACAGGACAATAGACAGCATTTTCTTGGATGTTTCAGAGTGTTCAGACTGCAACTTTGTGGTTCCATACAGATCACAAAACGAAAATGATAGCGAGAAAGGTAACGGCGTTTCAAACGAAACAACAGTAAAGGAAGGGGGGGGGGGTGGGGGGGGGGGGGGGTTTGGGGGTATTCCCAGTGTTCCCACCTTGTTTTTTTTTATTATTATTTTTTTTCTGCGGGGTGGTATTCCCTCCTGTTTTCTTGCCAGCGGATGTCTGTTTGCCGTCATGTTCTTCTTTTTCTTATTGTGAAAGAAGCGGGAAATGATAGGACACTTCATTGTGCTTTTTCTTTGTTTGTGTTTTTTTTTCTTTTCTCAGTTTTCTGTTTTCGCCGGCGAAGCTGCGACGGGTCATCTACTAGGGACATGGCAAATGGTGATGAACGGATTCCTAAGTTTGGGAGGCCTGAGGGGATGCTTACGGGGCTTTGGGACTCTGCGAAGTACCATACATTGTACAGGTACAGGTGTTTTCAAAAGGGTATCCTACTATCCGTATTAAAAAGGCATACCTTTCTCGGCCTTTTGGCTAAGTAAGATCAAGTGTGGTAGCTGTCCTGATCAATTTCATATCTGATTCGTGGTTCGTAGGGCCACATAAAAAGAAAAGAAAAAGGTATACGTATGACGTCATGACTTGTACATATGCAGCCACTGCGTAGCCTACCAAATGTCATACGGGTGGGGAGGGCCCTTTTTTTTTTTTTGAAAGGGAGACAGCCTTGAGATAGCGTCGCGAAACTGACCGGTCCCAGGTAATTCAGGATTTTTTTTGTTTATCTGGCTGCATCTGGATTCGAACTCAGGTCTGCATTTCAACAGTTTATGAGTGTACCAACCGAGTCGAGCGAGTTGGTTACTTTTTGGTGATTTCATTTGCTGCGTTTTCTTTTTCGACTGGTGCCAACCAGTTGGATCTCTCTTTTTTGTTTGTTTGTTTGTTTGTTTGTTTGTTTGTTTGTTTTCTTGTTTTGGAGGTTTCAGTTGAGCAGACTGACTTCTGGAGATAGCCTCAGTGTGCCGATTCCCCCAGCTGTGAAGGCTGATGTAAAGGGAGGGTTACTTCTTAGAGAAGAGGTTAACAGAGTCCTAAATTTTCAGGGCAGGGCTTTTTCAGGGTCATTATAACAAGCGTCCCACACCTTTTAAACCACAAGTACACGGCCCCAGTAGTATGGATTACGTACGTCTGGCCCTAAGCCCTCCTCCTTGCAACCACAGATTCAAACCGGCGACCTCGGCCTCAAGAGCCAAGTCTCTTAACCACTACAGCCAGGACACGGTGTTCAAAAGTGGAATCGTACCGGTCGTGATCTCCACCCCACCCCCTGCAAGGCCGTACTGTCCAACTCAACACTCACCACGCACAGCACCCATGGACACGGCAATTCTCGTACACTTCACTCTGTAGTCAGCATGTAACCCCCACTGGTACTCTTACCCACTCACTCAGACGGGACTTATCAGTCTTGCAGTCCTAAACTTGTCGCCGCAAGAAAACGGGGCCGAATCGTCAAACGAGGCCGAAACGTCAAATGCGTGCCAAAAATAAAGCTGTCAGAAAATTCTTCAAAATATATATGCGATAGAAGACATTATTGTGAACAACTTTTGCCTTGGACAGAAAGTGGCTCTGAACAACTGGGAGGGCTCTGATCATTCAGGCTTGAAAGGCAGGGGCGGGCGTGAGATCTGGTCTGGCTAGAGGTGTTTGCCGAACTGGCAGGCACCTAAGATGAGTAGGGGTTGTCAGCGCGTGGGCGCTCTTGGGGCCCAGCAAAAATCGCTGGCATGTGAGAGATCCCGGGGGGTTGCTGTCCTGTGGAGAACCGCAGAGCCGATTTTTTTTGGGGCAATTGGCAGGTTCTTTCAGTTGGGTGTAATGTACTGGCACGGCGATTTGGTTCCGTTCGCACCTTAGGTGTTACCCGTGGAGATTATGTGGCGGCGGGAATTGTCATTGCAGGCACACCCAAGTATAAGCACATAGTGGTTCGATTGTGACTCAGAGCGGCATACCGACATGGTGCCACTGTTAAATGCATGTGGCCCGAATCATGGCCAAAGCCAGAAAGCCATTGAAGCAATGAAACACTTGACGCGTATTGAGACCCACCTGGAATAGTTCTATCCCTCTTTCTTTTTTTTTCCTTTTTTTTTTCCCTTAAGTTGAGTCTGTTGAGATTTATGCCGAGATGCCCCTGAAAGATGTGGGTAGAGCGGAATGCCCTTTTGGGCCGAAATCTTTGTGTTGTGCCCCTGTCAGGCGGGTGTGCAATTTGCAATTTGGACCTCGCCGTTTGGGCCTTGGCCTTTTGCAATAGCGCCTAGGAAAAAGGTGGCAAGTACTGGGGCATTTCGCAAAGTTGGACGGTACCTGGTAGGGGTATGTTGCGAAGATGGGGGTCCCATAGGCGCCAGGGGTATTTCACAAAATAGTATTCTTTTTGTCAGAGGGGCATTCTGCTCTACCCACATCTTTTAGGGGCATTTTGGCATATATCTCAACTTATGGGGGTATTTTGCAAATTATCCCTCTGATTTATATTTCTCTGATCATTGTCATCTTCTGAATAGTTCTTTGCTGACACGTCTTGGCGTTGGCTACATGAACACTCGACACTGGATCAGGAAGGGCTCGCCTTGCCGTGGTGCAGTACATGCGTCAAGGCCTTTTATTCCCCTCACAAAATATAAAAGACACTAATGAACACATTTTGCTGCAGTGTCTGGAGGCCATCCTCAGTATGTGGAGGCGGCATCGGATCTGGAGCCAATTTGGCACCGGTCAGGACTGGTGCCATGGGACTGGGAAACTTTGTTATGCGGCCACGGACCCATCCAAAGGAGCTCCTCCTTCATTGGAAATGATTTTGAACTAGGTGGAAAGGCGATCCTTCAGGCCCTGAGGTGGAGGTGATGTGCGCGGGCCATTGAAGGGGCGCGGAAGGGGGGTGGGAAAAAAAGGTCGGAATGATCTGTGACCTGATGGAAGTGGAGATGAGAGCGAGCAGGGAAACCGTTAGAGTGCACCTTGAAACACCTGTACTTCCTAAAGTCGTCCAAGCCCACAATTTTAGGAAACGTACCGGCCACTACAGGAGCGCCCGAATTCGTCCGGCTAAAAATGTTTCTAGTTTTTTTGTTTCCTCTGCCGATAGCTGGGCCAAGTACTGGTGGTTTAAACCACCAGTAGTACCTTTCGGAGTCATTTTGCCGTTTCATGCCGGTTAACATGGAGGATGCACTCGGCCTCCGACGGCGGCCAGATGCGCCGCCAAAACGGCACGCAGGGCTGGTGGCCGATAGATGGGAAAGGTACTGGCGGTTTAAACAGATGACACGGCAGGACCCCAGTAAAACACTCACCAAGCTCTTCAGTGATTGGTTGGGAGGGGAAAGGGAACGAACGATAGCCACAGTGGAGTTAGCGGGTTGGTCATATCAGGGTATGGATCCGTTTCCAAGGGACTACGGCTTGTGTTGCCATAATTGGGCGGAGATGGACCCGGCTATAGCGATGAAGCTGCCTGAAGAGTTGAGCTCCCCGACGTCTTCCCCATACAAGAAAATGCATTAGTAGAACTGAGCTGGTTTGGGAGGGACGTGTGATGGTCTCCCCCCCCCCCCCGAAGGAGTCACATGACCCCCCGAGGGTACATGTCGTTTTGCAGCCCGAGAAAAGTCAACTGTTCCATTCCTATGGGCCTCACTCCCCGACACCACATTCTATACAGACTATACGCACCCGGGCTGACTTTTGTGCCGAAGAGTTGAGGCATTCGGACTGATCGAAAACTTCGAATGCATCGGGACTATAGCACTCGGAGTCAATTTGTGGTTCTCCCAGTGCAGTGAGATACTCTCCCTTTCTGATTGATCAGCGACCGTTGTTTGCCTCCAAATACATTTAGGGCCTCGTTTGACCACTCACCATAATTTATGCACAAGGTTGAAAGCACATGGCGGGGTATCTTTCCATGTTCTAGTGGGAGTTGCATTCTCATTTTGCACAATTGGTTAGTAGAGGAGCAAGGCCCTTAAGAGTGTTGTGAAGTGGAGCGAGACCCTGTCTTGTTCCCGCTCCCCCCCTCTCCTGTCCCACCCTATCCCTTTTCTTTCTATCGTGTTTTTCCTTTTTCTTCTGTTTTTGTCCTTTTGGTGGCAGGCTTCTCTCTGGTTTTGGCATGAAAGTGTTCTTAGCTTGTGCGTTGTTTGCTCGCCGTTTGTTGTTCACAGTTCCGTGTTGGGGCCGCATCCGAATGGAGGGTCAAGCGTTGTTGTTCGAAGTACAAGTACTGGGCCCTGTCGACGAGCGGCGGGCCATGTCAACGTCAGTGAACTGGTCGTGAGTCTGAATTGTGGGCATCAGATGCTATAGCTTAGGCGCCGTCGTTATTGTTGTTGTTGTTGTTGTTGTTGTTGTTTTTTTTTTTTTTTGGTTGTCTAATATGTTCCCTGATTTTCTGTCTTTCGGATCGTTTGTACCACGCAGTCTGCATAGCATAGGTTACCTACCCCTATTCCTTTTTTTTTTTTCCTCCCTCTTTCCTTTTCATTATTATTTTTTTTAAAGTCACAACGTGTCAGCCTGTCCATGTAAAAGCCCACCTGCCCCACACCTCATTGACCAGTCCACATACTACAAACCCCATGTAGCACCGCCCAACTCAGAGTATTCGCACACTGTCAGTAGTAGAACAAGCTTATTAAATGTATCTGACTGTAATTGTGGCCCTTTCTGGATGCATCTGACTGCCATTATTATGTCCAGAAATAAGTACAAAGGCCCTTAGGCTAGTGTAAGTACACACGCTCATATGGTATCAGTGAGACCACACGGCATCAGAGGCACGGAGAGACATGCTCATATCTCATGTTCGGGTTTGAACACTCCTGTCACGGACTTTCCTCTCAACAATTTCGGCGGGTTGGCTTATTTAAGCTCTTTTCCACTGGCCCACGCTGTGCGTTGCGCGCATATCCTCGCGGGGTCCGGTTGTTGCTCTGTGTTTTGAATCCGGTTTGGCAGAACTCGCTCACAGGTCTGCATGATTCACACCAGGTGTATGTGGACTGGGCTGGCCACCGGTTCAGACCGGTGTGGCAAAACACGCACGCTCACAGGTCCACATGGTTCAGACCAGGTGTATGTGGAAAGGGTTGGCCACTGGTTCACACCGCTTTGGCAAAACACGCTCACAGTACGGTCACCGTGTATGTGGAATGTGCTACACGCTTCCATTGTTTCGTACGGTAACCGCCGTAAAGATAGGACTACGGGTGAGCGCACTGAGCGGCTGTATACGTGCTTCGCTTCGTTGATAATACAGTCTCGAAATGGCGGATCCAAATTGATCCAATACCCTGTTGCAATTGTGGGTTTGTCTGGACACATATCGAGAGATTGTCAGTAACACCTAGTAACCCACTAGTAACCCACTAGTAACCCAAACCCACGCCCACTAGTAACCCAAACCCACTAGTAACACTAACGCACGCCCACTAGTAACCCAAACCAAGGCCCACTAGTAACCCAAACCCACTAGTAACCCAAACCCACTAGTAACCCAAACCCACTAGTAACCCAAACGCATGCCCACTAGTAAGTTAAACCGAAACCTGTAGCGACGGGGGCGAACGGGACTGCGCTGTTGGCGCTACCTGCACCACCTTTTACAGGGTATGCAACCCAGCTGTGCAGACGTACTACCCGTAGACCGGATATGGAGGATATGCGCCGCGAGGGGGCTTTTGAAAAATTGCTAGTCTCGCATAAGCCATGTCTTGGGCAGGTCTAGCGATGGTCCTGTGAATGACTACCTTGTGAATGGGTTATTTATTTGGTTAACACTGTCATCTCACCGTGTTATTGGTCTATAATTGCAACGTGCTACTAACAACTAGACAATTCCACTGGTTTTTAGACCGGTTTGGCAAAACACGGCCAGTGGCACATGGCTCAGACCGCCGGGTGTAGTACTATGTGGACTGGACTGGCCACCGGTTCAGACCAGTTTGGCAAAACAGGCTCCCAGTCTCCTGTCTGCAGTATTTGGACTGGGCGGGTCGCTGGCTCAGACGTGGTTCAGACCGGTTTGGAAAAACACGCACGCTCACAGGCCCACATGGTCCAAACCAGGTGTAATATGTGGACTGCGCTGGCCACTGTTTTTTAGACCAGTCTGGCAAAGCACACTCACAGGTCCACATGGTTCAGACATGGTGTAGTACTATGTGGACTGGACTGGCCACTTGTCCAGTCCAGTTTGGCAAAACAGGCTTGCTCACAGGCTCCTGCGTGTACTAGTATGTGGACTGGGCGGGCTGCTGGTGCAGACATGGTTCAGACCGGTTTGGGAGAACAGGCGCGGTCAATGAAAGTACAAGTTGTTCGTAAAGGAAGAAGTGTTCTTTCTAAATCAATAAATAACATATCGATTTCATTTCGTGACCGCTTGTAGGCTCGCTGGCTCCTGCCAGTTGTACTAGTTTGTGGACTGGGATGGCCACCCATTCAGACCGGGAGAATAGATTGTCAAGCGGCAGCGAAGAACTCTTTTGGTGTTGTTATTGCCACTGATTGAAGTTCAATTTTGCTGTGTTTGTAGGGGTCCATGCCTGAAGGGGGGGCTGCTCACAGGATCCTATCTTATTTCAAGTTGTAGGGGTCCAGGCTTCAAGGGGCTGCTTGGAGGAGAAGAAATGCAGCAGCAGGATTGAGCGCGTTAGGTTGTGGAAGTGAGGGCCAGCCCGGGATCCTCAGGGTGATATGTTTGTGCCTCGAACAGATGGACCCAGTCGCGATCGTGGTCAAGTTCATGCTTTCTCAGGATGGACATGGTGCTAGTAGCAGGGCCAGGCTCTGGGAGTAAGGGAGTCTGCCCCCAATTGCTTACATCATGCTGATGTACTATTGTGGGCGCACTCGCGCCGGGTCTTTTTTTCGACTGATCCTTGCATGTATTTGCGGTCTGATGCATGCAGGTGTTGCCGCAATTTCAGTCAGATACGTCCAGGAGAGGCCCCGTGTGAGTATTGCTTGCGCTGAATTTTGTGTCTGGGACCTTGGCTGTGTCTGCCAGCTGCTGTGCTGCTCAGGGAAAAAAACAGACTCGAGCTGTCCCACACACAGATGGGCCACCTAATTTCAGAGGTGGCTCTGCCTTGTCTGTAATTGTGGTAGCCGCCATGACTATTCCAAAAGAAGCAGAAGAAGCAGCAGCAGCAGCAGCAGCAGCAGCAGAAGAAGAAAATCCACTGAGCACAAGCACACCCTAATAGATACGAGGTGATCTTTTTTTTTTTTTTTAATGCGTGTCATCCTTGCGCAGGGGCCATGCTAGTCTTCTCTGTATCGTTCCAATTTTATGCGTGTCATCCTTGCGCAGGGGCCATGCTGATCTTAGATACTGCTGAAAAAGGAAATTTTAAGTGAACAAACTTCAAGGTCAAGGCAGTGGCCTGTGCTGCAGTCAATCCCGTCGTGAGAAGGGTAATCAATGACTGGCAGGATGTCACAGTAGGTTCAGACCTTGACAAACTTGTTTTGTTTAGGTCCCAGATGGGACACTGGGCCCGGTTCCGAGCATGTGCTGATCCCCACAATTAGATTGGAGCCTGTTTTTTTTTTTTTTTTTTTTTTTTTTTTTAATTAAAAAAAAACAAAAAGGTCAAGAAGGTGGCTCTCTCTACTATTCTCCGCAACGTCGTTGAATATCATGATGGTCACCTTTCTTCCCCAAGGACTGGATGGAGGGGAAGAGGAGGGAACTAGATGTCGCTTTCTCTTTCTGCCCTTGGATTGGCTGGTAGGAAGATAGGTGTCGGTCATGAGGTAGTCCCTGGAGTAGAGATGTTTGTCCGAAAAGAAAAAAAAGCCTGAGGTCCCTGAAGAAGTGTTAAAGAAAAAGGAAAAAAAAAGGCGGTGTGAAGGAGAAGAGGACCAGTGCCACAGTCCAGTACCAGCGGGGTAAGGGTTTGGAAAAGTGGTGTGAAGGAGAAGAAGGGGCTCGTTAGACACTCCTCGCCGGGCGTGTAAACCCCCCGAGGAAAATTTCGTTCCATCTATCCTCGAGGATGAAAACGAAAAAAAAAAGTGAAAACATTTCCTTGGGGAATCCTCGGGGCGTCCTTGGGCTACAGCCATTTGTGGCATTCCCCAAGGGACCTCCCGAGGTCCTTTGGAGGTCAAGGATCCACGATAATCGGAGCGGCAAGGGCACCCGTTGCTGCCAAGAAATTTTCGTCGGCTGGTCCATTGGAGTTCCTACCGGGCAGGGCACAAACATCTTGGGTCTTCAACGTTCGGCTTCCAGGAACCTTACGCCAACGGTAACCCTTGGTGGCCGGCCGGCCCCCGCGGATGTCGTCGCCCAGTGTTCACCCTCGCAGTGCGTCCCGCCAAACGAAAAGGGGTCGAACGGTCGGCAAATTTGAATACTTCAGCCGACTCCCCTTGCTCCGATTGCCCATTGTGTTCCACGATGGAAAACGGTACAAGGCATTCGTCCCATGCTGCAGTCTGCCATTTGCAGCCCTCTTCGTTGCCGTTCGCTGGAGGTGTACCGTCGTCGTCTAGCTACTGCCTTTCCCCACTTGCCTTTCATGAGCGACGTCTTTCGAAGGCTGCCGTCGTCTAGGTTAACGGGGACCCCCCCAGTTTCAGGCCCTGGGTAACGAGTCTAAAACTGAAATTACGGTTTTGGAGTCCAATTTTATGTTTGTTTGTCTGTTTTTTTTTTTTTTTTTTTTTTTTTTTTTTTTTTTTTTTTTTTTATGTTCTTGTTTTGGTTCAAGGTTGCTGTGTGCCAAATTTTGTGTCATTTGGAGAATTGGAGTTTCCTCTGTTAAGATTTTTGAAATTTCTGAAGATTTTTTTAAAATTGAAATGTTGGCAAAATTTTATGAAAATACATTTTTGCCTTGCTGTTTTATATGTTTTTTATTATATATTTTTTGGATTTTGTTTTGCAGTTAGTATGGTATGCACTCTATGAATTGGCGGCATTTTTGATTAAAATGACCCTTTGGTTTTCTTACGGTCCCTGTTAACCTTTGCTCAGTATTTTGCGGGAGTCCTCATCCTCGGATACCGAATAAGGTTTTCTTACGGTCCCTGTTAACCTTCGACTCTCATGGGACCCTCACCCCTACTATCTTTTTTTTTTTTCAAGACAGGTTGGTAATAAGGCAGACCTTATGGGGTATCACTTCTCTTATCACCATCCTTCATTGTGTGACACGATTTGGTAATAGGGTAGACCTCACGGGATCTACTCCTCCTCCTACCACCTTCCTTATTCAACTTAAGTTAGCTATAGGGAAGACCTCAACGGGTTCTCGCTGCTCCTATCACCTCTACCAGCTTCCCCTCTGGAAGAAGTCTCACTTCCTCATTTCAACTCTCTTGAAATTTTTGAAGTAAGGGTATTCCCCATATTTCAGATAATCAGAAGTCCTTTAGTCGATAGTGCAGGCCACATAGTGCCCAGATCCATACAACTCAGACAAGCACATAACGAGGTAGCTCACACAGGAACTACCCTTCATCATGTACCTTTCAAAGTCCTTCCGCCTGATTTTTCCCCAATTGTGTTAGTTTCACTCTGAGAGAGGCAAATGTTAAACGAGATGTTTTTGAAGATGGCATAGATAGTCAAGGTTTTCATTTTCATATCGTTCAAAGCTAGTCAAATCAAGATATCAAACATACATAGGCTATGTAACCCCTGGGGCCACGGCCACGGGTCGGGCTCGGAGGGCGGCCATGTTCATGGCCGCATCCGCGGCTGGGGTCGGCCGCACCGCAGCCACGTTTTTCACAGATTTTTCCCGTAAAAAATAATAGGGAAAAAAAAAAAAAAAAAAAAAAAAAGGGGTTGTAAGTTTTTTAAACTTTTTTTTAATTTTTAATTTTATTTTTAAAAGCTATGTTCTTCTCTCAATTTCACCTCACACTACCTACCTATCACTACTCCTAATTGTAGGCATACAGGGAACCCCATAGCAGCCAGAACCGTGTTAACGAGAGAACATGCGGGGGCTGCTCCCGACCTGCAGGTGGGCGATACCGGGTAGGGGACAGCCAGTAGCATCAGGGACCATGCCAACAGGACCAATCCCTGTGCCTCCCCTCAGGTCCCCTCCCCTACGAACATCAGCAGACTCTGCTCAATGCCGATCGGCGGATCCAGTGGTCTATCTCTAGGTGGCGGGCGCCAAGCATGCCCAGGAAGGTACATGAGGCCAATGGGGATTGAACCCACGACCTCCTGAATGCCACTTGCGTGCCTTACCAACTGAGTTAGGCCGCTGGATTTGTAAGGTTTTTCAAACCCTACAACCCCATTTTTTTTTTTTAAAGAAAAAAATATTTTTTTTGGAATATAAAAAATAAAAAACAGAAAAGACGGAGAGAAGAAATTAAAAAAAAACAAACAACAAAAAAAAACATGGGGTTGTAGGGTTTGAAAAACTGCTGGATTTGTAAGGTTTTTCAAACCCTACAAACCCATATTTTTTTTTAAGAAGAAAAAAATGAATGTTTTGAAATATAAAAAATAAAAAACAGAAAAGACGGAGAGAA
>BFEA01000219.1:2282306-2299503 GCA_003427395.1 Chara braunii
TGTGTGTGTGTGTATGTGTATGTGTGTGTGGTTGATTGGGTGGGGGTGGGGGGTGCGACCCATCCCCCACCAATTAATCAATAAAAATAAAAATAAAAAAAATCGATGTGTTTTGAGTATGGTCAGATTTTTGATTTTTTAAAAATAATTTAAATGCTAAAAACATAAAACTAAAAAATGGGGATGTAGAGCGCAAAAAACTCTACACCCCCATTTATATACATATATTTTGGATTATTTTTGCCCATGAAAAACGTTTTCGCGGGCCGCGTTGTTCTGCGTTTTGACGTGCTTTCAACGACCGTGGTAACGGGGTTTCAACGACCGTTGAACCTTTCAACGGGAAACCCCCGTTGAATCCAATTTCGAACACATAGCTGTAAGCTTTCTCGGCACTACATTAACCAAATCGACCCCTCGACCTTAGTCGTCGAGTTTTTTTTTTTTTTTTTTTTTTTTTTTGAAACGTGCGTTGTGCCAAGGCACGCACCTTGTGCATGGTTGGTTTAGGCGCATTCCAACTATCGATGTTGGCGTGTAGACTTCGCTCTGATAACTGAATCCTCGACGTTTTCGGTCGAAGGGTATTACTACCGATCCTAACCATCATAGGACACATCATAATAACGCGCGTGCATACTAGCGAAATTTTCTCACTGATTTGCCTCGGTCTCAATGGTCAAGGAAATCGTTTCAAAGTGCCACGCGAAAAATGCACGCGCTTTGAACTTCAGACCATTCTTTCATGGTGGTCGGTGCAATCACTCTGTCAATTGTCAAAACATGGCTAAATACACTTGTAAGGGTATTTGGTCCAACAACGGGTTTGAATCTTCTTCCTTAGTGATGAATGTGATTAACTCCGCATGTAACAAGCAATTTGTTAAAACTAGAACAAGAAAAATATGTGGCTTACAAAATCACATACTCTGTTTATATGAAAGTAATTTTTCAGGAAACGGAGTACGAAACTTGATTATGTGTCTAACAGAAGAAAAAGAAAAAACGTCATGTTTTCAGCAAATAGACCAACTACGGAGAACAAATGATAATGAAAGATTAATGGTTATTCCACAAATTTAAACTACGTTATATTTAGAAAATTGATAAAGAAAGGGACAATAATTTAGTTTTGAAATTTTTTCTTCTTTTTCTCATTTACAACCAAGTCAGGTATGCTAGGCAAAGTGATAAGAGTTTCACGCTCTAGCACCCCAGGTGCGGTTTCTCCCGTCCATTGGTTGGTAGAAGCACCTGCTGGAAACTGGGTCCAACGTCCGTGTAACTTGAACATATGATGCTACAGAGACTTTTACCCAACTTTGGAAGTTTGGCTTGTTCTCTGTCGCAACGAGGTCACAGTGGATCAACCACCAGACCTTATACCTTTGATTACGGGAGTTAATCGTCGACCCGATTGACGGCCTCACTTTTGTGTGGGTGTTGCTACCCACCTACCGGCTTCCTAACTAACAAAGTGATGTGCCGAGGCTCATTGTGTCCAACACAGCGCCGGGTGCCCCGAGAGACCCAGAATGATAGTTGACCAGTCTACACAACAAAATATTGGTCATCACCATACTGCCAAGTTCGAAGCTGCAGGAAGCGGGAGTGTACTTGCTATCTCAACCCATTCTTCACCCTCCTATGTGCCCCCTGTCCAATAGCGGGTGAACTTTTGCTTGTTCCTTGCCCGTTTCCCCCCCTCCCCCCAAAAGTCAAGTCATGGCACTGTGGGGTGTGAAATGGATACCTTCTAGCAGTACAACCCTCCATTGATCTAGTCTATTGGGAGGGAGCTTCACCTGTAGGAAAGTGGATCGAGCGTCCTATAATGTTTGCCCCACGAACAGGAACGGTCCGTCTGTATGTTCGACACTATGTATGTACGACCTCCGGTGGTCGTACGACCGTATGAACGATGGTTCGAACCCTATTTCTGGGCCTTCTAGGGGCCCTTCCAGAAACAGAAGGCAGGTGGGGTTGCTGATGCCGAGGGGGACCCCTCTAGAAAGGAAAAAAAAACTTTTTTGTAGCATGAAGGAAAAAAAAGAAAAGAAAAAAATTTCATCGATTGATTAATTGATTGATTGATGATTGCTTGCTTGCTTGATTGATTGATGATTGTTTGATTGACTGATTGATTGATCATTGCTTGCTTGGCATGCTTGATTGATTGAAAAAAAAGGCATATGCTCATGCACGCGCTCCCTCTTTCTCTTTCTCTCTCAGCAAGCAAATGAGAGAGAGAGAGAGAGAGAGAGAGAGAGAGAGAGAGAGAGAGAGAGAGAGAGAGAGAGAGAGAGAGCTTGTGTGTGAGTGTGTGTGCGTGTTTGTGTGTACATGTGCGTGTGTGTGCATGTGTGTCTGTGTGCGTGTGCGTCTCTATCTCTCTCTTTCTCTTGCGTATATGCACGCATTTTTGCAAAGAGACAGACAAAGAGTGAGGGAGTGCACATGCTCGCACACAGTCCCGCACATCAACATTTTGTTTTTTATAATTCCAATCCATGAATGAATCAATCAATCTTTCAATCTTTTTCTTTTTCAAATATATATATATATATTAATAAAAGAAAGGGGGTTCCCGGTCACCCCTGCCATCCCCTAAAGCGGTTAAATCGACCTGGTACCCCCCCCATGGGCCTCGAGCAGTAACGTATGGGCCTCCTCCTTACGACCGTACAACTATTTGAATGGACGGTTCGTCCGTATACCCTCCATACGGTGTACGGGGTTATACATTGGCAATTTGGCATGCCATTTTGTGCGACTTTTCTTCTTCCAGGTAAATCATAATAGCATATCGTTAATTTTCTCATTGACAAACAAAGTTCAAAGAGAGATGCATACACTGCCACCAAGGCGTAACAACAATTATGAATTACTCTTTTTTGTTTTCTTCGTTAATTTCGTGATGTAGTTATATACTGCTCAACTTGGGTTCTACATTGTCCTTTTTTTCTAATGAAAATACGTCTAGGCATAAAATTGAAACCTCTTTAGAATATTTGCTTATGTTTACCCATTAGGGCTATAACAAATATTGATAGCCAAGTTAGTAACTATGTTTTTTTTTCGGATATCCGGATGACCTTGGACCATCCCGTTCATCCGGCTGGAAATAGAACCTCTGAAGAACCCGGAAATAACCCTCCGGGGCATGGGCAAAATAGGCACAGGGTCTCTTCCTGGGATTTAGGGGCGCCTACGGGTTTCGATTAACCCCTAGGACCTTGCCACGGTGGAGTATCCGGTAACGGCCCTACCAAATTCGAAAAAATAAATGGCCCGATCTAGGCCATCGATCCACTAAAATCGACGGCCCAGATCGGGCCATTTTTGAATTCTAATCCGCGATAGTCAGTTTTGGACTGCATGCGGGTAGTGGCCTGAACCCCCCATCCCTCCCCAACAACGGTCCCCTGCCCCATCGCCGCGCTGCTTGCTGCTCGTCTGCCCCCATGTATTGACGCTGACGGGCCCGCTGCCCTGTTGTTCTGCTGCTGCCAGCTGGAGCCATTACCGCCGCTGCTGGAGCCTCGTCCGGAGCCTCCTCTGCCCCCGCCGTCGACACCAAGGTTAGCTTTGATGCTGTTCTCCTCCTCCTCCTCTTCTTCCTCCTCTTCCTTCTCCTCCTCGTCCTCATCGCTGTACGACCTCCTCTTCTCCCCCTCCTCCTCCTCCTACTCCATCTATTCCTCCTCCCCGACCTTCTCCTCTTCCTCTTCCTCCTCGTCGTCGTCGTCGTCCTCCTCCTCCTCCTCCTCTTCTTCCTCCTCGTCTTCGCCATCCTCCTCTTTGTCCTTTTCTTGCTCTTTCTTCTGCTTCTCCTCTTTCTCCTCTATCGCCGTGCAACCCCCTCTTCCTCCGTTTCCTCCTCCTCCTCCACGTATTCCTCCTCCTCGACCTCCTCCTCCAGATCCTCCTCTTGTTCCTCCTCGTCCTCGTCCTCCTCCTCCCCTTTCTCCTCCTCCTCTTCTTCCTTCTTGTTTTCGTCCTCCTCCACTTTTTTCTCCTCTTCCTCCTCCACATCCTCCTCCTCCTTCTCGTCTTCTTCTTTCTCCTCCTCCTCCTCTTTGTCCTCTTCCTCGTCCATATCTTCCTCCTGTTCTTCTTCTTTTTCTTCTTCTTCCTCCTCCTCCTCCTCTTCCTCCTCCTCCTCCTCCTCTTCCTCCTCCACTTCCTCCTCCACTTCCTCCTCCTGCCCTTCCTTGTCCCGTCCTCGTCTTCTACTTCTTTTGCTTCCTCCCCCTCCTCCTCCCCCTCTGCGTCCTTGTCTTCCTCCTCCTCTTTGTGGAGGCTCGCAGTGATACTGATGTGCAAATCGTTCATCAAACTTGGGTATAGGGGCGAAAAGTAATTGAACCGTGTAGTATGTGGTTCCCTCCAAACTTTCCCTCAGGATAGTTGGAGTTGTTGAAGAGTTTTATTGGGTAAAGTCTGTAAAGCGAATGGTCAGAGGACGACGAGGAGGAAAGGGCCGAGGAGAAGGAGGGAGAAAAGGAAGACGAGAAGGAAAGGGTCGAGGCCGAGGAGGAGGAGGAGCCGGAGAAAGATGAGGAGGAATAGGTGGAAGAGAGGAGGATGAGGAGGAGAAAAACGAGTAAGAGGAGGGGAGGAGGAGGATAAGGAGGAGGGGAGCAGGAGGAGGAGGAGGAGGAGGATAAGGAGGAGGAGGGGCAGGAGGAGGAGGAGGAGGAGGAGGAGAAGGAGGAGAAGGAGGAGGATAAGGAGGAGGGGAGCAGGAGAGGAGGAGGGGGAGCAAGAGGAGGAGGTGGAGAGGAGGAGGCCGACAGGGATGCTGTCGACGCACACTTCGACCCTCCCCCTGAATTTTTAATCAATCAATCAATCAATCAATCATAGTCATCAAAATCCAATAAAATCATGATTCGATTGGTCATTGAATCAATCAAGACCCATCAGAATCGATGGTCTTGATTGATTGATTGATTGCACCTGCCGCCCTGCCCCTTAACCATTTTTTTTGTTTTTTAACCAATCAATCAATCAATCAATGAAAAAAAAAAAAAAACTAATCGAATCAATCAATTCGATTGGATTTTGATTTCGAAATCAAGGTCCCGTCAAATCGATTGATTCAATATGATTTTTTTTTTTTTTTTGATTGATTGAGTGATTGATTGAACAAAAAAAAAGTTGGGGGGCTGGACAGTGGCTGAGGGGGCCTTTTTGTGGAGGCTCGCAGATATACTAACGTTGTCGAGCACATCAGTTCGGCACCGCACAAGGCAGCGTGGGACCCTCCCGGCCGCGTCACGCAAGAGTTGGTTTTAATCCTTCGTCGCGAATATACATGGAGCTTCCGCAAGCCGCTCCGGCCGAGTGCGCCAGCCATACCTCTCGCGAGCCCCTACGACAGGGTAGGGCCTACGTGGGGCGCGACTTACCTCCACCTTACGGGATCTGTCACCTCCCTTCGGTGGGCGTATCCCGGCCGAGCTACCAGTCTACAGTACGAAAGCTGATCAATTGCAATCGCAGAGGTGGACCAGCTGTGGACGTTTCTCGTTCGTTGTAGCATAGGGGGTACGCGCGGTAATACGCCTCTATCAGATCCGTACGCGAACCGACGGACTGGGGAGGCTGAAATCCCAAGCGCGGCCCGTCGTCGGTCGACTATGACGTATCCCACTTACCACGCGCACACCACTCTACGAACACAAAAATAAAACACACACATACAACGGCACGCGTGAAACGACACAACACAAACAACGCGACAATTCTCCTAGTCCCTTATTAGCTATTCCATAACTTTTCGATGCGATATAAAACCGCGCGGACGCATGGCTAACTCATATCGACTCGGAATGCAAGGGTACACAAGCAGTCGCAATGATGACTTACTATGTAATGCCCATAATCAGGCGGTCCCTCGTGGATCCGAGTACCGCTTATGACACTCAAGTGTCAGACTCGAAGTATCGTGATGGCCCGGTCTCTCACGATATTGCACGGCTGAAGGAATAGCCGTGCGACCGCCACGGGACCTCAGGCCTTTGGCTTGAGTGTCTTGGCAGGCGAGGGAAATAGGCTCTACTCGGGGACAGATTCCCTCTCCGCAGAGTTTAGGGCTTGCGATGTCCTGGACAAGGACCTCGAATTCCGGCCCAGGACCAACGTCCGACTACGAAACCCCCAAGAAGCAAACAAGTAAAATGAAGGGTTTTCCTTATGTCTCTCAGTCTTAACCCCTGAGTAAACTTTTAGTACGGTGGCCCTTAGGCTACGCGAACATCCATCCTAGGTACACCTATATATACATATATAACAGGGATAAACATGCGACGATCACTTCTCACAACCAAAGTGGGGCTCCTCATAACCATATGTATATGCGCGATCACAGGCAGTTAAATCCAAATTCCAAACCACAGGACATACCTGCAATCACATCAAAGAGTCTAACAAAGGTCCACGCACTACACAGAGTCAATCCCAATCACTCTCTATGCTCATACTTCTCGCTTTAGCCATGACAGACCCAACCTCCTGTCCAACGAACCAAAGTTAAATACTCAGTGCCTTTGTTAAATGACCATTCAATAAAAGTTCCGGTGAAACCTTAATGAAACAATAAAATCACGAGGGCTAAAGGCTTTTAGGTTGAGTATGGATGGTGAGTTGGAATTGAGTCGTAGACCGACGAATCGGCAACCGACCTATTATCAGTGATAACAAAAGATGATCCTTGTAGGATCAAGCTGAAACTAGTCCAAATCCTGAATCAAAATGGTCAAGAGGACCTGTAACACATGACATGTCAATCCCCAGGCTAAACTTATAAGTCCCTGAAGAACAATCCCCATATCACGATCTCACTCAATTCATCATAATTAATTAAGCCTGAATTTACCTTTAAGCAGTGCCCGAAGCAAAGGTAGACCCTGACATAATCTGCCCTATACAGAGTGGATCGCCAGAATCGTCACCTGTCAAAACATAGCCTAACTTCTTTAAACTAAGACAATTTCGGCAGCGCTTCCCTTGGGAAAAGTGTCTTTTCAGAATTTATACCAGCTCGAGTATGAAAACATAAATAATCTTTGACTTTCCAAAGTCCAATTTTGCCTAACTCCTTGAATTAGTAAAAATTTGGGCACTCCCTTTAGAAAAGGAGACTTTCCGGATTTTTACTAAGCCAAATATGAACTTTGGACAGACTGAACTTTTGAAAAGTCAAAAATTGACTAACTCCTCGGATTTGTAAAAATTTTGGCGGCGCTTTCCGTAGAGAAAGTAACTTACAAAAATTTATACAAGGTCAAGTATAACTAAAGATCCCTGAAAATGCGAAAGTTGATCTAAGGAAAAAAACTTGGCTCAGAAAATGCAGTAATTGACACTAACTCCTATCGCTCTAGCACGTGGCGAGCACTAAAGCAACTACCTGAAACTCAAACTAAGTAGTAGCCTCACTCAAACACATGCAGGCCAAACCACAAAGGTAAATACTATCACCATCCCAAGTATACCTGAACGAACAATAGTTCATGATCTTACAATGATTTAACCCCTTATACCCAGCTTACATAAGGCATGAGGTCAGGACACCCATACTTATGGAATGAACCTTACCTTAGCCAGACCTAAAGTCGGACCACCCTAACTTATGGAATGAGTCCAACGTAGCCAAAGTATACACAAACACAGGGCACAACAACTTTTCTCTTCTTTGGACATATGACTAGACCATTCTAGTCACCCTGAACTGTTTAAATACCCAAATTATATATATCTCTCTGATCTTAATTTTCAAAGTGGGCGTATGACTTAGCCATTCATCTTAGAAACAATGCTAAGTCGGCCCAAGTTACCTTCAGTTATATTCTTAGTTGTACCCTCTTCAGGTTCTGATAGGCTATAGTCAGACCACCTAAACTTATAGAACAGTCTGATTAGCTCGTTCATAGATAGAATAATAATAAAGTATAGCCAAATTATATCCTTGGGTTTCCACATGTGTGGGCTTTGAGTTAGACCACCTGAACTTACAGAACAGTCTGACTCTCTGCCTGATTCGTTCTTCTCTGATTCAGACTGTGCGTGGCATTGGGCTGAACCACCCGAACTTACAGAAAAGTCTGCCCCTTGTCAAGTTCATTTCTTCATTAAAAAAAACAGGAAGAGACTGAGCCACCTAAACTTATAGAACAACTCAGATCCCCTCGCTCAGGAACAAAAGATACTGGGAAAAACCCAAAAAACGAGACAACGAAAAACACCTAAACTTACAGAATGCCCTTGCCCCCTGAAACCAATCACAATCAAACCCTCGCAAGTCAGAGCAGTCAGACCACCTAAACTTATAGAACAGTCTGACCCTCCATGCAAAATCACGGCAAACTTATGGGGACTTCCCAGCCTCCAAAGCAATCAGACGTCCTAAACTTATAGAAGGATCTGACACTCCACTCAAGCAAAATAAACATAGCACCGAGTCTCCCCAAAGTTATGGGGACTTCCCAACCTTGATGACCCAGTCAACCTTATGCAAACAACTTTTCATCCTGCCCTTCCCAGATACAGTCTCTTTCAACAATCTGCTTTCACACAATCAACAAAAGCTGGAACTGAAATTGCACAAACACTCCTTTACTTAGTCTGATTCAATGTCCTGAAAGTCAGACAAAGATTAAAGTAAGGCTGCACACCATACACTCAGTCAAAGATGCAATGGGTATTACAGGTAGTGCTATAATTTGGGTTTATAGAAGGAAGCAAGAGGTTACCTTTCAGTTCCCTGCCTCTAGAACCCCTCCTGGGTTCCGGCAGAGTTCCCGTAATCGGTGGGGCGAACCTCCCACACAGGCCTTGACGCGGATTACGGGTTGCAATCCCGCCTGCCGCCTTCCTCTCAGAACCAGCAGACTAGACTTAGAGTAAGAAGGGCAAAAGGAGAAAATATGAGTCTCTCATATCCAAGAAGGGTGCTCTCAGACTCGTGGGAGATGGCTTGGTTTCTTGATAGGCCTGAGGGTCCCGCAATGGTGGTCAACGCAGCGACTTGATCAGCCCGAAGTCAAACTGCCGACGCAGGCTTAACTGACGACCTTCCAGTCTGCGACACTATCTCTCTTGCAGTCCAGTCATTCCCCCTGCACTACACCTTTGCTCCCCTTGACGAAGTTGCAGTCCCCCAACCCCAAATAGTTGTATTCAAACAACGCAACAATCCTAAGTAAACCCAGTAATTGCTGATGCAGCACAACAGCCGAGACAGACGGTGGAGCCCACAACAAAAGAGCAACAAAAAATATTGCAGTTTTGCAGTCTACTCCTCTCTCCTCACTACCCTGCACAACAGCATGAGCGGCGCCCTGGCTAACAGATAAGTCTGCAGTCCCCAGTTTGCCTCCTGCTATTCCTTTCATAGATGAGTCAAGCAGCACCCTCGTCAATAGGTGAGCCTCAGCCTAGCAGTATACCTTACTCCGGTCCCAACAAAAACAACTCCTGCACCAACTGCAAGGTAATCTCTGGGCTGTGGTGTGTTACTCCTGCTCAGCAGGACCTACGCTGTTCTGATCGACAAACAAGCCTTTGCTCCCCCCCGGTTGTCGCCTCTCCTGTTTTTAGTGAGTTACATAGTGGATGACCAATCAGTCCCTCTACGAGGCTGGCCACAAGGATGCTTCCTGCATGCTGAAGCCTCGTTCGTCAATTGGGTTAAACAAATAGACCACCTCTCCCTATGTGTTCAGTGCCCTGACTGCGGCCAACGCTGCTATGGCTAGTAAGGGACTCAGTAAGGTCGCCAAATTGGCCAGCCGACAAATCTCCAAGCGTGTAACTTTGCTACTCTTGACGCTTCAATGGACGTAGTCAACAGCGCGTCTCTCATCCAGCACGAGATGAATGCATCCCGACACTTTGTTCAACTGGGTAGGCCGCGGATCGACCACAGGTAAGCACCTTGTCCTCCTCCTTCCTTTCCACTCCTTCCGCCTTCTCTCTCTCCTTCTATTTCTAACAACTGTCTCTCATCCGACGCGTCCGACTGATTTTCTCCATCTGGATACGCAAGGCTCCGACCTCCACGTAAGTCTCCCTCATCGCTTTCTGCCGGCAACACTCTTAAAGAACTCACGGTCAAAACCTGAATGAATCTTTTGCTAGAATACGGACAGATACACCGCCAGCTTCGGATCCGCCCCTCCTGCGCACTACTCCTATACCGTATATCCACCTATCTACTAACGTACTAAGCGATCTAACCCTCCTATCAAGCTCGCCTACCTCCAAAGATGGGCGGGTTACAAGGCTTCTTATTTCCTTCGGCTCCCGCTCATTTCCGCCATTGCTCCCTTCGACATCCCTACGCGGACTCTCTCCCCACTAAATCTCTCCCTACTAACTTTCGACCGAACCAACACTACTATCAAAGTCGCCTTATCTGGAAACCCCCGTTTAGGACTTCTCCCCGCTCGATTCCGTTACGAATCGAGCAAGATACTGCATTCCCCTTCCCCGCCATAGTCGACTCTCCGCCATCTTTCGGTGCAACTATTCTTCTAACTAACTCCTTTCCTACTAACCCATTACAAAAACTAGCTTTAGATTCGGGTTCGCCCTGTGTCAAAACCCCCACAATGGGCCTCCATTCACCTTCCATCAAGGAACGGGTGAGTTATGTGATCTTTACCTCCACCATAGCCTCTCTCTCCTCATATTCGATTCCGAATGTACCTGGCGCGATTTAGCGTCCAGGTTTTTTTCGTTTCCTCCGCTGCCCCGTCGCCCTCGGTCACTCCGCACTACTTTCTGCTTGTACCTGCGCCCGACCTTTAGGCCGCCCGCTCTGTTCGTCCAAAGTTCGAAAGGAAACTCGCACACACTCAAGCACCCGCATCTCCCTCGATACCACATGGCCCGACAACGCTTCGACTATCAAAAGAACCGTCGGCTGTCGGACCTGGCGCCAATTTATGCATCCTGCTTTTGCGTTGGGGCCCCGCAAATTTCTTTCGCGCAGTCTTTTACGTTGTGCAACCCCCTATATCCTCAACAGTGGATGTACCTGGCGCAACTCGCGTCCAGGTTCTTTCCGCGGCCACTATCCCTACCCTCCGTCAGGAGATCTTCCGCTAACCGCTCGTCATTTCGCCTGCTGCTGTGCAACGTTCGCCCGACCAGCCTCGCTACCCCTCCTTAACTCGCTGCGCCTGCACCCGGCGTCCGACCCCGTCCCGATTCATCCTTCTTCGTCACTGTCTCCACCTCCTGCTCCCCGACACTCCGCTCTCCCACTCGCCAGCCTAGCGCTCGTAGCTGCGCTGTTTCCACATTTGACTATCTTGGAATGAATGCAGTGGACTCAACCGCTTCGGCGCAGCAACTTTCTACCCCTATACTATAGTCCGACAAACGACCGACACATTGGTATAGCCGCGCCCCCCTTGGCTCCTTTCTTCGAATGAATGCGGCGCAAAAAGCGCCTTGATCCACCCTCCAACTTTTCCACGGCCGATGCCTATCGCCCCTCAACACTATGCTATGCTGCACTGCCCGACCAACCCCCCCTCCCTGGACAGTCTCCGCACTCGCCCCCTCTCTGCACTTGTAGTACCCGGTGCAGTTTCCCGCCCGGGTTCACTCACCCCTTCACTGCCTCCTCATCGACCAGGTAGATGCTGTCTCCCCCGAGGGGCCATGCTAATCTTCTCGGTACCATTCCAATTTTAACGGATGTTCCGAAGGACGCCGACCAGGGCAGTGCCCTGCGGCTTTCCGAACCCTATGTCGGGCTCGGATAGGAAACAGAAGAAAAATAATAGCAGCAAAATTAAAACCACCCCAAAGAAGAAATAAACGAGAAAGCTAAGGGGACTGGGGCGCGGGACTTACCCGACAAAACTAAGTGGGATAGTCCCGCAGGACCCTCAAGCCCTCAGCCCTCCCAACACTTCGCTGCTCCTGTGCCAACGGCCGCTAGCCTCGAACCCCGTACCTCCGCTATATATGTCCAATGCCGTAACCAATAGGGCTAAGCCCAAGTTTGAGACTAGCGTACGCTAAACCCTATGTAAGGCGATGCCGCACAACGCCCAAGGCCAAAGAGGTAGCCAGGGCTTCACCTTCGCCTACAATCGAGCCTGCGGTCGTTAAACACCCCCGCCGGCTCGCCCCACTTACACCATTACTGCCATGCGAATCCTTCCCCCCCATACATACGCACGGTTTACAGGCAACTGTACCAACCAACATGCATAATCTTTTTTAACCCTTGTTTGACCAGGGAAAAAAGGAATGTCGCCGACACCCAACGCCGGCTTTCGCAATCATCAAAAGAGAAAACAGATTACGCGCGCCTTAAATCTGCGCGGCCACACACTCTTTACCCTAGTCAACCTCAGGTCACAACATAAGTGACCGGCATGGCCGTAACTCGAGCGGTGTGCCCAAACTGTAAATTAACTTATTTTCTGTCATTTGCCAAATCCAGGCCGGATACCCTTGTAAGGGAATTCGCGCCGACAACGTGCAAATCATTTGTCTGACTTGGGTAACCAAACCGTCTAGTCGCTGGTTCCCTCCGAAGTTTCCCTCAGGATAGTTGGAGTTGTTGAACAGTTTTATCGGGTAAACTGAATTATTAGAGGAGGACAAGGAGGAGGAAAGGGGCGAGTAGGAGGAGGAAGAGGTGGAGAAAGGCGAGGAGGAATATGAGAAAGAGGAGGAGGAGGACGACGACGACAATAAGGAGGAGGAGGAGGGGGAGGAGGAGGAGGAGAAGGAGACGGAGGAGGAGGAAGAAGAGTAGGAGGAGGACAAGGAGGACAAGCGGGGGGACTGCAACGACGCTGTTGACATGGACGTCGACCCTCCCCTTGTGTTATTGTTCTTTGTTTTATTAATCAATCAATCAGAGCCATCGACTCCTATCGAATTGTGATTTGATTGGATTTTGAATCCATCAAGGTCCATCACAATCGATGGTTTTGATTGATTGATTGACATTCATTGTTTTTTTCATAAAAAAACTCTCATATTTAAACCGTGGTTGTTCTATTTAAGCGCAAAAAAAAAAAAAAAAAAAAAAAAAATTTTTTGGGGCATTTTTTGGTTATCCCAAATTTCGGATAAACCACATGTCGGATGAACCAGCCAGATATTTCGATCAATTAGTCTAGGCGGAAGTATTAGACAATGTAGGTTAATAAGCTAATATAAAAGACTATTAAAAGTAATTCTTCGGTATGGTCCTCATTAAATCGAGGTCAATGATGTGAAACACAAAGCTTGTTTCACAACAGTAGCAGCAACAGTAGCACCCACAACAACAACAACAACAACATTTCCCCTTTGGTGCACTTCCCCTCAAACATTCTTCTCCCTAGCGCTATTCCACCCTAGCGCTCCAATCTGCAGTGCTTTCTCTCGTATGTTGTCGCACGTACACGTACGAGGTCTTTCTGTATGTAACGTACACATATTTAACATACGTAACCCCATGCATGGTTACGTACCTTTTGTATGTAAAACGTACATGGGGAAAAACAAGTTAAGAAAAACAAAGATGTGAGGTAACATAAGCAAACTAGCAATATTTATTTGAACAAAAACCCCAAATTCTTATTGAAATACGATAAAAAATGGTAAAACAAATAATAAAAATTCACTGCAACGACAATATGCCTATGTGTGTGCTTGTGTTTCTGTATGTGATCGAAAGAAACATACACACACCATCGAACACATACAAAATGACACACATCCATAAACAAAACACATACACACCCACACATTTTTCTGTTTTTCATTTTTCTTAATGATCCAAAGATTATATCCAATTGATAAATAAATTGTGTAAAGTCGGTAAAAAATGGTGGGCAGGAGTGTTATAAGCCATACATCGTGTATATATAAAATCTACCTTGGAAGTTGGAACTTTATTTTTCGTCTGATTTCAGGTATAYAGGGCGYACGAACACCRACGAACAACCCGAATAAAAAAATAAAAATAAAAATTTGTATATGAACSCGTCCATAYGAGTAGYGTACGCATACGGATTTGTACGCCCGTACGGATCGCTACTGTAATATAGTTTCTTYCMGACTTATTCTATTACGTAATTGAATGAGTTAAAAACTTCTTCGATTACATAATCGAATGAGTTTCAAAACTAAGTTATTAGAAGGGGATGAAAACACTTGCATAGTAGGGCGAATAAAATAAAATAAAATCTTCAATTTATTTTTTATTTTAAATTTGATTAAAAAAAAATAATTTGACTTTATGACAAAAGTTATTCAGTTTTTTTTTTTTAATATTATTTTTTAATTTTTTATTTTATTACTACTTTTATAAAAATCTATTGGCCCAACATGTAGCCTAGCTTCAAAACTTATTCCATCACGTAATAGAATAAGTTCTCATTCGATTTTGTAAGCGAACGAGTTTTGAAACTCACTCGACTAAGTTATCGAATGTGTTTCAAAACCCATTTGATTACGCAATTGGCTGAGTTTTGAAACATATTGATTATCCAGTCGAGTGAGTTTCAAAACTTATTTGATTACATAATCGAATAAGCTCGGGGGGATGGGGGGGCCAGCATTGTGTTGGACTGCTGGGGGGTTGAGCGTTGAGGGGGTGAGCGTCAGGGACGACGAGCGTTGGGAGGGAGAGCGTCGAAGGGGGGAGTGTAAAGGCGAATGCACCGCATCCCCCCCCCAACGCTTCCCCTCCCGCGCTCCCCTTACGACACTCTCTTTCTCAACGCTCCTTGCCTGACGTTCCCCGCTGAAAAGCCCGTGCCTGGCGCACTTTACCATCTAACACTCTACCCTCCCTGCTCTCCCCCAACACGCTGTCCCCTCATTTCAGGGGAGAGCGCAAGGGGGGGCGAGCGCTAAGGGCAAGATCGTCGAGGGAAGAGAGTCTACCCATCCTGTTTTACAGGCTCAACCCTAGTCTCAACTTCATTCATTTTTGTACCAGACACTTGAGACCAAACTCAACACTGAGGGGGAACTACCTTAGTCTAAGCTTCATTCATACCCATACCAAGCTCTTGAGACGATACTCAACGCTGAGAGGGGAAAGGGGTCTGGAAAATCCGATACTGGTCATAAGGGGATTACTAGGTCTATACTAGTCCAATCATTAAAAGCTAGATAATAATCCCGACTTATTTTTTCTTCTTCACCTCTCCTTGCCCCTTCCCATTTAACCTTCCCTATCTTTCCCCCATAGGTTCCTCCTAGCCAACATTGGTTGAATCGTTGAACGTGTTGAAGTATTTTTTTTTGTGAAGATAAGAATTTTACGTTTTTCTTGCACTGTTTCCATCTTATAATGATGTCTGTTTGTATTTGTTGTTTAACTGTGCCATTGAATTCAGGTCCTTCAAGCCTTACTCCTTCCATTTCATAAGTACATCTTCTTTACCATATGGCCCATAATACCGCTCTTCTGTCCATGCTGAACAAGTTTTGTGAGAATTCGTCAATAGAGTTAGGGGACCAGGATTCAAGAAGAAGAGCTCTCCAGTCCCATGACCACTGGGTTTGTGTTTCTAGATTAGATCATATGCGGTCCCACAACCTCCAAAGCCCAATGGCCCCGGGACATTGAAGGAAGACATGCTCAATTATCTCAGGAATTATTTTAGATGGAAACGCAGACCTACAAAATTTACACCAGGGAAGCGCTATTCTTCTTTGTTCCAGTGTTGTCCTGTCTATAATCCAGTTGTTTGTAGGTAGGCACCTATGTTCTATTTGTCATTGTAGTGATTCTAGTGAAGCCACTTTTGCAGACTTAATTTTGGTCTTACTGAACCATTTTACCTTTCTTAATGATTCTTTCCTTTACTTTATCCTTTTAGATGATTCTTGGACGAAACATCCTGTAGGTGGATTTTACTGACAACGTGTGGAGGGCACATGAGTACTTTGTGCCTTTCCTTCTTGTATTGGACCACTTCCAATAAATAGGATCAAGGGTCAAATGACTTGTAGGTGTTTTATGTTTAAAAACTATCCATCTATCTTTGTACCTCGGTACTCTGATCTTAAATAACTGATTTTTTTTTGACCCCCTTTATGCTGTTCTGGTCATTGATTATTATATTGTGGTTGCTATCCATTTCATATGTGGTGAGGATGACCTCCCCACTTTCCAACACTACAACAATATTACCTAAGACATTTGGATGATCATTTATAGCCACCCGTCCCTTTTTTAGAGTCCTTACCCAATCCAACGGTATCCAATTGATTTTATTTTCTAAGGCTTTCTGAGAATGATGACAATATCTAAGATGGGTCTGTAATTGTGCAGGTGTGATCCATTATCTTTTTGCAGTGTCCCAGATGTCTTTTATCATAACAATACTATTTTTAACTCACCCCTTCCAGGGGGAATCCGTACAGTGAAGGACACAACCCTGGGGATCTTTGAGAAGGCTATTATCAAAGAGTGGTTGTTGACTTCCTTCCTTCCATCTTTCAAGAGAGTTTCGATCTGTTAGTGGCAATTTCCTCCATGTTTTGATAAGGTTAGACCAAAATGTATCGTTATGTAAGTCTATTTTTGTCGCCCTCCTGTCTGATACACATTGGTCCAGTGGTCCATTCAATGTACCTTTTGGTATAGGCGACGATCTATTTTCTACCCACATCATGAGATCTATGTCGTCAAGTGTTATCGGGGCTAGCCGTCTTATCTGTTACCATGCCAACACGCTCCATGGGGTCTGGGGATTAAAGAGTAGGCGTTTAATCCATTGAACTGATAAGACCCTCACTTGTAAAGAAGGATCAATGATACCCAATCCTCCTTTAGTCTTAGGTTGTATCACCGATTGTCATGCAACCCTGCTAATTACCTTATCAAGCTCATGATTTCCTCTTCATAAAAAGACTGATAGTTGACGTTGCAGAGTTTTTAACACTTTCTTATCCGGGGACCATATTGTTGATTTGTACAAAATTGAGGATAAGATCACGTTGTTAATCACCAAAGTGCGCCCAAAGAGAGAAGTTTGTTTGCCCTTCCAAAGTTTCAACTTAGCATATGTTTGTTTAGTTACTAGGTAGCATGGGTTATCTTGCCAGATAATCTGGTCGGATTATCTGGCCGGATGATCGGGGGATAGGATCATCCGGAAATCCGGATGATTAAAAAAAAGGCCTAAAAAAAGCAAAAAAAAAAAAAAAAAAA
>BFEA01000220.1:0-16890 GCA_003427395.1 Chara braunii
ACTGCGCAGTCACACTGGAATCAGGTCGATTTCGAGACTGCCTGCGCAGTCACACTGGAACCGGGTCGATTTCGAGACTGTCTGCGCAGTCACACTGGATCCAAGCCGATTTTGAGACTATCTGCGTAGTCAAGCCAAACATCTCTAAGTCACACAGATCAACAGACCGATAGGGCGGCCACTGTGCGCACCGCTCAAGAGAGCCATATTGCAACTGTGCGTCAGTGCGCACCGCTCTTGAGAACCATATCAGAATCCTTTTGCTGATTGCGACTGTGCACCTGTGCGCACCGCTCATGAGAGTCATATTGCAACTGGCGCCAGTGCGCACCGCTCTTGAGAACCATATCAGAATCCTTTTGCTGTTTGCGACTGTGCGCCTGTGCGCACCGCTCATGAGAGCCATATTGCAACTGTGCGCCAGTGCGCACCGCTCTTGAGAACCATATCAGAATCCTTTTGTAGTTTGCGACTGTGCGCCTGTGCGCACCGCTCATGAGCGCCATATTGCAACTGTGCGCCAGTGCGCACCGCTCTGGAGAACCATACATGAACCATCCTTTTGCTGTGCGCACCGCTCATGAGAGCCATATCTAAGTCTTTTCGTCATTTTGCAACTGTGCGTCAGTACGCACCACTCTTGAGAACCATACCTAAGTCTCTTCGCTGTTTGTGACTGTGTGCCAATGCGCATCACTCTTGAAAGCCATTTCGCGAGTGTGCGCCAGTGCGCACTACTCTTAAAGGTCATTCTCAGAACAGTGTTATTCGCAAGGGCCAATTTCAGAATAGTGCTATTCCGCAAGACCCATTTCTGGACAGTGCTATTTGCAAGTGCTATTCCAGAACAGTGCTATTCGCAAGAGCCATTTCTGAACAGTGCTATTCGCAAGGACCAATTTCAGAACAGTGCTACTCCGCAAGAGCCATTTCTGAATAGTGTTATTTGCAAGTGCTATTCCCGAACAGTGTCATTCCGCAAGAGCCATTTCTGAACAATGTTATTTGCAAGTGCTATTCCAAAATAGTGTTATTCGCAAGAGCCATTTCTGAAAAGTGCTATTCGCAAGGACCAATTTCATAACAGTGCTATTCCGCAAGAGCCATTTTTGAACAGTGCTATTTGCAAGTGCTATTCCCGAACAGTGTCATTCTGCAAGAGTCATTTCTGAACAGTGCTATTCGCAAGGACCAATCTCAGAACAGTGATATTCCGCAAGGACCCATTTCAGTTAAGTGCTATTCCACAAGAGTTATTCCTGAACAGTGCTATTTTCAAGTGCTATTCCCGAACAGTGTCATTCCGCAAGAGCCATTTCTGAACAGTGCTATTCATAAGGGTCATTTCATAACATTGTGTTATTTGTCAGGACCATTTCTGAGCATTATGCTATTTGCATCCGTGCGTTGTTGCACACCGCTGTTGAGAACCATTTTGCTATTTGTTATTCGCAACTGTGCGCTGTTGCGCACCATGACTGAGGGTCATTTTCTGTTGTTTGAAACTGTGCGCTGTTCCGAACCAGGGGTACCAGTGTCCGTTTCAACTGAGTACTTAGTCTGCATTTGATGACAATAGTGGTCAGGCCCTAAGAGAAGGCCAAGTCTTGCGCGCAGTAATCACTCCATCCTGTTTCAAGCAGTAGTATATTGGCCTCAAGCAAAGATTGAATCTTGATATTATTTTAAAGTGCGAGCTCGCACGCGCCCAGATCAGATAATTATTTTCAGTGCGCGCCCGCACGCGCCCAGACCAGATATTATTTTAAGTGTGCGCTCATGCGCGCCCAAGCTCAATATTGCTGTCAGAGTGCGCGCCCAAGCTTGAGAGTGCGCGCCCATGCGCGCCCAAGCTTAATATTGTTGTTAGAGTGCGCGCCCATGCGCGTCCAAGCTTGATATTGTTGTTAGAGTGCGCGCCCAAGCTTGGGATAGCAGTTAGAGTGTGCGCCCATGCGCGCCTAAGCTTGGCATTGCAGTTAGAGTGCGCGCCTATGCGCGCCCAAGCTTGGTATTACAGTTAGAGAGCGCGTCCGTGTGCGCCCAGGCTGGATATCGTTATTTGAGTGCGCGCCCATGTGCACTTGCACTGGATATGTGTGCGCCCAGGCTAGATATTGTCGTTTGAGTGCGAGCCCATGTATGCCCGAGCATAGGATTGCTAGCTGAGATGATTTGCCATCACGCTCCCGTTGTTTTATTTCCTCACTGATCAGCATCACCTCATGCACGTGATACTTTTCCTCGCAAGGGGAGCATTGGGAGTTCAATCCCTGCACAGATGATCTGGCTCAGTCTAGCCCCAGTACATTCAGCATTTACGACTGGTCCCTGTGCATGAGATGTTTCACTGATCAGTTGTTGTAGCCGGGCCCTTCAGGCGGGCCTACTTGAGATCGTTGCTGTTCAGCCGGGCCCTTCAGGCGGGCCTACTTGAGATTGATGTTGCTCAGTCGGGCCCCTTCAGGCGGGCCTACTTGAGATTATTGTCGTTTTCAGCCAGGCCCCTTCTTCTGAGATAGCTGTTGTTCAGCCAGGCCCATTCAGGCGGGCTTTATATTGAGTTGCTGTTCAGTCGGGCTCATTCAGGCGGGTCCTATTTCGAGTTGCAGTTTGGTCAGGCCATTCAGACAGGCGTCCATATTGAGTTGTTGATTGCTATCTGGCCAGGTCTTGGAGGGAGTATTCGCATTAGTGCACCTTCTATCCAAGCTGGCCCGATGTCGTGAGACTACCCCTAAGTGGGGTAGATTGATTGAGAGATTCTGCTACAGACATGTGGGACACCAGAGTTTCACTATCAGGGCTAATGAGTCCTCGACTTCGAGACACACGCTCGTGATCACCTACTCGGTGAAGGGGGCAGAGACGGGAGTGAAGGGCACTATATACGACAGGATTGCGGATTACATATTTCGCAGGGAGAGCTATTGGAGGGACAACTGGCTGCACGTGGTGTTTCCTCGCGTACCTTCAGCTCCTGGGGGTGTGCTCTTCGATTTTGACGGATGCAACCCCAAGCCCCTTAGTGAGCCCCGCAGCAAGGAGAAGGGGCGGAAGGACGACTGTATCCAGAGAGAGATAACCAGATCCGGAGTCCCAATCACTACATGTGTCCCGAAATCAGAGACAGATGAGTCGGATTTGGAGCGCTGCTCTGTGAGTGACCTTGATCTTGGCGATTATTTCGACTGGGACACTCACAGGGGTTGAGTCTGTGGACAGCAACAGGAGCGCTGGAGACCAGTGAGCGGAGATGTCGAAGGGCGACATTGAGGAGGATCGCACATCTTCTAGCACGGTATCTTCTTGAGGGTGATTGACTCCTACATGTCAGACGACCCTAGGTCTGAGACAGTTATTGGTCCCCCAAGAGGGGAAGGTCCGGTCCCATACCTCGGAGATGGCTATAGTAATTTGGTCGGGACAGACTTTGCTATGTAGGCTTATCGAAAGCCTTTTTACGGAGATCGCTTTCTCGAGGTTTTCTACATTTACTCTGGTGGGAGAGGACGTATTGAGATATTGATTGGAGCTTCAGGCGGTATCATTCTTGCGGAGGAGCTTTATCTCAGGAGCGTCGCAGACGAGGAGATGGCTAGATGCATGGCCTACATCTGCAAGATTGATCCAGCAGCGCCTCTCGACATCAGCTACGTGGTTCCAGAGTCGATAGCCATGCGAGTTCTCAATGACGAGGAGTCCCAGACGACAGGACTTACTCATGAGGGGGTACCGCTTATTATCATTGATTGAGGTCCTCTCTTTTCAGTCATTATGATGTAGTACAACATTATTATTTATTAGTGGTTGCAGCCCTCCAATGGTTGTTCCCTACATACTCTGTGTACTACTCTTCAGTCTCGTATCTCTGGTCATACTCTTGCAGAGTCTGGTTTCTGGTTTTCTCATTTTGTCAGTGTCAATTGCTCTATGATGCATGTTTGTTATTTTTCCTCCTTATTTTATACAGGTTACACTCAAGGCAGCTTGAAGGACTCCTGAATGATAGGGACTCCGGTGACCTTGGGTTTATCCTTTATACGGGGTCAGGTGCAGGCAATAAACCCGAACGCGTCACTCTAAGCCGTGTCGTCGCTGGCAGGAGGGATAACCTTGACTACTCGGCTGTATGATTAAATGTGACTGCCTCTGAATACACCTCAATTTTTTATACCTATCAAAATCCTGCGTGACAGCCTGCCAGTCCTCCAACCCACTGAGCTCGGTCCGGAGAAGGATATCTAACGCGACCCTTGGAGCAGTGGGGGCGCGACAACGACCACCTCTTCAAGAAAGAAGAGGGAATGTTGCCTAGACGCGTCACATGTGGAAGGTCTAGGCAATTAGATATAATCCAGGTAATGTACGATAGGATAGCCGGAGGGCACAGGTCGTCAAAAGGGACCCTTGCAAAAATCGCACCACTTTACTTATGGCCAGGCATGGCAGGAATGGTGGCGACGTATTGCCAAACATGCTTGATATGTCAGGAAAGGAATTCCGCACGTGTCTTCGAGCCCCTTAGACCTACCCGGGTACTGGGGCCGGGGCACCTGGTCCACCTTGACCTCGCGGTTATGCATGTATAAACAGATGGATCAGGTATATCTTTGATGCAAGAGACGATCTCAGTGGTTACGTTGAGGCAGTAGCTCTTAAGAGAAAGACGATCTCAGTGGATAGAAGACTTCTACCTTAGGCACCCCTTTGTGCGTAGGTTCATAGCGAACAATGAAACGGAGTTCGTCAACCAGGAGGTGTTGGGCAGGCTTAAGGCACTGTGCGTACCTATCAAGATCATCGAGTCATATCACCCTGAGGCCAATGCACCAGTAGAAAGGGGACACCAGACCTTGAACAACACAATTGTTAAGTTGGCAGTGGATGACCTGAGGAACTGGCCTCGATACCTGCAGGCAGTCTTCTCTGATAACATGACGCGGAAAAGGACGACGGGATGCATTCCGGCAGAACTCTGGTATGGGAGGGAGATCGATTTTCCAGTGGAAGCCCTGGTTCCCACCTGGAACAGGCTAGAGGACAATCCGCACATGTCTACGGAAGAACTAATTGTCGCACGTTGCCAACAAGTCATGAGAAATGAGGAAGCCTTGGAGGATGTGGTCAGGCGAGTGATGGATAGTCGAATGAAGGACAAAGCAAGGAGGGATCAGGTAAAGAACATCCGAAAGGAACCGCTCCAGGTGGGAGAGAAGGTACTAGTTAGGAACTCGGCACTTGAAAGCACATGGTCTGGACAGATGGGGAAAAGGTTCAAAGGCCCCTACAGAGTCGCAAAGCGGATGGGTCTGAACACGTTTGAAGTTGAGGATCTTGATGGCACTGGGATAAAAGGGGCATTTCCGGGACAGAGACTGGTCAGGTTTTTTAGCAGGGATCCGGTGGAGCAATGGTTACAGGAGGCTCAGGATACGGAAACAGGGGAATTGACAACTTGAAAGACAAGGAGTCGGCTACGATTCTATACCACCTCCCTGCAGGCTCCCTGTGGGAGTAATCATGACTGCAGGGGTCGTTCGTTTTGTGTCTCCTTTCCTGTGAAACATGGGGTGACTGCCTGGGTTGGGTGTGAATGAGGTTGGAAGTATGGGACAATGTACCATAGTTTTTGTGGGGCAATTTTGGGGGATGGCCTGCATTGGGTGCCTATGTAACTGGGATAATGTACCAAGGTTCTGGGGAGGGGATAATGAGACTACCGCTTATATGGGGTCAACCAAGGGTTCTGGGGACGCCTACAAATCTGCAAATGGGAGTGGGAAGGGAATGCATGTGTATGAGGAATGTGGTGACTGTGATGGATGGACAGGATCAGACAAGAAGAGAGCAACAAAAAAGACAAAATGGAGTTTGGAAACGAAAATGACAGCAACGCCATCAACAGGCCTAACGAGCAGCAGCCAACAAGACAGGTTGGAGAATCAAGCTCCAGAAAAAGGAAATTGTACGTGGGATTTGACCACAATCTGGTCATAAACAGAGGGGGGAAAAAGCAAGGGACCCGGGGGCCGTCACCTCCTAGAGAAGGGGAGCCAATAGTTATCCCTTCAGACAACGATGATAGTGAAGAACAGGTCGGGAACCCGGGAAAGAGACAAAAGGTGGAAGAGGAGGCGCCCATTGAGATCATAGACCTCAGCAGCGAGGAGGACGAAGATGAAGTGACCACGCCCACAAGGGAAGTACGAGGAAGAGAGGAGGACCCGGGGGAAGATAAGGACAAATGAGTGACAGAGTTCGGGCCGATCTTCAGCGACTGGTTCGATCAATGGGTCAGTATCTTGCGATATCAATGGGCAATGAAAGGGAAAGAAAAGTTGAGCAGGGGAGAGGACATATCCCCGACAACCTTCTTCTCAAAAGGGACGCTCCTTCAATTGCAGGGAATAAAAAAACAAATGCAGCAAGAGATTGAGGATCGTCCAAGGGAGGCTCGGCATAGGGCGGCTGGACAGTAAGAGGGTAGTAGGCATACTGAGGGGTTAGCTAGAAATTGGGAGAGGGTTGGTACCTGGGCAGGAGAAACTGCCATTTTGAATTTTGCATTTGAATTTTTTTTTGAATGGACTGCGATGGAACAACTTTTTTGATTAAGATTGACCAACGACTGGGTAACTAGTGCTATTTTCCAATAGCAGTGGCTTCTTCGGAAGGGCATGGGGGTTGATGAGTTTGAGACTGGGACTATGAAGGATTGGGGTCTAGATGAGACAAGTCTGTGGTGTTATTTTTTGCATTCGAACTTTGTCTCCTGCTTTTTGAAGGACTGCAACAGAACAACTTCTTAGACTGGGAAAGTTAGTAAGGGATGAGTAGCTAGTGCTACTTTGTATAAGTAATCGCTCCTTTGGTAATATGAGCATTTTTGTAGAAGGAAGAGAACTGGGAAGGATTGACTCTGTTTTGGGAGACGGGTGAAGATATGTGAACTGTTGAAAAACGAAAAAAGTCGATGGAAAAGAAGTTTCCTTTTGAGAATTGTGTATCCAGGGTTGAATGAGTCATGGTATGAGTTTTGTGAGAGGTTAGGGGACCTATGGGTAAAGAGGCATGAAGAATCCTCTTCCCTAGGAGCCTAATCCAACCTATCCCAGACAAGTCCAGAGCAATGAAAGGGCATGAGAGGCCAGAGGAAGGAAACATTGATTGAGCAAGCATTTTCCGAAATGGTTGAACGGTCGGGCGGACTAGTGCTGCTTGGGATCATGAGCCTCAAAATGAGCACTAGACGCTAAGTCGGGTGTATGTATGGACATGAGAATGATGATTGGCACAAGACAAAAGGATGAGGGCATGCGTAAAACTCAAGAGATGGTCACCTTCTAACCTCCGAGACAGAGATAGGATCCGTGTCCTCGAGGCCCACCCCCTCGGGCGCTAACATGGAAATGCATAAGGATGACCCTAACCAGGCTGTCCGAGTGAAATGGATAAGGATGACCCTAACCAGGTTGTCCGATTGAAATGGATTAGGATGACTCTAACCAGGTTTTCCGCTTGAAATGGAAAAGAATGACCCTAACCAGGCTGTTCGACTTGGAATTAGAAAGAACGACCCTAACCAGGTTGTTCGGAATGGCCCCTGATAAAGGTCCTTCTTTGGAATTGGCACTGGGGTCCCCTTGCATGACTTCTTGAGATGCATGATATTGGAAGAGTTGAGCTCTGGAAAAGATATTGGAAGAGCTGAGCTCTGGAAAAGATATTGGAAGAGCTGAGCTTTGGAAAAAGACATTGGGAAGAGCTGAGCTTGGAAAAAATATATGACTCAGCCTTGGAAGAGATATTGCATTGAGCATTGGACTGAGATTGAGCATTGGACTGAGATTGAGCACAGGAATGAGACTGAGCATTGGAATTGGATCGAGTATTGAAAACTGCACTGCATAAACAGGGGACCCTAGGCAACTTGAAATGGACTTGGAAAGAGCTTTGAAATGAAATTCTCCTTTCTTCTAGTCTGTGGCCTCAGCAAGAGGGGGATACCGGTGCATGCACCGCGACCCCAAGACCTCTATCCCTTAAAGGGAAAAGTTTCAGCGCGACCTGTTCCTCTTACAAGAGTATGAGGGTTAAAGGACCAAGGCACCTACCACTTGGATCGGTGCGGGACGTCCGGAACCACCTCCGACAATGAGCTCTAGTCGTGGAGTTCAAATTGTGTCTCCTGTTGAATGCCTGAACGTCAAAGGGCGAGAGAGTCAAATGGGCGAGAGAGACATTCTCATCTAGTCTATTTTGCTACCCTCCAACCACACGCCATGTCATAGAGGGGTGTCATGGCCGTTTGGGTCAGGCCTCGGCTGCCCGCGCTAAGTTGGGTGGCACTGTCCAAGGGGAGAGGCTGGCGTGGTACCAGGTGGAGGCCGCCACCACGACGGGGCATTGACACTGCCCTGCCGGAACATTACAACCGTTTCGGGACTAATTACGAGGTCTTCGTAATTGCACTTGCGAACTAATTTAGAACCCCAACTCTCTTAAAAGGAAGAGGCCGGATCCAGAAAGTTACCACTCGGGAGGAACGATTCGCGAGGAAGACGAGGCCCTGAAAGGCTTGGAATGGACCTGCCTGCCAGACGTGAGGAGGAACCTCAGTATTGGTGCTCGCCACGTAAGAGAAGAAAGGTTGGACCGAGTAGGAGGATGAGGCGTCGTTCGCTGGGGAGGAACTGATCACTCTTCCTTTTGTGAAGCAAACGGGCTTGTGTCCTTGACTGCGGTTGGTGGACTAAAGGTCTGCGTACCTCCGAGTGAGAACCAGTCGCGCGATGGGGACATCGTGTGTTAAGTGGGGGGGAAGGTGTGCCATCTACCAACAAAAATGCATGAATCGTATAATTGGCTTTGTGTGAGCCTGAGAAAAGGGGGTCTGGCAAGATGCCCAGAATAGAAAAGAATTGCGTAATTGGCTTTGCGTTGGCCTGAGAAAAGGGGGTCTGGCAAGATGCCCAGAACAAATAAAAATTGTGTAATTGGCTTGCGTGGGCCTAAGGAAAAGGGGTCTGGTAAGATGCCCAGGAGAGAAAAAAACTTGTGTGATTGAATTGGCATGAGCTTGAAAATGGGTCGGGCGATACGTCCGATTGACTTTGTATGGATCCAAGAAAAAGGACTGGAAGGTTGGGGAACGAATGAGTGATTAGGTTGCATGTGCCTGAGAAAAAGGTCTGACAAGGCGTCTGAAAAAGAGATGCACAAAAGAAGAACCGAGTATTGCACATGGAAAGTCAATTAAGTAAAGGGCAAAAAAGAACGGAGGGTGATATGCATGCGAAATTGGCAGGACCTGAGAAAGACCGGGAAAAATGACCTGGAGAAATGCATGTGGATTGGCTAAGCCGGAGCCTTGAGGAGAGGAAAAGTTGTACTGAAAACATGGATTGCACGGGCCGAAAAGTAGATTGTTTATGGATGTTCTGAGAGTAATGAATGAGACAAAATCGAAATGGTGTCTGCTCGGGAATGTTTTTTCAATAAAATGGGACGATAGATTTGAGATTACAAAGCACTTAGGGGGAGTTGTGCCTGTGTTCATCGATTCGAAGTGGGTATCACCACAACAAAGGCGGCGGTTGTACTGGATGAACATCCCCATCCGGAGCAAATGCCTGACATTGAGTCACATCCGAAAACTTGCCCACAATTTGTTATCAATAATGTCAAGGCATATAATGAGAAAACCAATTGTGTTGTGGCAGCAAATTGTCATCCTGGGAATAAAGCCAGCGTGCCAGTAGTCAAGTACATAAAGCGAGGAGAGCATCATCTGCCTCATGTTACTGGAGTCGAAAGAATTACGGCTTCCTTGCTAGGTATACAGAGTTGACTGAAGAGGAAGTTCGTGTCTCGATTGAGGGAAAGATAAAGAGGCAGAGCTATGATGGAAATGAGCGACAAGGTCCAGGCTGTAGGGAGAAAAGAGAAGCCCGAAGTGGAACCTTTGCCTCCCCCATACCCTCCTCCACCCCAAGAGGCGGAAGCTAAAGAAAACCTTGAGAAAGGAACGGGAAAAGAACAAAGCGGACCCTGGCAAGCTAACGACCTGTCTTACCCCGCCCCTCTCCCCCTTCGTCTACACTCCAGATTCCCTACTGACTATGGACTGGTGCGCGATGAGGACATCGCGAATGAGTGTGGGGAATATGTCGGGACTGGAGAGTCCCGAATGACTTCCCGTCACTCAAGAGACTGTATACGACCAATTTGTGCACGGCAGAGAAAATCGGAGGCAAGGATGTTGGAAGAACCGAAGGCGTGAGCGCAGACACTAGCGAGCTAGAGGCTGCCCAAAAATCATGGAGACCCTTGAGCTAAGAAAGAATTGACTGAACGAGGAACGACAAAGGGCCGCAAGAAAATAGCGTAGGCGATCCTTCCCCCGAACGGAGAAGGACCGCCAGGAATACTAGTAAACGCGGGATGTGCGTCGCAAAGAAAGAAAAAAAGCAGAAAAGGATAGGACGTAAGGCGGCGGCATGAGAAAAGGTGGTCGGGCCAGGTGGGGCACTAGGACGCAGCGACAAGAGGCTCAAGGGGGTCACGGGCCAAGTAGGGACCCTCGTCCGGGGAGGCTACCGGCGGAACAAAGTGTCGGGGACCACGTGAGACCAAGAGAAGATGTGGTGTCAGCGGGACAAAGTGTCGGGGATCACATAGGGGACGAACAAAGGTGCGGCATCAATGGGGTAAGTGTCGAGGGTCACATGGCACCAATGGAACCAGTGTCGGGGACCCTGAGGGGCTAAGCAAAAAATAATAAGTACGGTACTAGCACGGGACAAGTGTCGGGGACTAGTGTCGGGGACTAATGCGGGGTAAGTGGCGGGGACCTGTGGCGTCCCAAGGGAAAATTGCGGCAAGGTATGTGGTGTAAAAAAATAAAAACAAGTTGCGCCGTCAAGATCGGAGATTTTTACGGCCAAATTTATTAGCACAAGCACTAGTGGGAGCAAGCGGGAGGGCCAAAAGAAAAATAAAAAGTAAAGAAGACAAGTGCTAGAGGCATGGGAGCAATCCGAAAAATCTCGGATTGACCTCCCCCAAGGAAAATGGAGTCGTAGGGGCTCCATGAGAAAAATAGGTATCCCGGAGAAAATCGGTGCATGGGGGCCCACCAAACGGAAGGGAGAGGGGCAAACGGTGGCTCCCAAGGGCATGGAAGGGCCATAACTGCAGTCCGAAAAATAACGGACTGACCCTTGAGTGTAGGAAGGGCCAAAACTAAGAGGAAGAGGCAAGAAAAGGGCCTTAACAACTAGTTGACACTTGACATGCAAAAAGAAAAAGAAAAAGAAAAAAAAAATGTAGGAGGATGAGACAAGGAGAGTGAGATGGAGTGAGTGAGTTGGCCGTTAGTAAGGATTGCAGCAAGTAGGGACTGTAAAGTCCCAACTGTCCAAGAAATGAGGGAAAAGAAAATAAAATAAAAGAAAATTGAGAAAAGGGTCTTAACGGCTAGTTGACACTTGGCAAGCACAAACAAAAAGAAAAGAAAAAGAAAATAGGAGGTGAGAAAGGATGAGTGAGTTGGCCGTCAGTTGGGACTGCCAAGTCCCAACCGTCCACAAGTGCCACAAGTGGTGGAAAAAAGAAAGAAAAAGAAACGAAAAAGAAAAGTAAAATAGAAAAAAGTCAAAAGGGCACAAAAGACGAAAACGACCACCCAAGGGAAGGATTTTGGACCATATTCACCTGGGCAATGTGGCGGTTATAACGGACCATGGGTTTCTTTGATTTATGCTGAAAAAAATTAAAGAAGAATAAGGCCCCATGCAACCGAAAAATAACGGATTGCATGGGGGAGGCCAAAATCAAGTTCTAAGTACTCCGGGAGCCAAAATTGAGGCCGGATGCACTTGGGAAGTGGCCGCATGATTTTCTTTTGGTAGGGGGCTAGTTGAGGGGCACTAGGACAAGGAAAACAGCCCCTACTGCAGTCCGAGTTACAACAGACTGCATAAGGAGGGACAAACGTAAGGTTTTGGGGCTCCGGGAGCCAAAATTAAACCCGGATGCCTTAGGAAAATTAGCGCACTATTTTCCTTGGGCATGGGGCATGACGTAAGGCTGTGGGGCTAGCAATATGGCTGTGGATGCAGTCCGAGAAATAACGGACTTCCCAAGGATGCCCGGACCAAGGGGAAATGGGCCGCGGCATGCCCAAAAATACTAGAAAACGACGCCACAGGCCTAGGGGAGTGTGACGGTAAAACGGCGACGGCACGGCGGGGTCCCGCGGCCGGGAAATTATCAACGGCGCTTGGAACACATGAAAAAAAAATAATAAAATGGGACTGTCGGGGATATGGAAAGTCCCAAATAAACATTGAACGTCAACCGGGATGACGTCGGAGGCGAAAGGGGGCCAAACAAAAATTGTCGAAAAATTGGCCTTGTCGACGGCACCGCCGACGGAGCGGAAAAATGGGACTAGTATGGGAAAAGCGGCGGGGACTTGAGGTATCCCAAGGGGGAGACCACTAGCTAAGGTGAGGAGTGGCCGTGAGAAGCAAATAGCGTCGTCGAGATCAAGGATCTCGACGGTGGAAAATATTAGCACCACTAGTGCAAACACTAGTGGGGCTCAAACGATTGCAAAACGAGAGTGAGGAGCAAAGAAAAATAATAAGGGGAGGGTTGTCCAGCAGCCCAGAGTATTTCGGACTAGCTAGGCATGAGAAAACAAGAGCCTAAGGGGCTCCAAGCAAGAAACGGGCTAGCCAAGAAAAATCGGAGCCAAGGGGGTTCAAAATAGAGGCAAACGGGAGGGAAATGAGCCCCCTAGAGACATAGGCATGCCAACTTGATGGGCGGGGTGTAACGGCCAACAGCCGGCCATGAACCTAGCTACAATCAAGGTTTTAAGGCCTAGAAACAGAGTGCACAGCAAGTTGACACATGTCACAACAAAAATAAAAGAAAAATAAAAGAAAAAGAAGAGAAAAATGAGGGAGAATGAGACAAAGTAGGAGGAATGGGTGGAGGGGAATGTGCCGGCCCATTGGGATGGCTGCAATAGGGACTGCCAGGTCCCAATGATGACCTCACTCCTCCTAGATTCAAGGAGTGCAGGCTGGATTGCTGAGATATGGCCCTTGGGGTCATATCTCAACAAAATCTGAATTTAAAAGGGCAAAAATGAAAGAAAATGCAAAGGGGAAAAATCCGGTTTTCTTTTGGACCAAGGATCTGAAATCAGATCTCATGGTGGAGAGAAAACAACCGTTTTTTGTAGGCCAGCAAAAAACGGCTAGATCCAGAATGAGGTGGCAGCGAAAAATGGAAAGAAACAAAAGAGGGAAAATGACGAAATAGTGTATTTGGCCCAAAAAGGGAGCCAGATGCACCAAAAATTGAAAAGTTAGACATAGGGGCTTAAAATTGAAGCAAGGGCTACTTGGGGGTGGCGCGGATTATTACTGGCATTGGATCTCAGCTAGATCCAAGGCTGAGAATATGCCGCCACTTAGAAAAATGGTCCGGCCTACCCAAGGGAGACCGAAACCTGAAAAAATCGAGAAAAAGGCTCACTAGGACTTTTTCCTTCAAATAAAATTGCCCCTTGGGCTTTAGGACCTAAAGGGGCAACATTTGTAAGGTGGAAAAGAGGCCGGAGTAAGCCAAGGGACAATCGGAGTTGGTACCAACCAATCGGACTGCATGAACCTGACCGAAAAAAAGCCCAGGTGCCCCCAGAGAGGCGTAGAGGTAAAAATTGGCCTTGGGGGTACCTCGGTTCACCTTGAGGCACTTGGGAGGGTCCAACGGCTGGCCGGATTGCTGTTCCCAGCCTATATAAGTTGGGGATTCAGTCCGCCACACTCACATTTGCATGAGGAGTGCCCATGCTGCCCAAATGAGCCCATGAGAGCCTAGAGACAATTGAAGAGTAGTGAGAGGAACCCTTGCTAGTCCGGGAGCTTGGAGGTGACTGTGAGCTAGTAGGAGGAGGCTCTACACGCTAGTGGTAGTGGAGGGGGTAATCCGTCATAGCTCCTAGGCTAGTGGAGAGGAAGGAAAGACTGAGAGGAGTCTCATTAGCCCTCCTAGAGGGGAGGACTCCCTAGTCTTAGTGGTAGGAAGCATAGCAACTTGGAGGAGGTGAGAGGAGGAGGAAGAAAAGGCTTGAGGGAGAAGGAAGCCATAGCCAAGGTGGAAGGAGCTTCGTTGAGAACAAGATATCCAAGGGGGTGAGTGAAGAGATGCCCCTCCTCCCCTTCTCCTTCCCTTTTTTTTTTTTTTTTTTTTTTTTTTTTTTTTTTTTTTTTTTTTTTTTTCCTTCTTCTTCTTCTTTTTCTTTTTTTTCTTCTTCTTCTCCTTCTTCTTCTTCCTCTTCTTCTTTCTCTCTTCCTCATCCTTCTTCTTCTTCTCCCTCCTCTTCTTCTTCCTCTTCTTCTCCCTCTTCTTCTCCTCCTTCCTCTTCCCCTCTCTCTCTCCTTCTCTCATTCCCTTCTCCACGTCCCTCCTCACTCTTCTCCTTGTGTTGTTGAGCTCAAATCTTGTCTTTTTCACTCATTATCTCCATTTTCTACTCATTTCTCCACTTGGATCTAAATCACAACTCATGTGTGGGTGTTAGTGTGTGTTCGGAGGTTGTTATGTGCATGTATTGTCCATTCTAGCATCTCTATGTAAATCGCAATCCATCTCCTTCTGTTGTTGAACTCAAATCTTATCTTTTTCACTCATTATCTCCATCTTCTACTCATTTCTCCACTTGGATGTAAATCGCAACTCATGTGTGGGTGTTAGTGTATGTTTGGAGGTTGTTATGTGCATGTATTGTCCATTATAGCATCTCTATGTAAATCGCAATCCATCTTCTTGTGTTGTTGAGCTTAAATCTTGTCTTTTTCACTCATAGTCTCCATCTTCTACTAATTTCCCTACTTGGTTGTAAATCGCAACTCTAGTGTTGATGTCAATGTGTGTTTGAGTGGTGTATTGTGCATGTATTGTCCATTCTAGCATCTCTATGTGAATCGCAATCCATCTCCTTGTGTTGTTGAGCTCAAATCTTGGTTTTTCACTCATAATCTTCATCTTCTACTCATTTCTCTACTTGGTTGTAAATCACAACTCTAGTGTTGATGTCAATGTGTGCTTGAGTGATGTATTGTGTATTTATTGTCCATTCTAGCATCTCTATGTGAATCACAATCCATCTCTTTGTGTTGTTGAGCTCAAATCTTGTCTTTTTCACTCATTATCTCCATTTTCTACCCATTTCTCCATTTGGTTGTAAATCGCAACTCATGTGTGGGTGTTAGTGTATGTTTGGAGGTTGTTATGTGCATGCATTTCTCATTCTAGCATCTCTATGTAAATCGCAATCCATATTCTTGTGTTGTTGAACTCAAATCTTGTCTTTTTCACTCATGATCTCCATCTTTTAGTCATTTCTCTACTTGGTTGCAAATCGCAACTCATGTCTTAGTGTAGAGTAGTGTATGAGTGATGTATTGTGCTTGTATTGTCCATTCTAGCATCTCTATGTAAATCGCAATCCATCTCCGTGTGTTGTTGAGCTCAAATCTTGTCTTTTTCACTCATTATCTCCATCTTCTACTCATTTCCCTACTTGGTTGCAAATCACAACTCATGTCTTGGTGTAGAGTAGTGCATGACTGATGTATTGTGCTTGCATTGTCCATTCTAACATCTCTATGTAAATCGTAATCCATCTCGTTGTGTTGTTGAGCTCAGATCTTGTCTTTTTCACTCATTATCTTCATCTTCTACTCATTTCTCTACTTGGTTGCAAATCGCAACTCATGTCTTGGTGTAGAGTATGTATGAGTGATGTATTGTGTTTGTGTTGTCCATTCTAGCATCTCTATGTAAATCGCAATCCATCTTCTTGTGTTGTTCAGCTCAAATCTTGTCTTTTTCACTCATTATCTCCATCTTCTACTCATTTCTCTACTTGGTTGCAAATCGCAACTCATGTCTTGGTGTAGAGTAGTGTATGAGTGATGTATTGTGCTTGTATTGTCCATTCTAGCATCTCTATATAAATCGCAATCCATCTCCTTGTGTTGTTCAGCTCAAATCTTGTCTTTTTCACTCATTATCTCCATCTTCTACTCATTTTTCTACTTGGTTGCAAATCGCAACTCATGTCTTGGTGTAGAGTAGTGTATGAGTGATGTATTATGCTTGTATTGTCCATTCGAGCATCTCTATGTAAATCTCAATCCATCTCCTTGTGTTGTTGAGCCCAAATTTTGTCTTTTTCACTCATGATCTTCATCTTCTACTCATTTCTCTACTTGGTTGCAAATCGCAACTCGTGTCTTGATGTTGAGTAGTGTTTGAGTAGTAATTCGTGTTTGTTTTGTCCGTAGTCCACTAGAACAATTTGCTATTATTCCATTGATTCATTTTCATATAGGAAACTTGTATCTTTCTTTTATTAATTCATCTTTGATTATGCTACTCACTATTAGTTTAGTTTTGCTTTTATTTCATTTTGTCACCATGAATGGAGGTCATTTAGTACCCAATGCTTGGCAATCTTTTGTTGAAATGATTTATGAATTCGTTCTAGCCTCCCTATGTGAATCGCAATCCATATCCTTGTGTTGTTGAACTCAAATCTTGTCTTTTTCGCTCATGATCTTCATCTTCTACTCATTCCTCTGCATTGTTGGAAATCGCAACCCATGTGTTGGTGTCAACATGTATTAGAGGAGTGTAGATTGCTGCAAACTTGTCTTTTTCACTGATCTTGATGCCGGCGTGTATGGCGATGTGTCCCTTGGTGTGCCGCTATTCTCCCCCTAGTGTAGATTACTGCAAACTTGTCTTTTTCGTTGTTCTTGATGCCGGGGTGTATGGCGATGTGTCCCTTGGTGTTCCGCT
>BFEA01000220.1:46105-57715 GCA_003427395.1 Chara braunii
CCCAATCTCGATTTATGCATGTCATCCTTGCGCGTGGGTCATGCGAATCTTGCTTCTCGGTATCGTTCGGATATTAACGGATGTTTTTTTCCGGAAGGATGGAGAAATACTTTTTTGTCAGAGGCAGCAGTTTCCTTTTGTCCGTGCTTATAGCTTTGATGACGTGTCGGAGAGGGATGATGATTCAGGGAAAGGTCCTTTGCGATGCGTGGCGCAGAAGGCATGCTTCATCTCTTTCGTTTGGTGTTCTCAAAATGATGGGTTGACTGATGACACCCGTGATATGGTGCTTTTAGATCAGAGCCTCGGACTGCCAAAGTGGCTTGTTGTGAATGTTAATAGTGATGACTAAGCTTGGTATTGATTAGTCGAAGAATGGCAAATGATGATGGACTGGATGGTGATTGGTTGAGGGATCAGGTACAGCAGGCAAGACTTGCTTGCAGTGCGGGACACTTGTTGTTTCTTTTGTTGCGTTTGAAAGGCTATATATTTGTAGCATGTATGCATCCTGAGCGAGTGCACAAGTGGCAGGCAGACGAGCAGAGTCTATGATCGGGATTCCCCTTCCTCACCCTCCTTCCCCCCATTCCTCCCCCCCCTCTGCCCTGGTGCTAAGAAATCGTTTTTGGAGCCAGAAATAGGTATTGCAGCAGAAAATGCATGCATGGTGCCGGAATTGAAGTGTGATGAGGATGACCTCGAGACCCCCCCTACTCTAAAGTCATCGCTTTCACTGTGACTGTGCAGGGAAGCCTGTGCTTGTTCCTTTGGCCAGCTCCCTATACGTTCCCGGCTCGCTCACCAATGTCGGGAAGGTACTTGTGGATGTCGGTACCGGCTACTACATCGAGGTTCGTGGTCTCCTTTTTCCTTATTTCAGGTCGTTTTGCACGTTCTCACACTTGTAGACTTGACAAAAGCTGTCCCTCCTGCATTCCCCTCCTCTCCTCGGCCCTTGGTTCCCCCCTCCTTTCTCCCTCCCTCTCTCTCTCTCTCCTGTTCCGCTTTCTTTCTCTCTCCCTCCCTCTTTCTCTCTCTTTCTCGTTGGCTCGCATTCTTTCTTCCTCCCTCCCTCCCTCCCTCCCTTCCTCCCTCTCTCTCTCTCTCGCTCTCCACGCCTCTCTCTCTCTCCCTCTCCCCCTCTCTCCCTCTCCCTCTCTCTCTCTCGCTCTCCCCTTTCCCCTCCCCTGCCCCCGTACTCCTTTTCATCGCGAACAAGAGTTTATCTTTCGCACTTTTCTTCCTTTGTTGTATCTGGTGTGTTCTCTTACCGTTATTCTATGATGCCGGTATTCGAAGAGATACGACTTCATGACCGACTCCCCTTTCATTCATGTCATCCATCATCAGCTTCTGTTGCCATGGGCCAGGCTGACCCATCGTATTGATTTATGCTGCTGCTTCCCGCCATTGCAGGATCCGACGCCTGTTATTGACGCAGTTATTGACAGGCATCCTTGTGTCCTGGGCGGTTTCTCTTCCTCTGTCTTTGGTAATTGTACAAACCAACAATGCAGTCCTACGTCACATGTGGAAACAATGACAGAAGGGACACGACAAAAAGGTAGAAAGGCCGATATATGCCGAGGGTAGGACGACATGGTCCATGTTTAGGAAGAGGCAAATCCCACAGGTACGACGGCCAAATTTGACAGGAGAGGGTGGAGGGAGAAGCGGGGGAGGGCGTGGTTGTGGACATATGAGTGCATGTGTTTTGTCATGTTCGCTATACGCAAGTCCATAATAGAAGTATGACTGTGCCAGACTGTTTCATTGGACTTTCACCGACTCATCCGGAGGTTGATCCCGACACTCTGCCCAGCGTTCATGTGTGTGTGTGTTTGTGTGTTGTTTGTGAGAGAGAGAGAGAGAGAGAGAGAGAGAGAGAGAGAGAGAGAGAGAGAGATGCGTATGTGCTTTATGTAGATCATGCATGGCCGAGTAACAGTTGATGCGTGTGTTGTTTCATTGTGCAGAAAAGTGTTGATGATGGAGTGAATTACTGCCAGCGGAAGGCGGCTTTTATGAAACAAAACCATGACAAGGTGGTTGATGTGAGTAAGACTCTTCCTGTTGGAAAGCTCTGACTGCTTCTTCATACTAGAATTGACTAAGGGTGTATTGCCACTTGGACTTTCCGGTTCAAATCTGACCAGAAGTACTGCTTCATTGGGCAGACGCTCTCACGGAGGGCACAGTCTCTCTAGCGCCTCATAGAATGTATATGGCCAGTATGTGTGGAATGTGATTGCTGGTTCTTTTTCTTTTCATTTCTTCTTTTAGTGTCCTTATGGTGCCCTGCCACTGAGGCAGGGCGGATTCCATGCGGGGCGACGAACTGCCTCAATCACCTCATACTCCCACGGAAGGACTGTAGCATTCTGTATCGGGACCGCGATCACAGCAGAAGGGATGTTTTTTTTTTATTCTCTTCTTTTTCTTCATTTCTTCTTCGCCGTAAAGACGCCTTCATTGAGGGCACACTCTCACTAGCACCTCGTGGAATGTATCTTGATGGCTATGTAACTCTGCCATGAGTACCGGAAATGAAAATACAATGGGACCCAGGCTCGGCAAAACTTGGTGCGCAGTGAAATTCAGGTTCGGCAAAAAAAACATGATCGGAGGTAGTGGTGATTTAACGAAGCCAAATTTGACATCTGTTAAAATTGAAATAATACAGAAGCCAAAAAAAAAAAAAAAAAAAAGAAGTGAAATTCAGGTTCGGAAAAAACATAATCGGAGTTAGTGTTGATTTAACGAAGCCAAATTTGACATCTGTTAAAATTGAAATAATACAGAAGCCAAATTTGACATCTGTTAGAATTGAAATAACACAGAGAAGATTAGCATGGCCCCTGTGCAAGGATGACATGCAGAAATCGAGAAATGGTCTCACAAAAAAAAAAAAAAAAAAAAAAAAAAAAGCAAAGATGATAAGACTGCTTCGGCCAGCAGAGCACTTGTAACGCTCCCTGTGGAATGTGATACTCTGCCACAGTTGTGCTTGCAAAACGGTTAATCAATGGCTATTCTTCCCTTGCTCAGAACAATACCGTCTCCTTTCTCCACCAACTCAGTTGGTACACCCATGAACTGTTGAAATACAGACCGGAGTTTGAACTCGGAGGGAATGAGATGAGTAAATATAACTGCGAATTTAGTAATTTACCTGGGGCCGATCAGCTCAAAGATGTTATTTCAAGGCGGTCGCCCTTGCTCTTTTAAGAGGCAAAAAAAAAATAAAAGACCGTCAATAGATCTCCCCGTAAAAAAAATGCTTGGCATGGTGATGGGACAGGCAACTTGCTGTTTTTTTTTTGTTTTTTTTTTTAATTACGGTTGTTATTCCTGCTGTTAGGCATTGCAAAGCTTTGTCTTGTCTTGCGTCGAGGATTTGTAACCCTGCAGTTGAGCACTAATCAAGAGTTTGATCATCTGAAGCTATTTTACTCCTTTAAGCCTCACTATGTATGAACCAATGCCTCAAATGTCTATCATAGTAAAGTTTTCAGCTGCTGTTGTTCTTTGTCATATCATGTTCTCCTGTAGAATGCTCTTTAACTGTGTTTGGTGTCGGTTGGATGCAGGTGATTGGGAAAAAGCAAAGTGCGGTGGAACAAGTGGCACTGACTTTTCAGGCGAAATTGGCTGCGTCAGCAAGGGAAACAACGCAACGGTCTTCTTAAGCTGCCGGTAGTAGGAGGTTGGCTGGAGATCGCGCAGGGATTTGTGCAGGCTAGTGGAGTCTTGGAATCCGGGTCACCCCTCCTCTTTTTATTGGAAGCAGAGGGACGGAAATAGGCAGTTTAACTACCTCCCACCATTCATCGGTCTGCCTTTTTCTTCCTACTTCTCCTCCTCCTGCATTCTACTCTCTCCCCTGGCCTTTCCTCTCCTCTCCTCTATAACTTGTAGAAGGCTCCAGAGTGTTGTGTGAGAGCAGGAAGGCCATCACAATGTTCGGAGCATCGTCGAACCCCTTCGGGGGACAGTCTTCGTCAAGCCCTTTGGGCATATCTAGCTCATCCAGTGCGTTTGCCACAAGCACTGCAGCAAATCCTTTTGCACAGGCTGCAAATCCTTTTGCCGCAAAACCATTTGGTCCTACCTCTGGTCAAACCTCTGGTCAATCAACATTATTTGGGGGAACGTCGACTGGTGTGTTTGGTGCCGCTTCACAGCCGGCATTCGGGGCAACGACGCCAGCTTTTGGCTCATCTATGCCGGCTTTTGGTTACTCTACGCCTGCTGTTGGTTCCTCTACGCCAACCTTTGGTTCCTCTACGCCAGCCTTTGGTTCCTCTACGCCAGCCTTTGGTTCCTCTACACCAGCTTTTGGTTCCTCTATGCCAGCTTTCGGTTCTTCTGCACCAGCTTTTGGGTCCTCTGCACCAGCTTTGACGTCATCTACGCCTGCTTTCGGGCCGTCTACACCTGCTTTTGGGTCGTCTATGCCGGCTTTTGGTTCGTCTACGCCTGCTTTTGGGTCATCTATGCCGGCTTTTGGTTCCACTCCTGCATCACCTTATGGCACAGCGAATGCATTCGGTCAACAGAAGCCTGGAACGCTGTTTGGTGGGCTAGGGGCATCAACAGGCCAACCTAACCAGTTTGGGAGCACGACTTTTGGCCAGACTCAGGCCAGCCAACCGGCCTTTGGCACGACTGCGACACCAGCGTTTGGTACGTCCGGTCCTGCATTCGGGGCAGCGACAGCACCTGCGTTTGGTTCATCCTCAACCCCTTTATTTGGAGCAACGACCACAGCAGCATTTGGGGTAGGGACTTCTTCTACACCAGCGTTCGGTGCTGGGCAGACATCTGCCAGCACTTCTGCTTTTGGTGCCACAGCATTCGGAACAGCTGGGGGATTTGGGCAACAGCAACAGAGAGGCAGTCGAACGATACCCTATCAGGCCACCAATGATCCCGACTCACCTGCAGGGCAGCCTGGAAAGTTCATGTCGATTTCCGCAATGCCAGCCTACAAGAACAAGAGCGACGAGGAGCTAAGGTGGGAGGACTACCAGCAGAACGACAAAGGTGGGCCTGCACCACCTGGGCAGGCCGCACGCCCAACAAGTTCAATCCTTGGAACACCCGCACAGTCCAATCCATTTGGCAGTGTGACAAATATTGGGAGCACCATGCCTAATCCAACCCCCTTCGGTACGGCACCTTCTTCAAATCCATCCACCCTGGCTTTCGGATCATCAACAACCCCGGTGTTGGGTGCGACCTCTTCATCAGCCTTCGGGTCTACCTCATCTGCATCGCTTTTTGGTTCCAACATCTCCGGATTTGGTACAGGGGGACAGCAATCAAGCCCAGCATTTGCATTGCAGCCAGTCTTTCATTCTGCACCAGCAAGCACCCTGGGGTTCAGCACAACGAATCTGTTCGGTGCAACTAGTGGCAGCGCTCTTGGATCGAACATGTTCGGACCCACGAACAGTTGCTTTGGGACCTCAGGTGGAGTGTCTGGTCCAGCTGCTTCCTCCACGCCTCTCTTTGGAAGGCCCCTCTTTCCAGCCGCATCTCCATCCTTTGCGACATCCTCAACCCCTGCCAGCACAAATATTTTTGCCAACACATCCCCTGTTTTCAGCTTTAATCAAACAACAGGTTCCTCTGGATTGATCATGCCAACACCATCTTCTTCCCCCTCGCTGCCTGGTGGGTTCTCGTCCCAAGCCACGAACGCAAGCTTCAGCTTTAATACTCAGCCACAGGCAACAGCGGGGTTCTTGGGAAGCACAACACAGCTGCTGTTTCAGCAACCTGCACAGCAGCTCCAGCAGTCTCAGCAAGCAGGGATGCTAGGCCAGCAAATGGGTGCCGTTCTTCCCCCAGTGGCAAGTCCGTTTGGCTACATGCCAGCATTGCCGCAAGTGAATTTGGGAAAGTCACGGATCACGACACCCACCAGCGGCCATGCTGGCATTGCCAGCATGCCAGTGCTGGAGAAACCAACACAGTCACATGGAACATCTCTGCTTACACCAAGGCACATTACTCCACGCTCAAGAGTGAGAATGCATGCGCGGAGGTACCAGCCCCAGAGCGGCAGCCCAAGGGTGTCTTTCCTAGGTGATGGAGACGACATACCCAGCCCACCACGTGCCGACATGCAGTTTGTCCCCAGAGAAAATCCTCGAGCATTGTTCATTCGACAACCAGATCAGTCGACATCTCTTGGAACACCATCAAGAATGGCGGGTTTGAGAAGCCGGGCTGTTGCCACACCAGCAGCGAATGACGTATCCAACTTGGCCCTAGTTGAGTATGATGCAGAGGAAGCGCACACGAGGGCTGGGGTACCCTGTGCGAATGGCCTGGGACACACACAGGTTGATTTGCAATCCTGTGGTCAAGGCGTTATTGGTGAGAAGGGAGGGGATGGAACAAGCGCAGTCCCAAAGCATGGTCTAGGGGCAAATGATGAGATTAATGGAAATGGCTATGCTCCTCTTTTTGGTGGTGGGCGAGGGGAGGCCGCAAGCAGTTCTCGCGGTGACTCTGGGATAGATATCGAGGCATTGTTGCCAAAACTTCGAGATCCAGAGTACTACACAGAGCCGAAGGCTCAGGAACTGGCGGCAAAGGAGCGTGCCAATCCCGGCTACATGTCTTGCGTGAAGGACTTCGTCGTTGGTCGCAGGGGTTATGGGTCTTTAAAGTTCTTGGGCGAGACAGATGTTAGGGGACTGGACCTGGAGGGCATCGTGCAGTTGAATAACTGTGAGGTGTTGGTGTACATGGACGAAAGCCAGAAGCCTGCTGTCGGCAAGGGGCTGAACAAACCTGCTGAGGTTACACTTCTGAATGTCAAATGCATTGACAAGAAGAGTGGACAGGTGCTGCAGGGGCCTGACGTGGAGAAGTTTGAAAGGAAGCTGAAAAGGAAGACTGAGCAGCAAGGTGCTGAGTTTGTGAAGTATGATGCCTCTAAAGGGGAATGGGTATTCCGAGTGGAACATTTCAGTCGGTATGGATTGGGAAGCTCTTCCAATGTGGATGATGTGGATGCAGGATTATCATCCATGTGAAGAGCAGCGTGACAGGATGCATGAGAGGGGATTCTTTGATCATGTACTGGATACGTTGGAGGATGAAGAAAACGATTTGATGACCAGTTGACCAGTGATGTGCATGCATCTGACGACTATGGAGAATGGGAAGTGCAGGTGTGAGTTGTCGTTCTTTGTGGAAAGGGCAAAAGGTTGTGGTCGGTGAAATGGGAAGCTGAATCTTTTCCTATAAGATTCAGGAGACACATTCATTGGAAGCCCTGACTGGAGTCGGCGAGCTCAAGATGTTCCCAAATAGGAAGCTTCAAGTATAGTTTCGTCCACCTATGTATCGGTCGAGGTAGCCATTTTGCTATTGCGGCCACATTTTGGAGGTTTTTACCATGAGCTGCTGACCATAACTGCGCCGAGTTTCATTCGGCTGAGAGGGTGAGCTTGTCGTGTGGGGATATGGCGAACAGGGAAATTCCACGATTGGTCCATGATGTATGTTGACTAAGTTGAAAGGTGATATGGTCTGGCATTTGGAGAATGCAATTCACTACAAGATGACCTGGGATTTAGGGAGTTACAGGAGGGCGCATGTGCTTGCCAGACCGTCATGACCATCTGGGTGGTCCACTTATTCGGTTGGAGGAGAGGGCACATGGAGAGGGATGCTCCCACGGCTTACTCCTGCACAGAAGTGCAGAACGTGCGGTCTGTAACCAACATTACGAGTCGCAGAAGTCTGTCATTTTTTGGCTTCGGTACTGGTGTAAGCTGCATGCAACCAGAGAGCGTTGTGTTTTGTGTCGAACTCTGTGGTCTTCAACATACGGAATGGACAAGGTAGGGTGAGCTATTTCTGATAACTGATGCCAGAGTGAGGTTTCAGTACATACGAACGGCCCCGAAGTCCTGAAATAGCCTGCTTGAGTCTGAAATCCTTCGACCAGCCCTGCCCTGTCAGAGCGTGTGTCTCGGTCTGAAGCCATGCCAATAAGTGGTCCGGGTATCTTCTGTACAAGGATATAGTAGCCATGTACGGTTGCCACGGGTAAAAGGTGGCCGGGAACTTGGGAATGTGCGTGGGACAGGTGCCGGGGCGGTGTGCAGCGTCCGCTAGTACCTGGCTACTTTTTCTGGTCGTGAATTTGCAGCACAGCTCTGGACTCGGTTCCTGAATGCTTGCTTTGATACTTAGCTCTAGCTCCAGCCCGTAAGGGGCACGGGACACGGATCTGGGCCCAGCTTAGAAATTCTCTGAAGCTGGGTGCAAGGCCCAGCTGCTGAATCCCTTGGGAGTCGGCTGCCTGCCTGGCTTCAAAATTTCTTTGAACTCGTCTATAGGCTCACCTTCCCATGACTTTGGAACCCAACTCTGGTTCCAGCTTTAGAATCCATGGCTGGGACTGGCTTCCAGGGAAGTGTGCTTGTGTATTCTCTGTGTGCAAAAATGGACTTATCCATTTACGGGGAGGGAAGTGCGCTCGTGTATTCTCTGGATTTGAATGGGCAACCACCCAGTTTATGTTGCTGAGGTAGCACCCGGAACACTCTTCTTGAGAACAGCTCTGCTGCTGATGTTTCAGGAGCCTTTTGCGAGAAAGACATACGCTGGTGGTGGTCCTGCCTCTTACGCGTTGTGGGAACTGGCGTTCAATGCAACAGTTGGGAAATGGTTTGAGTTGTCTGTAGCCCGAAGGCGTTTCTTCTGAAAGCTTTTTGGTGCAGCCTGGACAATCCACTTATAGAGGTTGCCACACATTTCTGCGAAGAGGAAAGATGTCGCTTCCGGGTGTGTCCCGTGTACCTTTGCACGGTTTGCCGCTCCATCTGCTCAAGGGATGGGACTCGGTATCCTGAAAAAGTTGGACCTGGTTTCCTCTTCTTTGAATGCTTTTTTCATCAACAGGACTCCGTCGTGGTATGCTGCAGAGCACATGGATCTTGTGCTTATGTGGTGGTGTCTGGGGGAAAGGTACAGCTCCGGTGCTGGCAAGGCTCATCGGGCCATGAATTGTCTGTGTCAGAGTGTCTGTCTATAGCCGGCGGCTGCGTTGGTGCGCATCTGCGTGCTGTCGTCTGCATTTTCGGGCACCCAGGTGTGCATTTCTTACCGCTAGAACGGTTGTCGTAGAAAAGTTGAAGGTGTGCGATCGATGCACTGAGCGAGAGTTATCGATTGCATTGAGCGAGGGTGATCGATGTATCGAGCGATGTGGTGTAGGCGGTGGGTGATCCATGCATGCCTTTACCAATAGGATTGCTCTTGGTTAGCTGGTTCAGCTTTCATATTCAGTGGCAATGCCATGTTGTGCGCGTGTTTTATCGGCGCTTCTTTTGTTTGTGGGGCTCTCTGTGCTACTGGCTGCTAACATTCGTGTTCTGCGAGCTGTGCAGATTTCTCTTATGTTTTGCTACTAGTAGCCTGTGACTATCTTGAAGGCGCCAGCGCAAGTTTTTTTTTTTGCAGAGAGGTGTTTGCCAATTGTTCGATTCTTTGCCGATCGATCTTCGAGAATGGGTATGTTTCTCTGATTCACTGGACATCTTTCCTTTCTAGGGGTGCCTGCAGATTGTCTGATTCTTTCCTGTTTGTTTGTGCTCGACTTAAAGCATATACTCACGCCAGGGCTTTTTTATTTTTCACTTATTTTTGGACGTTATTGCTGTCAGATACATCCAGGTCTGCCATTAAATGTGGTCAGATGCATTGAAGATGGTCCTAGTGTGAGTACGCCCGTAGTTGGGTCTGATTTTTTCTAGGGACGCTTTTAGACTCGCTGTATTTTCTTCGCCATTTGTTGTCGAGTTTCTCTTTGAGATTGCCTTCTGTTGAGAGGTGTTTGCAGATTTTGTCATTCTTTGCCCACTCTTGAGTTTGAAGAGACACCCTTGATTCTGTTGATTTTCCTTGCCAGGGTTGCTTGCAGGTTATCTGATTCCGCCGCATTGCATTTGGCATCAACTCTGTCGGAGGGTGTCAAACAGATTTTCTTTCTGGTTATCCCTGGCTCTCGATTTGTGCCGCGGAGTGGTGGTAGATTGTTTCGTAGGAGTAGGTGTGTTATGTGGGCGCTACGATTAAGGTAGGAGATGGTGAGCAGGTGTGAGCTCTTTCGGTATAGTAGTGATTACTGCTGAAGCTATTAGTGAGTCATGGACGGTGGCTCCCGGTTCAACTTGTGGGAGCTGATAGAACTGAGATACATATCGCTGAAGGTTTGTACTTGTGTTGGTAGAGAGGGCTTGTGTATTGTTTTCAGCTGTGCTGGTTAACAGCAATTGTTGATTGTTCTCGGCTGTGGATTGATTGTCTGTTTCATGGGATTGTACTATTGTTGTAGTCTCTGTTCGTCTGTGGCCTCCTGTGCGTTGAGGAGGAGGGGTTAGTGAAGCAATTTTGCAGAGTCGATTAGTCTCTTCGGAGTGCAAACGAGTTTGCGCACTTGCGATATCTGTTATAGACCTTGCTGTGACGGGCTTCGTATGAATGAAATGTGCCTGATAAGGAGGGAGCTGCACTGTTTGATCGTCACAGCATCTGATAAGGGGGAGCGAGTGGGGTGCCAAAGGAGGGAATAGGTGTGTATGTTTCCCTCCCTTATCGACATTGAAGGGAAAGTATAGGGGGAGAGGGTGGGGTGCTAAGGGAGGGAATGTGTGTGCACATGTTTCCCTCCACATTCCCTCCCTTGTCAACATTCAAGTCAAGTGGGGTGAGCAAGTGGCGTGCCAAGGGAGGGAATATGTGGAAATGTTTGACCCGAGAGCCGAGTCTTTGGTCACCGTAACACTATTGACGGCATGGAGGTGTTCTCATTGGCATGCTCACAAAGGTAGTATGTACTATGTAAGTATATATTTCCAGAAGCTGTGAGCTCACTTCATCTGAGAACTAGGGTTTGTATGAACGAGTTCGGTTGTAGAACCAATCAAGCATATGTCGTTTCCTTTTCTTTTCTCCTTAGGTGTTCTAGAGAACAGAAAATGACAGGAGACAAATGGATAAGCAGGGTATGTTGATATGTGTACGTGTCAATGGGCTGCACTGCTTGCGAACGACATCTGAATCACAATGAGGATTTTGCGCAATGCACTGCAGTGCAAATGACATCCGAGTCACAATGACCATTTTGTTTGCTCAAAAAGAGAAGCAGTGTGCACGAGACAGGAGGATAAAAAATATGCTGTGTGGGTGATTGTACGGGGGATTGACAGTCGGGGGAAAGAAAGGGAACAAGCTGATGCCATGGCTGATGTAGCCGAGTGGGCACGGCTGACTTACCTCAGGGAAGAACGAGAGAGCGTGAGGTGGTGGTCATAGCCGCGCAATGGAGTGAGATGTGAGGGTAGGGAGAGAGTAAGCTGGCGAGCAACAATTCTATTAAACTCGATTCCATGGGGATTTGAACTCAGGCCTGTATTTTGTGAGGTGGCGTTCAGTTTATCTACAGCCAGCAAATGTTCTCTGATCCTTGCACCCTAAATCCTCTCACCGCCATGCCATATCTCATTTGAAGGCAACCCGAGGAGGTCATTGTTGTAAATTTAAGACTGTCTTTTTTTTTTTTTTTTTTTTTTTTTT
>BFEA01000220.1:57896-116237 GCA_003427395.1 Chara braunii
TGTTTTTTTTTTTTTTTTTTAACCACCAGTCCCGCCGAGCCTATTTTCGACGTGGTACTGGCCAGTAACCGAACTTTTAGGAGGCCATCGTTTCGTTTCGGCCTCCTGAAAGGTCGGAGGCTGAGTATTTTCGAACCGTCAAAGGTACTGGTGGTTTAACCCTCCGTCGGTGTAAGTGGTGCTGATAAGAGCAGACACCACTAGCACCTGGGAAGGGACTCCATCTATCAATGCTGGCGGACCCCACAATCGTGATCTATTGTATTCCAATTGGAGTCTGTATAAGGGACGCTGGACGCGCTTTCCAGCAGAGGCCCAAATGCTGCCTCTTGTTTTATGCTTTCAAAAACCCATTTACCATTTGCCGGTTGAACAGGTGGGATTTGCAAATCCCACCTGCCTTTCTTTTTCGGGGGATGGAGGCGAAGTTGATGAGCGACTCCTTATGGAATCGTATATCAATGGCATTAGGAGCTAATCACTAGCGATGCGGAAATTAAAATAAAAATGCATGGAGTGCCATGGACTTGTGGAGTAAATTTTGTTTGATTTTTGGGAGGTGTTAGCATTGGATAGACGAAAGACTACCGTCTTCACCCGAAGAGAACACCTTGTCATTCCGGCTCCATCTGGACTGGAAGCTTCCCCAAATACAGCTATAATGGCCAGGCGTTCTATTTGGCTGAAGATGGTAGCACGCCCCTGAGCAAGCAGCACACACCAGTCTAGATTACACCATCAGTGCGCCCCCCCCCCCCGCTGCATGTGAAATCGGGGGACCGGTGGTGCCGTTTTGCAGAAATTCTTCGGGCCTTAACTGGTAGCAGCGAAACACTGAACATCTGAACAGATAGTGAAAAAACGTGCAAAAATGTATCTTCTTCTTTTTTTGACGACCGGTCTGGTCTGGCTTTAATTATCGCCATATCCAGACAGGAAGTTGTGCCATGTACCAGCTGTAATGCCCGTACGTTCTATTCGGCGGAATACGGTAGTCCTGGTCTGGCTTCCAGATTCCTACTGAGCTATTGCTGCAGAAGCCTCTCTCCTGCAGAAGAGGCGAATTGTTCTGGGAGGCGCTGAGTGTCTATTGTGTTTTGCCAGGCTGATGCTTGTGTGACACTGCTGGGTCTGCATGGGAGGTCACCTCCCAGAGCATGCCTAAAACTGGCTCCCTCCCCGCAAGTGAACCTGAGGTCATTCGTGCTGTTGCGGCTAGATTGGCCCCAAAAGGAGAATACTGGCCAAAATATTGAACCAAATTAAACAAGCTTGGACTTGTATGTCTTGAAAATACCTAAAAAACGAGCCCAATATTGCTAAACTTTGTGTATTTTGTGAGATATGACAAAACAATGTAATTGGTAAGAATGCGAGTTAGGGATGACCTCTGGGCGTCATGGAGTATCGGGAAAGCATCGGCGAGGAGTTTGACAAAACCGCAATGCACTAGAGAAGGTAGGGAGAGAGGAGGAAGATAAACTCTCTCGTAACTAGAGAAGACAGGGAGAGTAATTAGGGTATAGGGAGCGGTAGTGAGAGAATTGAGAGTAGTAGTGAGAGACACGAGTTACGGGTGGAGTGGACTGGGAGTCGTGAGTTCGGTTATGAGCTTGGTGATGAGCTTGGTTGTGGGCGAGGTTGTTAGCTATGTTGTGAGCGAGGTTGCAAGCTAGGCTGTCAAATGAAGAACTGACGAAGACTCCTGAAGTACCAAACGACCTGGAACGAGCTTGAAAGAGAGTCGGACGGAGAAGGGGAGAAAGATCCGAACCACCTTGGGCTACAAGCCGGGGCCCCTGGATTACCTTGGTTGACGGGGCGCGGCCCGGCTGTGCAAGGACCGGGGAAGGGCCCAGCAACAATAAAAAGGGAAGTCTGAAAAAAAAACTATGCGATGCACAAAAATGAACTGAGCGGATTGCGTATTGCCCCCCGCCCAACAGCGGTCGTCAGAGAGAAATTATGAAAAAGAACTATGTGATGCGCCTGCGGCGCACTTAGTGCCAACGGACTGTGATAGTCCTCTGGATACCCCTGATCGGTATTAGCGGGGTCTATGACCAACACGGGTGTGAGTGTGCGCGCGAGTGGGTTGTGTGTGGTGTGTGGGAGAGTGTTGGCCATAGCCTCTGCTGCTACTCGATGAAGGGTGGGGGACGATGAGAAAGGGAGGCACAGCCACTGGCAGGTCTCGGTCTTTGTGTTAGCCAGACCCCCACTGGCGGCCCCAACCCTATACCCTAACCATTAGGGGCAAGGGGCAACATGAAATCTCCCCTTCACACAGAGAGGAAAACTATGCTTGCAGGGGTCCCCTCTAGATAGTCTTAGGAGTAGAAGCAGAAGTTGAGAGAAGAATATAGAAATAAAAAGAAAAGAAAAGAAAAAAAAAATGAACTGAACCGATTGCATGTTGCCTCCCACCCCAACAGCGGTAATCGGAGGTTGTGAGGTATAGCCTTTAGGAGTAGTGGTAGGTATATGGTTAACCCGATGAACATCACAAAAGCATAATGGTACACAAAGCCACTTTGAAGTGTAAGGCAAAGATAATTTGAGAGAAGAATATAGTGTAGTTAAAAATAAAATAAAAAAATGACTAACTTTTGCCTCAGGGTTGCATCGAAACAGTTTACCAAATTTGAAATATGTTTTTTAATTTTTATTTTTTTGCCTGTCCAGTCCAGTGACCCCACGGCGCTCTGGTAGCATAGAAACCACCAAGGTATTGCGATGATCACTCGGAAGCAATATGGAGATAGAGATGGGACGAATTCACCGTCAACATCGCTCTGCTCTATGACACAATCAAGGGCGGGGATGGAGTCATTCTCATACCTGTGTAGTGAAGAAGTATGCAATCAAGAGAAAGCTAGTGATAACCACGGAGAAGCATATGCTTCCAGCAACGGACATTACACGTCTGCCGCTGACAAGAGCCACAACAAGCACCGCAGTGTGCACTAACCAAGTTATTTTGTTCTTTCAGGCAGACTCGACAAATTACAATGTTGAGGTACTATATCCCATCTCGTGGGGAGCAATATCGAAAACAGTGTGTCTGACCAGGTGGTTATATGACAGCCAAGAGATGGTTAATGGAAGACCCGAAATTCAGTGTTTTTCGCCGCATCACCACCGGCAGTGTCATCAAAAATGTTGTGAACAAAGAATGCAGGCTCATAATGCCAACAACAACAACAAATAAAAAGGCAAAAAAAAAATAAAAAATAAAGTAAAAGCACTATAAATTAGTATAAACCCCTATTGGTAGTGGCTTTTGGAGTTTGCCAAACTTTTCTCCAAATACAGTGTTTTAACTTTTTTTGTGTACTTTTTCGTTACTGTTAGAAAGACGTTGAAACTGAACACGTCACACATGCACACAAAAAAGAAAAAACAAGAAAAGAGCAAAAATTCAGGGAAATATCATATATGGCAGTTTGGGTGAAAATTTTGCCAAAAATGACACCACCTATTAATCATTACCACGACAGCCAAAGTCCAAGGGCCCAAATGACTGATAGTGGAAAATTTGGTGTCCCAAAATAATAATAGGATACTCATCCAACCAGCGGTGTGGTGTCATCGGTCTCAGATTATGTTGTCGGACTGAACTACTCGGCCAAGGCACAGGCTATAGGGTCGCAAAAAAGAAAAAGAATGGCAGGCCTTGTGCAGAAAGAAGTGTCGAAGTCCTTACGTACGGCCACCTGCTACAGTTGTACTTTGAGGGGGGATGATCACTTATTTCTCCATGTTCTTGTATTTTTTTTTCACCACTTGGGCTTGAATGTCGTTTCAGGGCATGTCTTCAGTTCCGATCCTTTCCTCATTCTCACAAATTATTCTCCTTAGGATTATTTCACCAGTACTTGGCCCAGCTGTTGGCAGTGGGAAAAAATAGAGTAGCAACGTTTCTAGTCAGATGAATTTGGGCACTCCTGTAGTGACCTGTACATTTCCTAAAATCGTGGCTTGTTAATGGGCACGACTTTAGGAAGTACTGGTGGTTTAATATTTGATTCCACCCCTAGTTTTACCTCCCTAGCTATGCTACCAGAGTGGCCCGGGTCCACTTGGCCGACCAGGCCAAAAAGAAAAAGAAAAAAAATAATAATAAACTCATTTTTTAATTCTAATTTTTATTTTGAATTTGGTAAGGAATTTCAATATGACCCTGAGGCAAAAGTTGTTCAGTTTATTTTTCTACATAACGTAGTTTATTTTTTCGGATTTTTTTGATTTTTTTTTTGATTTTTTTTTTTTTTTTTTTTTTTTTTTTTTTGGCTGGGACCTTCCCTGGTCCTTGCACGGCCGGACCGCCCGGGAAAACAGGGTGTCCCGGGCGGCCCGGATGGTAGCCTAGCTCCTCCCCACATAGTTTTGGTTGCCCATCCAACTATGATGCGACAACCTCATAGAGAAGCAAAGTGCTAACTGATTGGATCATCAATTTTACCTTCCAACTTGGGGATAATGGTAATCGGTGGTCGTGCTTCAATATATCAGTGTTAGCAACTTAGCAATATAAAGTTTGGGGCTGGATTTTACTCCAACAAACAGGGAAACTTCAATTATCAATTAATGTTGACTTGTGCTATCAATCCTTGAAGGACGTTGGATCAATCTTTTGGGTAGAATGTTCTTCCAAAGCATGGACTTGGGGCTCAAAGGTGTCAGGAGCATTCGATGAACAAGGGAGAGAATAGAATGGCATGCAAATAGAGTTGTTCACCTTTGAAGGGTCAAACCACCCACCGTCTATCCTCGAGCTATATAACAACTCTTGATCATGTGAACGTGCCACTGCTGTTTCCAATTCCTTTCTGACAGCCACTCTTGGTTTTTCTTCGCCTGGGCAAGCATTCGACTCACAGTAGTCCAATTGATATCTTCATCGACCCTTTCTTTGGTTCGTGCAGCTTCCTCTCGCTCATTGATGCCTCCTTTCCCCCCTCTTGATTACTCACACTGGCTAGCTTGTACTACGCTTTGAAGTAGTCATCATCCTCTTTGTTTCTTTTATAACGATTGTCAAGAAATGTTCATAAATGACTACCACGATATCATCAAAGGTACGCAGATGTGAACTTTTACTTGCCGCTTGCTTTATTTACAACTATTGTAACCTCCCCTGTTGTATTGACCTCTTTGAATTTTGTTCACTATTTTCCGTAATTCTCATTTGCTCTTTATCCTTGCCCATTACGAGATGATGATATATATGGTTGTAAATTGTCACAACTTCAAATCAACTCGGCCGACGCCTGCCCTTCGTGCCTTCCTCACCTCCGACTATGTTTTTTTGTATTGTGCTTCCTACATCGATAATGGTCGGGATGATTGTTGATCGCTGCGTGGGCCAAAGTACGTCGCTTCCCGCTCGCTCTTTGTGCCTTTTCTCAACCCGGCTGTCTCGTTCCTGCTTTTTCTCTTACCACTCCTCCAATATTCCTCTTTCGCGCCTTGCAACTTTTTCGCTCTTCGTTTCTCCACTGACTACTCGTACAATGTCCCTAACCATAAAATGGACTGGCCACAACCGCAAGCACCCCAAACAGTTCACAGTGTTGAGGACGCCGAACTTCCATTTTTTTGGCATCGACATCCGAAAGGTAGTGCCAGCATTGAGTGACTGAAGGTTGACTTGGTGAGATTGCAGATGTACATCACCCCCAACACATCGTTACTCGCACTCCGTTTTAAGGATGTCTTCGTGAGAAGACTTCGTGTTAGGTTGGCATTCGCCGTAAAACAAATGTGTTCAACATCTTAACAATCTTAAAAGCTCAATCAAAATCGTAAGGGGAGTGTTAATAAAGCACTCCGAATTGAGGCAGAAGTTTGTGGGACACGTTTGGGTTTGAAACCCTGCGTTAGTCCAATAAAATAACTCATCATGTTGGAATGCTATTGGGCTTTGAACCTGGGCAGCCCGTCTATCAATTTGGTTGACTGATATTAGTTCTATCAACTTATATGTTATGTGCAAATTATAGGATGCACTCCATTCTATGAAATGTATAGAGCAATTTGTTTGAAATTAACTTTTGGAAAGTTTTCGGTATGCGTAGGACGGGAAACATTGTGCTATCCATTGTTACTAATGACAAGCAGGTGCAACTATACCTGCTAAAACCATTGAAAATAATCTATTTTTTTGTCAATGTGTATTGCGTTAGGTCCTGGATAATCAATCGTTCGCGGTAATATAAAGTTGCATGTTTTTAATATGATTTTCAGTCAATGTATAAATGTAAACAATTTGTCTAATAAGTGACTGAATCCTCAATTGTGATCCATAATGAACATAAAAAGATGTGAGCAATTTCGTACAAAATGTCATTTATTGGATCCACAAAAAAGTTATGTCATGTTTATTAGTTTTTTTTTTTAATCGCCAGTACACGATCCTAACCTTGCTGAAAAGAAAATGCGTCGCCTACAAAAATTTTGGAGGCCCAACGCAGTAGATAAATTGGATCGATGGTAGGCGGCCCTCGAAAAGGGTCTGCGATCGATAGTTGGATGTACTGGTGGTGTAAGTTTTTTTGCGATAAGGAACAAGTGACCTTCCGTCATAATAATTTACACTTTTTTTTTTTTTCCTCTTCACTTAAAATACTTAATGTCACGATGAAATGATATGGGTGAAAAATTGAAAACTCATTCATTACACATTAATGTATGTTGGTTGGATGAGCGAAAACTATCATTGGGAAGGAGTCATATTGTAACAAACCATTGTGTATAACAAGGAGACATATGATCAGGTTCGTACCATCCAATGATGAACCATGATAATTTATATTGCACTCAGTGTTAATGAAGTTATTGCATGGTTGCCCCGATACCTTATTTTTATAAACAAACAACACAAACAAGTTAAGGAGGGGGTGGGGGAACAAATAAGCAAAAAACTCCGCAAGGACAAATACGTTTCTCTTTGGATGTATTGCCGTCATAAGAGTTAAAACACCGCAGATCACCATATAACTTTCGTAAAATTTGTTGTAAAAATAATATCAGAAGTTAGGCTACCAATTTACCTTGTTTTCCTAGACGGTCCAACCGTGCAAGGACTAGGGACGGTTCCCCCCCAAAAAAAAAAAAAAAAAATCCCAAAAGATCCCATAAAAAAAACACTATGTTATGCAAAAATAAACTGAACATTTTTTTGTCTCTAGGTCAGATCGCAATTCTTTATCAAATTGAAAAAAAAAAACCATTTTATTTTTCCTTTTTTTTTTTTGTTTTGCATGGTTGGACAAGTTGTCATGGGCCACTCTGGTAGCCTAGGTCAAAAGGATTCACGAAACTACGAGGTACATACAACCTCACCTTTAAGTTTTTCAAACTCGAACTACTACTTGGTAAATATGCGCGGGTTGCAAAAGAGAAAGGTGACAAAAAAGGAAAGAAATAGGCAAAAGGTGAGAACTTTCATGTTTCCTAACTCACATTGTAGACTCCCAACCCCTACAATACTCCAGCAAAAAAGTGGACGTTACGCAAACTCAATCACAAGGTTGTAGTACAAATACCACTAGTTGTAGTAGTTGGGGGGAAAACTTGTTTTCTTTTTTTTCCTCATTCTTCCACCAAGGGAAAAATAGACGAGGGTTCTAAGAGAAATGAGCAATATATCCTCCTTGAAACCCTTTCATCTTTACTCCACTGAAATGTTTGATTGTATTATAAAAATAAGGTAGGAAAACCTAGGTTACTACTCATTCGATCGGACGTCTCCGTCGGTAGTCCGGTAACGAAGTTGTCCGGGATTCATGACAATTTATTTTTAGTAAATTTGAAAGCAAAAAAAAAAAAGGTATGTCCGTACTCCACGAGGAGAGATCACATAAGAATATATTTAAGCTCATTTGGACTTGAAAACATAAAATGGGGAAACAGGGGGTTGGGGGTTGGGGAGTTGGGGTGGGGGGATTCAGGGAGGAGAGTAGGGTGGGTGGAGGGTCCGCTGCTGCATCAGGTGCTACACACGCAGCATCTACTACAATAGATGCAGTAACTGCTATAGTGAGTCCAACAGGTGCGGTGTCTGCTGCATGTACGACATCCGCACCATGTGCAGAAAGAGTTGCAGCAGGTGCAATAGCACATGCATGTGCAACAACTGGGTTATTTGTAGCACATGCAACAGATGCAGCAGTTGGGTCATCTGCACCATCATGCTCCAACAGATGCAACAGGTGTAGTAGCAGTTGCATCTTCTTCATGAGCTAAGCCCAATCTGGGAAGTTGATCTCCAAGATCTTACGACCCAAATTGGGCCCATTTTTTTTAACGAGATTTGAGCCCTACCGACCTTTAAAACAATGTATCTCGGGCCTAGTCGGCCACCGTGTGACCTCCCTAACACATCCAGACCTTAAATCTCCAAAAAATCGGGCTCCCCTTATTTTTCTAAGGAAGCGGACGACTTGTCCTAGGAGGACGTCTCCGGGTCGTACAACTTGGACAACCCGGGGCCTCGGGACGTCCGACCCGGTAAGCTAGAGGAAAACATTGCTTACACATGACAAAAAACTGCTCCTGTGAAAAAATCATCATTGGGAGAGTTATATTGTGAGCAAAAATAATATGTATGATTCAGTATGAAAACATTATGAACCAAATGAGCGTATATTACAATTAGTGATCGAGAATACTAGCCAATTGGAAAAAAAAGCATAATGAGAAGAGGTGAAGTTTTAATCGAGGTAAAAAAAAATCTTCATTCCTTAAACAAAATGATTCTTTTGAGGTAAAAAAACACATTTTATAACCTTTAACTTGGAGGAGGAAAAATATTTACATTCTATGGAAGTCAATAATAGAGGAGGTTCCCCGTAGCCTTGCGTTTAATGGATGGAAAAAATGTGGAAAGCTTAGAGTTTCGAGAAGGAAGAAAACCTTCATAGTTTAAAGTTTGAAGAAGGAAAAAAAAACAACATAAAGCTTCATGCTAAGTGAAGGGGAAATATTTCTACAATGTGGGCTGCCTTCGTAATCATAAGAAAAAATAACATGAGCTTATAACATTATACAAGTAAAAGGTTTTTTATAGAAGTAAGCTTAAGCCACTAGTTTACCTTAATGTAGCTATCGGGTGGGAAAAACATTTCGATTAAGGTTTGCGTCGGTAGAGAAAGTGGAAGACCACTTAAAAAAAGTGTAGTCACAGGTTCACCAGCCTTGGAAGCTAGCTCTGTCAACTTGAACTTGTGTGAACTTAAGGTTAAAGAGCGGAAAAAGACCATCTTAGCCTTGAGTCTGGAGGAGGAAGAAAACATTCATAGCTTTGAGTTTAAAGAAGGAAGAAAACCTCGATAGGTTGGAGTTTGGAGAAGGGAGAGGACCGCTATAACTTTGTATTTGAAGGTGAAGGAGCTTTAATTAGAGGAAAAAATAAATTATAGCTACCTTTGTAGTTCCATGGAAAAGAAGATGATCATCTTTGGAAAAAAAATACTTAATTTTTCTATGAATAAATGAAAATGGCATCATAATTGAGACTTGGATTGGAATGAAAAGAAATATGGTTCCCTACAACTATGATATTTACATCCAAGTGATGTTATGTAACACTTATATGACAGAAGAAGAAAAAAAAAGTGCTTGTAGTTATCAAAGTTTTGTGGAAAAAAAAAAATGATCATAACTATTTGAAAATAGTTTGTTTGAAACTTGGCTCTAAGACGAGTTTTTTAGTTTATGCATATTCATTCTCGTCTATTTTGACTTAATGCTACACTTTGTCTTGTGTGGCTCATACTTTGCTTGACCCATACGAACAAAAATAAAAATGGAGTGAAATATCATAACAAAGATGATGTAAAAAAAAAGGTATAAAATAAGTCAAAATTTTATTATACGAATTATGCATACTTCCACTTTTGATTTTCTTAGCAAATTCACAATCTCCTTCATGTTTTCAAATCTTGCAACAAATTAGTAAGCAAATAATGACAATCGAAGGTACATTTATGGTAAGGTAATTTCAAACGTGTTAATATTGTTCGAGAAGTCGACAACCTTAGTTCATATCCGAAGTTTTTAAAGATTGACTTCTTGTAAAATGTAGTACTTTATTATGGTTAATGTTATTTACTAAGTTTGTTTACTTTTCTTGTTTTTTGCTTATTTCAAGCTAAAGTAATCTGTTATATTTTATTTTTTTAAACATTTCGTTTTTAATCCTTCAGTTGTATATTATTTTTATTTGAGAAATATTTTTGAAAATTGATTTTCATGACATATGTACACCTGCAACCTTTTGATGTGGGAAATGAAGGGGACTACATTGCACTCATCACCAGTAAACCCCTGACAATAAAATTGGCGAGGGACGAAAAAAAATTGCGAAAAATGATTTAATCACTAATTTACATTTATTTTTGTTTCGACTTCGAATTGGAAAGTAATAAAATTTGGCCAATCGAATATTACCCCTTTTTTTTTTTTTTGCAATTATGTCCCTTTCTATTTTGTGCTTATGTTTTCTTCACTTGAAGTTGTCGACCTCTTTTTCCTTCTAAATACCCGACTGGAAACTCTTAAAGAAATTATATATAGAGATTTCAATTCCCACTTTGACCTTCAGACCAACACATCAATTTTTTTTTACCACACTCTCTTACAACACAATTTTGGAATGAGAAATACCTTCGACAATCGATAGATAAGAAACAGGCGAGCACTATTTGGTTCCTTAATTGCAATAGGAAATGACACTAATAGAGATGTTCTGGTTAGTAATTTTTTCTATTATAAGTAACTATGAAACGAAGAGCCCACAATAGTCCCCGTGTTATTTGAGGGGCGGAGTGCTCAGTATGGAGTCACCACATAGGCAATTTCAATAGTAGAGCAGTGTCGTGATTTTTTTTTTTAATGTCTATTCTCCCATATTACTTGTGAAGTACTATATATGAAGGGATGCTAAACCCTTTTTTCAGTTTTTTTTATCCAATGTACTTGTGGGACACTAGACCTGGTTTCCAACATGTGTAACTCCCCACCAAATAGAAAGAAGTCATCTACACATACTGCCACAATCTTTAAGGTGCTCCATGCTCAAGATTGCGAGTTTTGCATAGGATATTTTACATTAAGAAAAAATGGGGAAAATACATTTTGGGCCTACACTTGACATCAACCAGAAAACAATATTGGATATGCGGTTTTTCATCATAGGTTTTCTCTCCCGATTCTTCTTATCCAGTTTACCTGAAGTAAGTCATCGTTGTCTCATTTCTTAATTATGTTGTGGGCCAACAAACATCTCCTTAAACATATGATATGCTATCAATCAATTAGGGGTTCATGAATATTAGGCACAAACAAGTTCTAAAGAAAATGGATGGCAATGACCCCAACCCGAATTGCCAAGAACTATTTTTTGGGATGGGGAGAAAATTACAAGAGAACAAGGTCCTTGGAGGTAGAGAATTAGGATAGCGGTGGAAGGAAATAAGAACGGGGCACCTCTTGTCGACTTGGACAAGTGCATCCAATGATGGTTGTTGACATCTTGGTTTAAACCGCGAGTTCGTAAGCAAGATGTGCAATTTTGGCCGCATTTTGAATGTGCACACTTGTATGGCAGTTCGCTATATTATAAGGTTTTGCCGTTGTTCCCCTCCTCAGCATTGAGGCGTGCTTTTTTGGCAGGTATAGTTTGAGCGAAGCAAAGGCCAGACCCAATGTATGCCATACTTGCGCTAAGGCATCGCAAACAATTTTATTTTAAGAAGGGCGACAACCTTGAGGTACTATCGATAAGCCTAAGGTAATTCAAAATTATATTTCTCGTCTCGATGATCAAGATTTGCTTGCGCGTCAAGAGTTCATAGGTGTACTATTCAACCACATGGATTTGGTGATACCACAAATCCAACAATTTTGCTAAAGGCAGCATGGCGACAGACAAACCGCTTCTCGTTTCCCATCACAAAGCGCAGGAAAGTTCAAGAACGCTAGCTCTCCCCCTCAATCCTAGGAGCGGCCAAAGTCGAGGACAGTAAGATGTGGTTCGACAGGTAGGCATGTTGGGTTCATTTCCACGTTGCATTGCATGGGCATGTTCTCGTCGGTGTGTAATTTTGGATGATAAAAAAAAGGCGGGACCACAGATCGTGAAGAAAAAGCGTCACAGCGCTGCGATAGACCATGGTCCGCATCAGAAATGTTGCAATTTGTCCGGTGACCGTCTCCCTTCTGACACTAGTTCTCTTGCAAAGTTTTGTAACTTCGCTGTTAATCGATGATGACTTTGCCATGTTCAGTCGGTGTGAACAACTTCTAGTGTTTCACCTAACTTTTTTTCCACGTGTGTTTCATGTCAACAATTCCTTTTTTTTTCTTTATTATAAAAAAAGGCGGCGGACTTGAGATATTATCATCCAACTGACCAACCACATGAAATTTAGAAGCATTTGATGCCATTCATGTAGTTGAAGTCTTTAATTTCATCATATAGTTCCATTTGGTTTAGAGCTCATGTTTGTGTTTCAGCAGTTTCGAGGTAGGCTCACTAACCTCTCGATAGTGAGTGACCCTCGTGGGTAGAATAGGGATCTCGTTGCACCACTCACTAAATGTGAAAAAGACAAAAGCAATGATGGTTTTCTTTTTGTTAGCCTTATTAATAGCTCCAATCTATTGACGGCGAGCTGCACCTACTGGGATTTTTCCTCAATCGTCAATTTCAATACTTTATTTAGTCAAGGGACGCAAAACAAAAAATAGTGGTGGCGAGTCTGTCTGACCCTCAAGATTTGCAAGATAAAAGGAAAACTTAAATTGGAAAAAAATTATTCTCTTGAATCAGGGTACTTGTAGAACGAATGAAAGATGGGTTGAGATTATGAAGTTTTTCAGGGGGGCTGATAGTCAAGAGGTTTCTGCCCCAGGAGCCAGGGGCAAACTTAGAGAATCCTGGATGTTTATGATACCTACTTGAAACCACCAGTATTTGGCCCAACCATTTGTTTTCGCCTTGGTCCGTTAATGTGTTGTGTTTTCCAGGGTTCGGGTACCAGAGCAAAATGATTGGCGGTGCTAGCCAAAAGAAACTCGTGTCAATTTTTTTTTCTTTGGCACACATCCTGTTTCCAACATCGGAGAAAAGTGCTTGGAAGTACTATTGATTTGAAATTGTTAGTCCATGTCGCACCGAACCACTTGGTAGCGTATCTCTTATTCACCGTTCTACATGTCCCTCTACAATCAGCCCAAGTCATTGTGCCAATATTGTCCAATATCATGTTCACCAAGACGTGAGTTCTACTGAATACTTAGTAAACAACCAGTACTTGTCCCATCTACCAGCCGCGGTGTCGGGGCAAATACCCTTACAAGGGTATCCGCCCTGGTTTTTGCAAGTGACAGAAAGGCTCGATTAGCCTGAAATTTTGGGTGCCTGTGCGGCAAATACGAGGGTCGTCCGCACACGGGCAAAGGCCTGCCTTGTCCCGGTAGGGAGTATGTGGGCGCGCAATTTCAAGGTGGGTGGGTGATCTCTTTGATTGAATGTGCAGCCGGGGTAGCCGACCGACCTAGACTGTGTGACGAGCTTGGTTAAGGGGTGAAGGACCGCCTTTGGGCGGCGCGCGTGACCGACGGCGAGACTGGCGTGCCGGTAGGCGCACGGGGCGGCCACGGCGCGGGATGGTGGGCCGGCGCGGACGCTTAGGGGCTGTGGGTACTAATGTGGGCCGAGAGAGTGGCCGGGGCGGTATCTTCGCCCGGAGCACCGTGAGACACCACTTTATAGGGGAGGCCTCGCCTGCTGATACCAGGCTTGGGCTTAGCCCTATAGGTTACGACACTGAACTTACACGGTAGAGGCGCGGGGATCGAGGCTGGGGGACGACAGTGTAGGAGCAATGGAGTGGCGTGAACCTGAGGGGTTGAGGGTCCCGCGGGACTATCCCCTCGGTTTTGCCGAGGGGTCCCCCGGACGGTGTTCCTCTCCCTATTGGCGGATCCACCCCTTCCCCCGTATCTCAGGGGGGGTATTTTGCTTTTTTTTATTTACTTATATTGCTCTTCCCTTCGTTCAAGCTCTCTGAGTTCAGAGCTGTAGGGGGGCCGATATTGCACCTTCGGGGCCGATCGTTCGGGCTGTCGGCCTGGTAGAGTAGGCGCAATTCTGAACTTGAACAGCCCAAGAGGGGCGGCGAGGAACCAACAACGAAAGGGAGGTTTGCATGGATCATCGTGATCCGGGAGTGAACCCTGACGAGGGTCGTGGCCAGGGCCACGCCCGATGTATACGAAGCGGAGGAGCCCCTTTGAAGGGCGGGGAGATCTGCGACATGAGAAAGATCCGCACAACCCCCATGCAGAGGTGATATTCAGGGGGCGAACCCGGATGGAAACCGGGTTAGGGGCGTGCGGAAAGGTAAAAGAAAAAGGGGGATTTTTGTTCTGGGTTTAGTTTTTGTTTTCTGCCTTCTTTTTGGCTTGTCGAGGTCGGTCAACTTTGCTGACGCGGCCACTGGGGAGGTCGGGAGTGATATAGAGGAGATTTGCCTAGCCTATGCGCAAGGCTCCTGTGTATAGACCTTAAGAGAGAGGCCAGGTCCATGTGAAGAAGAGCTAAGTGAGTGAGGGCAGCAAGGCGGATCTCCGCTGGATAGAGTCTGAGTGAGACAGAGGGGATCCGCGGAGCCAACAAGGTGAGGAGAGCCGGGAATGAACCCGGACGTGGATCGAGGCCAGGCGCGTGCGCGGTAGACGGTGGCCCTTCGCTCCGCGGCGGGGCGTTCCCCTCTGGCCGGGTCGTTCGGGACATCCATAAAAATTGAAACGATACAGAGAAGATTTGCCCGGCCCCCGCACGAGGCTGACAAGCATAAGTCCCGAAAGAGGGGCCGGGTTCACGTGCCGAGGTAGGGCGAGGCTGCAGCCTCGCGGACTGGCGTTGCCGCGGTCGAAATCCCTCGTGACATTCGCGAAAACTGGGACGATAACAGGGAAGATTAGTTGGACCCCTGCGTGAGCTGAAGCGTATAAATCAGGGGCCGGCGCTCCTGTCCAATCTGCTTTGCTCCATTTTTCCCCGGCCCGAATTCGCGAGGTCCGGTTACAGTGTGCTGCCTGGCCATAGTGCGTTTGGATTCGGATGACGTCAACGCAACAGGGAAGGTGTCGGGGATGGCGGAAAGTGGGAGAGAGCGCATCGAGGAGTGACAAGCTCGCTCAGTTCGGGGTCGTTTTGAGCAGGGGACGTGGCAACCTCGGGGTTTTTGCCCCGGGCGAGTGTAATGGTGAGGTCGGATTTAGCGTTAGTTTAGTAGAATAGGAATTAATGAGAGAATGAATCGTGGGCGATGGTGGAGGAGAGGTATCGTGAGGGAGAAATACACCTATCGCACGCTTCCTCTACAGAGTTAAGCAAGGGACGAGTCTAAGTTGGGGTTTCTAACCATTGCGAGTGCGAGGACGGTGTCAGACTTGGGACGCAGGGGTCAGTTTTGGGATTGTAAGTTGAAGAAGCTGCGCGGGGAGACTGGGTTTTTCGAAAGTACTAATGTAGCTCTCCGCGTTTTAGCGGGAGATACACTCTATTTCACCCACCTTATCGGTGGAGGTAGCACACGGCCAGCCGAGCGGTAGGGGGTCTGCCTGATTAACCCAGGGGGGGGGCCGCGGAGCACTAAGGAGAGGACTCGGGAGTGGAGGACGTATCCTCTCGAGTTCTAAGGAGGGGTTCATCCGAACTTTGCCTGCCTCGGGGCCGACCGCGCGGTGGAGACGAGAGCTTGAGAGGCAGCACTGCAGTGTAGCCCGCTGTTTGACGGGCGACCGCCAAGCTCATTCTAAGCAGGCTAGGACTGGTGGCGGTTACGGGACCAGCTAGTGTATCGCACTGAGAAGAAGGGGCTCGCGGTGCATGCCGGAAACTCGGTTGTAGACTGTGTGGTCGGTGAATGACAATGTGCACGAACGAGTTGGTGAAAGTTAGTGAATTGGGGGTGGGAAGAAAAGGCGGGTAGAGAGGGGGCATCGGAGAAGGTGAAAGCCCTGTCGACCGCCGGCAGATGTTGTGCAACAGGCTGTTGTACGGGAAGGGGGCCCGCAGTTGTATGGGGCTTGCAGGCGGGCCGTTACCACGTGGCTCGCTGTTCGTACCAGCTGGCTACAGCCGTTGCCGGATTGCTAACTATAACGGTTGTCTACGATTTCACTGACGAGGGGGGGGGTATTGCAGTCCTACCTGCTGACTTCGTAAGCTGCGGCTGGAGTCTTTATGCCTACAGGTGTTACCGTAATTACTGTCGCTCCCCACAGTGCCAGGCGGCTATGTCACCTATGTGCAGCGGCCCAGCGCACAGTATTTTCTGCGGGACAACTACAGTGTTCCCTGATTGCTTTTGCCGCAGGCACGACCGTTGTCCTGGCTACGTGGTTATTGCGGCGACCACTGAGCTTATGGCAGGCTGCAGCGTGTTTGAGTGAAGCCATTTGAGGACCATGTGACGGTAACTCTGTCAAGGAAGGCGACAATGGGGTGAGAGGGAAGTGACCGGATCATTGCGGCAGTGTGAAGGAAGTGGAGTSGTGGCAGAAGGGGGAGGCTGACTCCCACGGGCTGACTTCAGGTGACCAGGCTGCAGCATGATTTGGCCGCCATTTCGGGACCCTCAGGCGCTGAAGGATTGAAGACCCTCTCAAGCGAGTCTGAGTGTTTCTTTCTTAGATCTGAGAGTCTCATACCTTCTCATCCTGTCCTTCTTACCCTAAGTCTGGTCCTTTGGCTTTGAGAGGAAGGCGGCAGGCTGGCGTGTGGCCCGTACTCCGCACCAAGGTCTTTGTGGGAGGTTGCCCCACCGATTGCAGGAGCTCTGCCGGGACTCAGGCGGAGTCCTGGAGGCAGGGAACTGAGTGGTAATCCCTTGACTCCCTCTATAGACCCAACTATAACCCCTACCTGTAAATCTCTCTACGTTTGACTGAGTGGWTTGTGYGGATCCTGTACTTGATTTTGAGCTTGACTTTCAGGACATAAGTCAGATTGAAGTAAAGGAATGTATGGGCGATTTCAGTTTTAGTTTGTTGATTGCCTGAAAGCAGATTGTGAATGAAATGGGTTGTATTTGGGGGAAGGTTGGGAGAAAGGCAGTATTGGGTGCAGACTGATTGGGTCGTCAAGGCTGGGAGGTCCCCATAAGCTTAGGAAAGTCCAGCGCGTTGTTTATGGGTGTGTATGGAGCCTCAGACYGCTCTATAAGTTTAGGTGGCCTGAAGTTYTGGAGGCTGGGATGTCCCCATAAGTTTGGGGAGACSTGGTGCTGTGAATTGCATGGAGGGTCAGGACACTTTATAAGTTTAGGTGCCCTGACTGCTCTGACTTGTAAGGGCTTGAGTGTGAGTGATTTTCAGGACCCCAGGGCGCTCTATAATTTTAGGTACCCTGGGTTGCCGTGTTTATTTGGGGTTTTTTATGTTTCGTTAGCTCTGATCGAGGAGGCCTGGACCGCTCTATAAGTTTAGGTGGTTCAGCCCTTCTCCTGTTTCATTTTGAGGGAATAATTCTAGCAGGGGACATGCTGCTCTATAAGTTTAGGTAGCCTGCCCCACTGCCTCGCACAGACTGGATCAGAGAGAAACGAACCTCGCAGAGGATCAGACCGCTCTATAAGTTTAGGTAGTCTGACCCAATGTCTCGCACATGTTGGAACCCAATTGATATAATTTGGCTATATTGTATTACTATGCTATTAAGAACAGGCTGGTTAGGCCGCTTTATAAGTTTAGGTAGCCTGACTATAGCTTATCACAAAGAAGAGAGAATAACTAAGAGGTATAATTAAAGGTAAACCTGGGCAGGCTGAGCAGTGTTCTAAGTTGAGCGGCTCAGCCCTATGTCCCTTTGGAAGACTAAGTTCAGATATATATATATATATATATAATTTGGCTATTTAAACAGTTTAGGGTGACTAGAGTGGTCTAGTCATATACCCTAAGAAGGGAGAAGTAGTTGTGCCCTCTGTTTGTGTATACTTGGCAAAGTCAGAACGCTCTATAAGTTTAGGTATTCTGACTTTGGGCCTGGCTAAGCTGGGCGTGCTCTGTAAGTTCAGCTGGCCTGACCTATGCCTTATGTAAGTTGGGTATAATGGGATAACCTACAGAGGGAGCATGAACTATTGTTTGTTAAAGAGCTTGGGGTTGGTGAGAGTACTTATTTTTGTGGTCTGGCCTGCATGTGGTGGAGTGAGATTACTACTTGGTTTGGGCTTCAAGTTGACAGGTAGTTGCTTTAGAGGCTCGCCACGTGCTAGAGCGATAGGAGTTAGGTTAATTCCTACATTTTCTGAGTTGACTTTATTTTACTTAGATCGATTCTTGCATTTTCTGAGACTCGCTGTTATATTGAGCTTGTATAAATTTTGGTAAGCTACTTTCTCTACGGGAAGCGCTGCCGAAATTTTTACAGATTCAAGGAGTTGGACAAATTTTGACATGTCAAAGTTCAAACTTGCCTTTTTTATATATCTGACTTAGTAGAAACCTGGAAAGTCTCATTTTCTAAGGGGAGTGATGCCCAAATTTATGTTAATTCAGGGAGATAGACAAAATTGGACTTTGAGAAGTCAAAGTTAGTCTTAAGCTCTAAATTTAGCTTTGTATAAATTTTGGGAAAACACTTTTCTAGGGGGAGTGTTGCCGAAATTTCTGCAAAATTAAGGAGTTAGTCAGATTCCGTCTAAGTTGAACTCAAGGTTGGGGGCTGAGTTCAAATCTGACTTGGTATAAATCTGGGAAATCCCCAATTTCAAAGGGGATGCTGCCCAAATTCTTACTAATTCAGAGAGTTAGACAAAATTTGACTTTCAAGAGGTATAGATTACTCCGGCTTTTGATATTTGGGCTTGTATAGATTCTGAAAAGGCACTTTTCCTACGGGAAGCGCTGCCGAAATCTTCTTGAACTAGAGGAGTTAGATTATATTTTGACAGGTGGCGATTCTGGCAATCCGCCCTAAATAAGGAAGATTCTGCCATTAGTCTACCCTTGCTTGGGCACTGGCTTAGAGGCAAGCTTGGACTTAGTTGCCAGAAAACTCTGAGTGGGAATGTTCTATGGAGGTTTATCCCCCACATGCTGATGATTTAGCTTGGGTATTTGACCTATCTTGTGTTACAGGTTCTTTGGAATGTCTGATCCAAGATCAGTGATCCAAGATCAGGACTAGATTCAGCTTGATCCCTTGAGGGTCACCTTCTGTTATCATTGATAACAGGTCGGCTGCCGATTCGTTGGTTTACGACTCGATTTCAACCCACTCTCTATACTCAACCTAAAAGGCTTTAGCCCTGGTGGTTTCATTGTTTGTTAAGGGTTTCACCCGGACTTTTATTGAATGACCATTTAACAAAGGTACTGAGTATTTATTTGAGGTTGGTTGGATTGGCGATTGGGGCTTGCATGACTAAAGCGAAGGGGTATGAGCATAGAGAATGGTTGGGGTTGACTTCGTGTAGTGCGTGTTTTATCGCTCGATTTTTTATGTGATTGCAGGTATGTCCTGTGACTCGGATTTTTGGATTTGGACTGCCTACGACCCCATATACATATACATGGTTGTGAGGAGTCCCACTGTGCCTGCGAGAAGTGATCGTCACAACTTTATCTCCCTTTTGGATGTATGCGTGGGTATACTTACGATGAGTGTCCGAGAGGCCTAAGAGGCCATGTTAAAACCCGCTTAAAGGTTGGGGTTGAGGGACAGGGAAGGCCCTCCCTTCTGCCTATTTGCGTCTTGGGGGCTTTCTTAGTTGGATACTGGTCCCGGGCAGGGATTCAAGGTCCTTGTCCAGGACATCCCAAGCCCTAGGCCCTGCARGGGAGGAGTCTCCCCTCGCATARAGCCTATTTACTTTGGCCGGCGGRACACCTCACCTGGAAGRCRGAAATGTCGCRAGGGYCGAAYGRCATGTCSTTCAGCCGTTCAATATYRTGAGGGGAGACCCCTCGCGATGTGTTCCTTCARCCATTCAATATCGCGAGGKCRGAGCCRCRACTACCACGAACAATTGRCATCGGTAGTWRGTATAGAGTYGGCCTGCGGCCGCGCARCTTTATGGTAGAGTCYTGCGCGCGACGTCTCGCCRCCCCAGCGTCTARAAGTTATGGGRTCGYCGGGCTCGCAYGTAGGCRCAACGCTTGGGATTGSTGTAGGCCGYCGGCACCACTCGCAGAGGGGAAGGGTACCCCACGGTCGTGAGCCCCCTTAAAGCAAAGGGGGGCCCTTGCCCTGTTCCCCYTTCKTGGGTTCRTGCGTGGTTTGTTTGYTTTTTAGAGATTTTTTATGGTTGGACGTTGTAGTYYGTGGCAGCYGTCAAAGTCAAACCCCTTGACTTTCGCCCAGGCCCCGGGGAGGACTTACCCCTAGGGCCRCGARAGACGACYACMACCAYAKGCATGGSCMTGTGTACCACCCACTYTGCATAAGGGTGCAGAAGARGGTKTGYGRTCTTCAACCGCCCATGRCGGTTGTCTAGCGCTGAGAGATTAACCCTCAAGGCGCGTGTCAGCCGACACTTGAGTGTCGAATACGGCCCTYGAGATTAACGAGGACCGYGTGAGTATGGGTACTACATAGTACGCCATCATCGYGACCGCTTGCGCACATTTGCATTGCGAGTCGATWTGAGATAGCCTCGCGTCCGCGMGGTTTTATATCGGGTCTCGCRCGYGAMGCYTRTSCGATTTCCGCGTCGGAAAGTTATGGGTTGGCTACCGAGGKGCTAGGAGCRTTATCGCGTTGTTCGTGTTGTGTTRTCCTGCGAGAGTGCGTGRGCGTGTGTTCTTATTTTATATATTTGTTAAGAGTGATGTGCGTTATCGTGTCGTTTGGAGTGTGTGCGTGTGTGTATTTTGTTATCTCTGTGTTGTTAGAGTGGTGTGCGCGTGGTGTGTTGGATGCGTCCTAGTCGACCGACGACGAGTCGCGCTTGGGACCTCAGCCCCCCCGAGATGTCGGTTCGTGTGCGGGTCCAATAGGCGTATTACCGCACGTACCCCCTATACTACAGCGAACGAGAAACGCCTTCGGCTGGTCCACCTCTGCGATTGCAGTTGATCAACTTTCGTATTGTGGACTGGTAGCTCGGCGGGGATACGCCCACCGATAGGAGGTGACAGCTCCCGTAAGGTGGAGGTAAGCTATGCCTCGCGTAGGCCCTATCCTGTCGTAGGGGCTCACGAGAGGTATGGCTGGCGCACTTGGTCTGGGCGGCCTAAGGAAGCTCCATTTGCGTGTTCGTGTCGAAGTTGGTCCAACTCCTGCGTGACGCAGCCGAGAGGGTCCCGCGCTGCCGTGCGTGGTGTCGGACCGATGCGCTCAACAGGTGGCACCGTTGCCGGGGATAACGGAAGCCTATCGTTGTCCCTGGTGGAACGACATCCGGGTATGAGAGTGAGGGAGAAACTAGGCATATGAGTGAGTAAGGGAAAGACTATAAGATGGACGGTATGGTGATCTATATGAATGTGGGATGAATGATTGATTGATTGGCGGCTTGGATGACGACTTGAATAAGGCAAGTGTGTGAGGAGATCTTATGGTAAGGGTAGACCTTATCTATGTAGGCCTAAGGGAGAATGAGAAGAGAGATGTCTGTCAGGTCTAGAGCGTCGGATGCTTGAGGGGTCAACCCGATAGGGTCGTGAAGGATTGAGTCGCTGAGTGGGGTCTTTCGTCCTATCGTTTTTTATAACAGGAAGTTTGAAGCCGGAGGCGATTGGTCAAAATGCCAGAGGAGATGGCGGACGGGGGGAGAAGGCTTGTGACTCTCGACGACCTCATCGATGCCTTGGACAAGCGCGAGAGGACGTCGAGCAATGTCCCAAAGGTCGAGACATTCCATTTCAAGGGGGATCAGGTATCTGACTGGTTGGATCTGACAGAGCAGGCGCTGGTAGGGCTGTCAGATGAGGTCAAGCTCAAGCGGGTTCTAAGGTACGTCCTGCATAGTCACCATCGGGAAGTAAGTAAGGTCGTGGACGCCGCCGGTGGCAGTTGGACGAAGTTTGGGACCTGATGCGGAGGAAGTACAGGCTGGGGGATGGCCTGTTGACCATGGCCGGCTTGGAGGCCATGAATAAGGAAGACTTCTCTACCATCGGGGCGTTCGTGCACGAATTTAAGAAAAAGGCGAGGAAGGTGCACGGGATTTCGGAGGAGGCGCAGTGCGCCACATTTATGAGATTGCTTACGGGCTCGGAGGCCGCAGAATTGACAAAGCATGGGGAAGGGAGTGAGAAGCTCACCTGGACAACTATAGATAAAGGAGTGGAAGAAGGGAGCCTGGACCAGGTGGAGCAGCACCAGATGCGGCTGCAAAGGCGTAAGAGGAAGGAAAGGGATGCTACCGCATCCGGGACCCCAGGGGTAAAAAGGATTGTTACGGACGTGTTGGCAGCATTAGGGTAGGACAATGAGGCGGAAATACAGAAAAGAGGGGTGACTGTGGCGCAGGGTCGGGCGTCAGGGGCAGTAGATGAGGAGGCTGGGCGCGAAGACTATGGTGGGGAGGAGACGGGTTCCCAAGCCCTGACTAAGGCCCAGAGGAAGCAACGTAACTTGCTGCAGGGAGGGCAGGGATCAGGGAAGGGGCAGGCTCCCCAAGCCATCGCCTATCGCCGCGGCCTCGTCTCCGCCAGCAGGATCATCGCACATGGGGCCGCTGCCAACTTGTGGACACTGGGTGCCGCATTGTCAGTCCGCGCCCTGGCCCAGTTGCAACCACTGTGCCTCGTGTGGAGGGAGTCAAACCCACACGGGACACATGGTCCCCTATTCGGGCCCATCGGCAAGTATGGGTCCCCCGAGCTATCCGGCAACCCAAGGCCAGCCTGTGGCCCAACCGCCGCCCTCCCAACAGGCCTCGCAGGTTAGTGTGGCCGGGGGAGGGAGCCAAGGACAAGGCGGGCAAGGCAATGGGGGCCGGGGCCAAGGGGGCCGAGGAGGGGGTGGCCGGGGGTAAGGAGGAAGTGGTGGGGGCCGCGGGGGTGGTTGGAATAATCAAGGAGGTCAGAGCGAGGGCGGCCAAGGCAGCCAGGAGGGGGGCCAGGGATATGGGAGGCCCCGCTTCGATTGGCGGAATGCAACTTGTTGGCATTGCGGTGAGGTGGGCCACACCATACGGTTCTGCCAACAGCGTCGGAACGATGAGCTGGCGGGACTGATCTCCTCCTGTATGGACGGGGACATATACGATAGGTGGGGGAAGCACATCGATCCCAAGACCCCGGGAGGAATCAGGCAGGAAACCCTCAGGCGAGCGGCGGCAGGGCCACTAGCAGCCCCAACGATGTTCAGGATATGGCAGGAAAGGGAGGACCCGGGGGTGAGGGTCGAAGAGATCGTGGATGAGAGTGAGGAAGTGACTCAACAACTAAAGGCAGGGGCTATAAAGGAGAAGCCTATAGTCGTTGAGTCAGACGATGAGGCGCAGGAGGTGGTAAGAAAGTTAGCCTCAACCATCCTGGAGAGGATGAAGGACCTACTTGCGAAGGTGGGCAGGTACCAGGAACGATTGAGAGTGATGTGTGAAGAGGCCCGGGAGTGGGAAATGAACCTTCCTGAAGTAATGCGCTATGGGTCCGGCCCAGAGTCGTCATCAAGACCGCAAGGGTGTCCAAGCGTGGCAACAGTCGAGGCAGGTCCTAGGTCAGGGATGACCTTCAGGCCCCCTACGTCGCATGGAAGGGTACCACATGCCGCGCAGACTAGGGGCCAAAGTAAGGCTACCGCTAGTCAAGGGCCTAGCCAAGCACCTGGCCGGACGCCTCCTCGAAGGGAACCTGAGCCTGAACGTAGGAAAGAGGTAGTGGAGGTTCAGGAGGAGGAAGAGGAGGGTGATGACGAAGAGCATAAGAAGCTCCGGCATGAGGAGGACCAACGAGCCGAGCAGAGGGCCAAGAAGAGAGGGATTCAGGGCGGGGCGGAGCCGAGCCTGCACGACGGCGCGCCAAAAAGGAAGAAGTACGCGGTCCGGCTAGAGGAGGGCTTTGACGTGGAGCGAATGGTGGACAAACTCTTGGAGGGTCACAACGATTTGATGAATCTTAAAGACATCTTGGCGTCAGCACTGAGGCTCCGTGGTGAGCTGAAGGGGCGGCTCTCACGAAAGTTAGTGCCCAACGTCCACCTGAGCTCGATTTTGCCCAGGGACATAGAGTGGACAGAGGCGGGGACCAGGATGGATTGGAAATGTGTGGCATGTGGGTTGGTGGATCTGAAGGTGAGAGACCAGCCGAGCATCGCAATGGTGGACACAGGCGCTGAGATGAATATCATCAGGGAGCGGGACGCGACCATGCTAGGGCTGGAGGTTGACCATTCGGACCATGGTGTGCTGCACGGTGCCAACTGTAAGGCAATTTTCTGCGGCACCGCGTCTAATGTGATGGTGGAAATTGGGAGGGTAAGGGCGCGAACGTGCTACATGGTCATGCCCGATGTCGACCACCCTATCCTTCTGGGGAGGTCGTTCCTCTGCCGAACGGAGACCTTGGTCTTCAATAGGCATGAGGGGACGATGATCCTGACCCTATCTGATCCGGCCTGTGGGAACTACGAAATCATCAAGTGTCGGAACACAGGGCCCGGAAGTGGGAGGAATAGGCTCAACCTCGGCTCCTTTACCTTCGAGGAGTCAGAGTACGCGCGACAAAGGCTCCGGGAGGAACAAGAGGAGGAAGGAGCGGGCGAGGTATTGTCCCTGAGCCTCAGCGATGTAAATAAGGCAATGGAGGTGGTGGCGGCGCATGATATGGCGGACCCTGAAGCTATAAAGGCATTGAGGGAGCAGGTCCTAGAGAGCCCTCAGGTGGGAGAAGTGGAACTGATCTATTGGCTTCCAGGAAGGAAAGGGGACCTTGCGATGGCCCAGGCCTGAACGACAAGTCGGCCTTTTTTAGGGGAGGGCTTAAGCAGGGCTCCCAAAGGCGGTACAAGACTGTAGATAAGAAGTGTTGCCCAATCCTCGTGCTTGTTACAGAGGATGACGAGGCCTATTATGAGCGGGAGCGGAGACTGATCAGACGAATGCGGGAGCGTGCGTAGGCAGGGTCGTGCCATATTAGTGATGAGAACGAGGAGAGGCTGATAATTGGCGAACCTGGCTTCCTTTCGCCCCAGGAGAGGACCTTGATTGTAGAGACAATGAAGAGGAGGCATTGCGCATATGCGTTTAATGATGACGAGCATGGGAGGTTGGACGTGGATAAGATCCCAATGATACGAATCCATACCGTCCCACACGAGCCATGGAATCTGAGGGGCGCGCGATATCTGAATCCGGATGAAGAGAAGAAGGTGGTGGACTACCTGGACGGGAAAATGCGGACGTACATGACAGACTACTCCAGCGGACCGTATGCCTCCCCTTGGTTTTGCTTCATCAAGCCGAACGGGACGCTACGGTGGGTGCAGGACCTGCAACGTTTGAATGCGGTGACGGTGCGGGACGCAGGAGGATTGCCGAACGCGGACGCCCTGTCGGAGTCATGTGCAGGGAGGCCTATAATCTCACTTATAGACCTTTATTCTGGGTATGATCAGTTTCCTGTATACCCACCGGATAGGCCGGTGATGGCAATGCATACGCCAAGGGGGTTGATCCATATGAATGTGGCCCCTTAGGGATGGACTAATGTGGTGGCGATGGTGCAAAGGCACATGATTAGGGTCATGCAAACGGTTAGTTCACATATCACTCAACCCTACATTGACGATTTGGCGGTCAAGGGCCCAAAGGAGAAGGAGGAAGACGAAGTGATGCCAGGAGTGAGGCGGTTCGTCTGGAAGCATATCCAGGATATTGATCAGGTTCTGGGTCTGCTGGAAGAGCATAACTTGACGGCGAGCATCCCCAAGTCAAAGCACTGTATGAGGGAGGCCACGATTCTAGGCTTTGTCTGCAATGAGAAGGGGCGAAGGCCCGATGCGAAGAAAACGGACAAGATCCTAGAGTGGCCAGTCCCCTTTCAGTCGATAACGGATGTGAGAAGCTTCCTTGGGACCTGCGGGTTTTGGAGGAGTTTTGTGAAGGACTTCGCCACTAAGACGGAGCATTTGAGGAAGCTGGTGCGTCAGGATCAGGAGTGGGTCTGGGGTGAAGACCAGGAGAAAGTTGTAGAAAGGATGAAGGGAGAATTCAAGGAAGGAGGCTTGGTGCTGGGAGCGCCAAATTATGAGGCCACGGAGGAAAAGACATTCGTGGTCGAGACGGATGCTGGGCCAACTGCCTTAGGAGGGGTCCTGATTCAGGCAGATGCGGATGGGAAGGAGAGGCCGCTAAGGTTCGAAAGTCGTACTCTCAATACGACTGAGAGAAATTACTCGCAGTTTAAGAAGGAGATGTTGACGGTGCTCCATTGCCTAAGGACCTTCCGGAACTATATCTTTGGCAGGAGGCTCATTTTGAGGGTGGACCCTACTGCGCTTGCGTGTTCCCTGAAAAGTTATACTCCATCTGACCCAACCATCACGAGGTGGTTGACTTACATTTGGATGTTTAACTTTGAGTTGGAGAGGATTCCAGGGGACAAAAACAGGGCGGATGGGCTGAGCCGTATCAACTAGGATGGGGCGGGCCAGGAGTCAATTGAGGATACCCCACCAGTCGACGGGTTCTTGGATCAGGAGGAGGATGTCCGCCTCCACATAAACAAATGGTCGTTGAGGGTGCCTAGCTGCGTCACGCATCCCATATGGCTAGCGCCAATGGGGTACGAGCGAAAGGAGGAGTTGGTTGTCAAGCCCTTCCAAGAAGAGGATCCGTGGGGGAGTAGGGATGTTGGATGGATGATGAAGTTGGCATTGGCTGGTACACATAGTCCGACGGAGGAAGTGAGGACGATAAAGGAAGGCCCAACCCAGGTAGAGGAGCATGAGCAATTAATGGGAGGGATGTATTTGCTCACTAATACGCTCCTGCAGGGGAACTTTAACCAGAGGGGCTCATTTGGTCCTGAGGAGAGTGAACTTCTTGTTCCTGAAAGTCAGGACGATGAGTTCGAAGAGGGAGAGATCAAGGAGGCGTTTCGCGCAAAAGAGTATGATGGGATCTATCGGGAATCGGGGTAACTTCTGTCACGCGAGATAAGGGATAGAGACGCAAGTGCGAAAGCCCAGAAGATGAGGCATCTCTACGTAGTAAGAGATTGCCATCTGTTTATAAAGCGACAGGTTGGGAACCCCAAGAGGATCGTATATGGGAGGAAACGACGGATCGATGTCATAGCAGCCCTACACGATGGTATAGCAGGGGGGCACATAGGGGTTAGTGCCACGTGCGCAAAGATAAGCGAGTTATACCATTGAGATGGAATGCTGACTATGGTCATCAAGTACTGCCAGTCATGTGTACCTTGCCAGCAGAGGTCAGCGCAAAGGCCTGGGAAGCCTCTGCACCCCAGGTTGGAAAGGGAAGTGGGTGCAGTCGTGCACTTGGACCTGTTGTTTATGCCACTCTGGGAGGATGGAAGTAACTATATCTTCGACGCACGGGACAACCTTACCGGATTCGTGGACGGTCGGGTTATTCACACAAAGACTGGTCCAGTTTTAGCAAGGTGTATCGAAGAGTACTACCTGCGCTATCCGTTTGTCAGAGAATTTGTGATGGACCGGGGGTCGGAATTCACCTGTAACGAGGTGCGGACCTTACTTGCGGGGTATGGCGTGGTAGCAAACTATACTACTGCCGCGCACCCCCAAGTAAATGCACATGTGGAGAAGGGGCACAGTACCATCACGAATCTTCTGGCCAAATGGACTGAGGGAAGGCCTAACCAGTGGCCGAAGTTCCTGAGAGCAGCTTTCTTCGTGGAAAATGTTACAGTAAAAAAGACTACCAAGTATCCGCCAGCCACCCTATGGTACGGGAGGCATGCCACCTTTCCCATAGAAAGTTTCATGAAGACGTGGAGGCGCCAGGACTTGGAAGTGAACTTGTCTTTCAAAGAACTGCTCGATATTCGGGCGCGGCAGGTGGGAGCGGCTGAGGAAAGGCTGCGAGAAGCCGCTGGTCAGGTAGAGAGAAACCGTATGGCGGACAAGATGGGATGGGACCAGATGGTCCGTGTAAGAAAGGATCTGCTGAAGGTTGGAGATGTGGTACTGCTGTATGACTCCTCGCTGGAAAAACAATGGTCTAGGAAACTCGACAAACGGTGGCTGGGACCCTGTAGGATCGTGCGGTGTGGCGAGTTTGGGGCCTACCAAATTGAAGAGCTGGATGGGGCGGGGTGGCAGGACTGGGTATCAGGGACAAGGCTGAAGAAGTTCGTGGCCAGGGAATAGATAAGGGACCATGAGACCTCGTTAGGAATAGAGTCTTGCCCAGGTATTACCCATGTTAGATGATTAGATAGATGACTGATTGAAGTGGATGGATGTGGAGTGTATGTGGGATTTCCCTAAGCCAATAGGCTCAGTTGCTGACCCTGCTGTGTGCCTGTTTGCTGTCTCTCGCCTGTTGTGCAGGTCTGACTTTTCAAAGGCAATCATGCAGAGGGGCGGGAGGGACGCACGGCCACGGCAGGAGCCCCAGAGGGCAGCGGGGAGAGGCGAGCAGCACAAGCCGCCTAGGAGGGAGCCTACACCTGAGTTCGATGACGATAATATAGAGCTCTTCCTTGACGTGTATCGGGATCACGCGGCACAGGGAGGGTGGTAAGTGGCGGAGAGGATTCACCACTTTAGGGGTATAGGGCGATTTGAGGAGCCTGTCACTCAGATATGTGAGGAGGCCCTGACTTGGCCAGATGTGGAGGCAGGGATGTAGAGACTGAGGGCTTCGCCCAGGGGACGTGACGGCATGCCCATTCGGTTAGAGGAAGGGAACGTGGAGGAGTTTATTCCCGCGTATGAGCACTACATGTTGAGTCAAGGGATTGCGCGGGAGGAGTGGGTACAGGCCCTACTTATTTGGACGAGGGGGGCAGAGAGGCCGGTGGCCAGACAGATCCGGGAGAGAGCTCGAGATTGGGAGGACTGCCAGGCCCAGCTCAGGAGGGCGTTCGGACGGCCAGAGCGTGAGAGGCCCGAGCCCAGGGTCGAGAGGCGAAGGCGAAGCAAGAGGCCAAGGGAACCAGCGCCGAGAGAGGTGGGGCTGGCCAGAGAGAGGAGGAGGGCCCCGGCACAGCGGGAGGATGATTCCGCAGGGCCCGCATCGGCGGAGGAGTCGTTCCCTGCTTGTGGCCTCCGGGCAGTTGAGTTTCGGCGGATTACGAGCGAGGAACTGAGACCGCCCTCACCGTTGCCATCAGGGCAGGAGTTGGACATACCAGGAGAGACGCCATTCCGGAGCTTAACGACTCACCTTGATGTATCTCGACGGGAGGCCTCACGGTTGGGGGAGGGCTCAATTGAGCCGGCGCGCTATGTGCCGTTGGAGGAGCCTTTGGACCCCGAGACGGAGACGGACATGCGAGACTGAGAGGGGCCGCAGGATCCTGGGATGGAAGCCGAGCAGTCGGATCCGGTACGGCCTCAGGGCGGGGAGGTGATCACGGCCGGAGACGATACCCCTCCATGCTCCCCAGTTCCAGAGCCAGCACATCATTCATGGCCAGAGGGGATTCCTGAGCCAGGCAGCAAGGAGATTGCAGAGTTTCCCCAAGAGATCACTGCGGTGCCTGAGCAGGAGGCAGAGATGGAGGAGCAGGGGGCGGGTGAGGGAGCGAGGATGGAGGCGATTCACGATTTACCCTCCGTTGTACCCGCGATCGAGCGCCCAGCTATCGAGGAGCCTATACAGGAAGGGCTACCGCCGGCATTGCCGAGTACGAGCGAGAGGATGGGTGCCGAGGCGTCGACTCCGGAAGGCCAGGGGCCGCGAGTGAGAAGAGCCCCAAGAGAAACCCGCGAAGAGAAGTCCACCAGAGTGTGAGTCTGTTTGGATGAAATACACGCGAGGCAGGCTGAGATGGAGGCAACAGGGATAGAGCCGACGCCGCCGGTCGAGCCCAAGACGAGCGAGCAGAGGATCGACGAGTTGTGGGTCAGATATGAGAGCCAGAGGGATGCAGCCTGACAGAGGTCATGAGAGACGAGACAGGCGGACGAGGAGGCGGGTGAGCTGACGGAGATGGGGGACTTGGGGTTCTCTGTGACTAGGATGGCGATCGAGCTCGGGGATAGGAGGATGCGCGAGGTGGAAGTTACACCGTTCCAGCGGTATAGCCTACTAGACGACGAGGTCACGACCAGGAGGTTGGAGGTGGAGCACCTGACTACTCAGCTTGCGGAGGAGAGGGCGAGGAGCCAGGCCCGAGAGGTCAAGTGGGAGAGGAGATTTGGGGAGATGGCAGCCATTGTGGACAGACTCTCGGCAACCTGGGAGGCTAGTCAGACAGGACGAGTTGGTGCCGATGGCCAGGGCCGGGGGATGCACGCTTCGCCGATTCGGGGAGCAGCGGTGGAGGCCCCTCGACAGGCCGGGCCAATGGGGGAGGTGCCCTTGGACATGGCCGAGGAGGAGGGTGGCGCACAGGAGTCGCTTATGGCTATGTCCACGGAGAGGAGAGGCTCGCATTCGCATGAGCTGGCGGCAGCCATGGGGATAGGTACCCCACAGGAGAGGCCTTGGAGACTCGACACTTCAGAGTACGCCCCGAGGTTGGGAGAGCTGAGGGCGGAGCTGGGCTCTTGGGCCACACGGACAGACTCGGGAGGACCTGATTCAGGGCGGCAGCAGCAACAGGAGGTCACGAGTGAGCCGGCCGCCGTTGCAGGCTCTCAGCCGTCAGGAGCATGTGGGGATGTGGTTGTGACAGAGAGGCCTCATGAGGAGGGACCCCGAGAGCTGGACACGTCAGATTACAGGCCAGTGAGCACAACCATACGGGAGGGTGAGAGTGTTGAGGCTATGGAGTCCGGACCTCAGGGCCACATGGGATTACCCTCGTGTCATGAGGTGACCACTGAGACTATGGGGACGCCTTCAGCATTGAGTTCCCAGGGGAGAAAGAAGAAGACTACCAGGTGGCACGATACCTCCTGCTTTTGGTGCAAGGAGGAAGGGCATAGAGCCGTGAACTGCCCAGAACTCCTCGAGGATAAGGCCGAGGGGCGAGTTGCGGAGTTCAACGGCAAGTTCTATAACAGGCAGGGCAGGATAGTGGAGCGGGCTCCAGATGGGGGCAGGGCTCAGTTATATAGGCAGAACCAGGAGGAACTGTGTAAGTAGGGACTGGTCCGTCTATGTGTCAGTAGGGTCAAAGTATTTGGCACACAGGGGGCGGGTTGGAGGTGTACATATGTTTAGTTGGTCGAGGGGGCCCTAGATGTGTGCGTGCTTTAGAGGTGGTAGGATGAGTCTCTGCCTGCTTATACATACATAGTTGATCATGGTTTCCTTGAGCCTTTCTTTCACGGGCTACGGCTTAGGACATGGGGGTCGGCCGTAGGACACGTGAGACTATTCGGTCCACTTTTGGCTTGCGGTGCGAAGACTATTTGGATTTTGAGAGAGACTTGGGCATGAGTTTTCCATAGTTGGGTGGGACAGGGGGTTAGGCGCCCATTAGATTTTAGGTAGACGCTGTGTCCCCGAGTGTGTTCCGCGAGTGTACAGTGGGGTCGGGAGCCATGGTCAGAGGGATAGAGTTTGAGTTGAGTGTTTGTGCCTGATTCTTGAGGGAAACATTCTACTCTCTGAGTGTATTATGAGTTGAGATTCTGTGGGACTCGTCTTGTGACGGCCACTATCACTCTCACATGTGTGGTTTTATCCTGTTGTATGATTGGCTTTGTGTGAGGGGTGTACATGTTACATCTCATGGGCATGATTGTGTAAACCGTAAAGTTGTCTACCCTCCGGTATACTCGTGCGGTCTGCTTGTGAGCGGACGAGAGGGCAGAGTATAAGGAGGGGAAGTGCAGCCTGTTTGTAAAAAATTGTGAGAATCCTACGGGATTGATGAATTCAAAAATTTGCATGCTTGGTTCTACTAAACACGGTTGTCTAAGTTGTACAAAGACCCAGACGATGGCCCTTCAGTTTGAGTTGTTTGATGGTAAAGACCCCCTTCATGGTTATGGAGGGTAGGAATTGTGTTATCGCCGGGGCCCCTTCATGGTTTTGGAAGGGGCCGTGCAAAAGTTCATCCCGAACAAAAAGGGGGGTGAATACGAGAAGAAGCACCCTTTACTAAGTAAGGGTGGGTAAAAATTGACTGGTATGAAAGGCATTGTCTGTGTTGGTAAAGTCTGACGAGAGGGAACCATGTTTGCTTGAAACGTTTGAAAAGGGCAAGAGATGCCTAAGGGTGGGCGACTGCTGGCTCTGATCAAGTCAGGAATCGCGGCCTTGTGGATCCGGCAGGGAGACTGTTTGTGAATGAGCGAAGGATGCCGTGCCTATTGTAGGAGGGTCAGTAAATGCCTTCAGACCCCGGCGTAGTCCCGCAGCGGCCTGTGAATTGTTTGTGCTGCCCCGCCGGGCCACCTGTGCTTATTCTGAGACATATTTGAAGGAATACCAAGCTAACGGTAAAGTTTAGTGCCACCTGGGCGCAACCCCTAGTGGATGGCTGCTAGCCGGCACAACCTGGCTGCGGGCCCGCGAGGTAAGAGTTTAAGGGGAGTTGCCCGCCCCAGAGAAATTACTCCGCGGGATAGGAGTCGAGTCTTTTGGAAAGTCCTGATTGACTGATTATCAGGAAAAACGCCTATCGTTGTATAACCAACGGGAGGATACCGCCGCTAAGGTAATAATGAGGTGGGCCGTAGACCTGGCCCGATCAACCAGGCTATGGTGGGCCAAGATGAAGACCTGGCGTTTCTGTACTAGACTCCAGAAAGGGCCGAGAGAGGCTATAAGCCATACGTATATATTATGTTTGATTGTGAGAAAATTGCTGAGAGAAGGCAAGAATGCCTTCACAGGTCCCATTCAAAGCCCGCGTCCCCAGTTATGGCTCTGTCTACGAGAAAGAGGCTAACTGGGACACCCAACGAGAGGCCGACGGTTGTCTAGGATGGAAGGGGAAGAGGATGGTTTGGGGGCCTTTGGAACTTATGTTGTAGTATTGATGTGTATTGAAACCCTGGCAGCATATAGTTGTGTTGGCATGGGTTGATGGAGGCCTCACCCCTGAGTCTCTCGGCCAATCGGATTGGTCCTAACCTCGTTAGCATTTGGAGTGCGAATGAAATTATAGCTTTCAGATTTGGCGGAGCGACGGGGACGTCGCTTAATATGGTCCGGTAAGCTGTCGGGGCGAATACCCTTACAAGGGTATCCGCCCTGGTTTTTGCAAGTGACAGAAAGGCTCGATTAGCCTGAAATTTTGGGTGCCTGTGTGGTAAATACGAGGGTCGTCCGCACACGGGCAAAGGTCTGCCTTGTCCCAGTAGGGAGTATGTGTGCGCGCAATTTCAAGGCGCGCGTGTGATCTCTTTGATTGAATGTGTGGCCGGGGTAGCCGGCCGACCTAGACCATATGACGGGCTTGGTTACCTTTGGGCGGCGCGCGTGACCGACGGCGAGACTGGCGTGCCGGTAGGCGCACGGGGCGGCCACGGCGCGGGATGGTGGGCTGGCTCGGACGCTTACGGGCCGTGGGTACTAATGTGGGCCGAGAGAGTGTCCGGGGCAGTATCTTGGCCCGGAGCACCGCGCGACACCACGTTATAGGGGAGGCCGCGCCTGCTGATACCAGGCTTGGGCTTAACCCTATAGGTTACGACACTGAACTTACACGGAAGAGGCGCGGGGATCGAGGCTGGGGGATGACAGTGTAGGAGCAATGGAGCGGTGTGAAGCTGAGGGGTTGAGGGTCCCGCGGGACTATCGCCCTCGGTTTTGCTGAGGGGGCCCGCGGACAGTGTTCCTCTCCCTATTGGCGGCTCCACCCCTTCCCCCGTATTTCAGGGGGGGTATTTTGCTTTTTTTGTTTTACTTATATTGCTCTTCCCTTCGTTCAAGCTCTCTGAGTTCAGAGCTGTAGGGGGGGCGATATTGCACCTTCGGGGCCGATCGTTCGGGTTGTCGGCCTGGTAGAGTAGACGCAATTCAAAACTTGAACAGCCCCAGAGGGGCAGCGAGGAACCAACAACGAAAGGGAGGTTTGCATGGATCATCGTGATCCGGGAGTGAACCCGGACGAGGGTCGTGGCCTGGGCCACGCCCGATGTATACGAAGCGGAGGAGTCCCTTTGAAGGGCGGGGAGATCTGCGACATGAGAAAGATCCGCACAACCCCCATGCAGAGGTGATATTCAGGGGGCGAACCCGGATGGAAACCGGGTTAGGGGCGTGCGGAAAAGTAAAAGAAAAAGGGGGATTTTTGTTCTAGGTTTAGTTTTTGTTTTCTGCCTTCTTTTTGGCTTGTCGAGGTCGGTCAATTTTACTTACGCGGCCACTGGGGAGGTCGGGAGTGATATAGAGGAGATTTGCCTAGCCTATGCGCAAGGCTCCTGTGTATAGACCTTAAGAGAGAGGCCAGGTCCATGTGAAGAAGAGCTAAGTGAGTGAGGGCAGCAAGGCGGATCTCCGCTGGATAGAGTCTGAGTGAGACAGAGGGGATCCGCGGAGCCAACAAGGTGAGGAGAGCCGGGAATGAACCCGGACGTGGATCGAGGCCAGGCGCGTGCGCGGTAGACGGTGGCCCTTCGCTCCGCGGCGGGGCGTTCCCCTCTGGCCGGGTCGTTCGGGACATCCATAAAAATTGAAACGATACAGAGAAGATTTGCCCGGCCCCCGCACGAGGCTGACAAGCATAAGTCCCGAAAGAGGGGCCGGGTTCACGTGCCGAGGTAGGGCGAGGCTGCAGCCTCGCGGACTGGCGTTGCCGCGGTCGAAATCCCTCGTGACATTCGCGAAAACTGGGACGATAACAGGGAAGATTAGTTGGACCCCTGCGTGAGCTGAAGCGTATAAATCAGGGGCCGGCGCTCCTGTCCAATCTGCTTTGCTCCATTTTTCCCCGGCCCGAATTCGCGAGGTCCGGTTACAGTGTGCTGCCTGGCCATAGTGCGTTTGGATTCGGATGACGTCAACGCAACAGGGAAGGTGTCGGGGATGGCGGAAAGTGGGAGAGAGCGCATCGAGGAGTGACAAGCTCGCTCAGTTCGGGGTCGTTTTGAGCAGGGGACGTGGCAACCTCGGGGTTTTTGCCCCGGGCGAGTGTAATGGTGAGGTCGGATTTAGCGTTAGTTTAGTAGAATAGGAATTAATGAGAGAATGAATCGTGGGCGATGGTGGAGGAGAGGTATCGTGAGGGAGAAATACACCTATCGCACGCTTCCTCTACAGAGTTAAGCAAGGGACGAGTCTAAGTTGGGGTTTCTAACCATTGCGAGTGCGAGGACGGTGTCAGACTTGGGACGCAGGGGTCAGTTTTGGGATTGTAAGTTGAAGAAGCTGCGCGGGGAGACTGGGTTTTTCGAAAGTACTAATGTAGCTCTCCGCGTTTTAGCGGGAGATACACTCTATTTCACCCACCTTATCGGTGGAGGTAGCACACGGCCAGCCGAGCGGTAGGGGGTCTGCCTGATTAACCCAGGGGGGGGGCCGCGGAGCACTAAGGAGAGGACTCGGGAGTGGAGGACGTATCCTCTCGAGTTCTAAGGAGGGGTTCATCCGAACTTTGCCTGCCTCGGGGCCGACCGCGCGGTGGAGACGAGAGCTTGAGAGGCAGCACTGCAGTGTAGCCCGCTGTTTGACGGGCGACCGCCAAGCTCATTCTAAGCAGGCTAGGACTGGTGGCGGTTACGGGACCAGCTAGTGTATCGCACTGAGAAGAAGGGGCTCGCGGTGCATGCCGGAAACTCGGTTGTAGACTGTGTGGTCGGTGAATGACAATGTGCACGAACGAGTTGGTGAAAGTTAGTGAATTGGGGGTGGGAAGAAAAGGCGGGTAGAGAGGGGGCATCGGAGAAGGTGAAAGCCCTGTCGACCGCCGGCAGATGTTGTGCAACAGGCTGTTGTACGGGAAGGGGGCCCGCAGTTGTATGGGGCTTGCAGGCGGGCCGTTACCACGTGGCTCGCTGTTCGTACCAGCTGGCTACAGCCGTTGCCGGATTGCTAACTATAACGGTTGTCTACGATTTCACTGACGAGGGGGGGGGTATTGCAGTCCTACCTGCTGACTTCGTAAGCTGCGGCTGGAGTCTTTGTGCCTACAGGTGTTACTGTAATTACTGTCGCTCCCCACAGTGCCAGGCGGCTATGTCACCTATGTGCAGCGGCCCAGCGCACAGTATTTTCTGCGGGACAACTGCAGTGTTCCCTGATTGCTTTTGCCGCAGGCACGACCGTTGTCCTGGCTACGTGGTTATTGCGGCGACCACTGAGCTTATGGCAGGCTGCTGCGTGTTTGAGTGAAGCCATTTGAGAACCATGTGACGGTAACTCCGTCAAGGAAGGCGACAGCGGGGTGAGAGGAGAGTGATCGGATCATTGCGGCAGTGTGAAGGAAGTGGAGTGATGGCAGAAGGGGGAGGTTGACTCTCACGGGCTGACTTCAGTTGACCAGGCTGCAGCGTGATTTGGCCGCCATTTCGGGACCCTCAGGCGCTGAAGGATTGAAGACCCTCTCAAGCGAGTCTGAGTGTTTCTTTCTTAGATCTGAGAGTCTCATACCTTCTCATCCTGTCCTTCTTACCCTAAGTCTGGTCCTTTGGCTTTGAGAGGAAGGCGGCAGGCTGGCGTGTGGCCCGTACTCCGCACCAAGGTCTTTGTGGGAGGTTGCCCCACCGATTGCAGGAGCTCTGCCGGGACTCAGGCGGAGTCCTGGAGGCAGGGAACTGAGTGGTAATCCCTTGACTCCCTCTATAGACCCAACTATAACCCCTACCTGTAAATCTCTCTACGTTTGACTGAGTGGWTTGTGYGGATCCTGTACTTGATTTTGAGCTTGACTTTCAGGACATAAGTCAGATTGAAGTAAAGGAATGTATGGGCGATTTCAGTTTTAGTTTGTTGATTGCCTGAAAGCAGATTGTGAATGAAATGGGTTGTATTTGGGGGAAGGTTGGGAGAAAGGCAGTATTGGGTGCAGACTGATTGGGTCGTCAAGGCTGGGAGGTCCCCATAAGCTTAGGAAAGTCCAGCGCGTTGTTTATGGGTGTGTATGGAGCCTCAGACYGCTCTATAAGTTTAGGTGGCCTGAAGTTYTGGAGGCTGGGATGTCCCCATAAGTTTGGGGAGACSTGGTGCTGTGAATTGCATGGAGGGTCAGGACACTTTATAAGTTTAGGTGCCCTGACTGCTCTGACTTGTAAGGGCTTGAGTGTGAGTGATTTTCAGGACCCCAGGGCGCTCTATAATTTTAGGTACCCTGGGTTGCCGTGTTTATTTGGGGTTTTTTATGTTTCGTTAGCTCTGATCGAGGAGGCCTGGACCGCTCTATAAGTTTAGGTGGTTCAGCCCTTCTCCTGTTTCATTTTGAGGGAATAATTCTAGCAGGGGACATGCTGCTCTATAAGTTTAGGTAGCCTGCCCCACTGCCTCGCACAGACTGGATCAGAGAGAAACGAACCTCGCAGAGGATCAGACCGCTCTATAAGTTTAGGTAGTCTGACCCAATGTCTCGCACATGTTGGAACCCAATTGATATAATTTGGCTATATTGTATTACTATGCTATTAAGAACAGGCTGGTTAGGCCGCTTTATAAGTTTAGGTAGCCTGACTATAGCTTATCACAAAGAAGAGAGAATAACTAAGAGGTATAATTAAAGGTAAACCTGGGCAGGCTGAGCAGTGTTCTAAGTTGAGCGGCTCAGCCCTATGTCCCTTTGGAAGACTAAGTTCAGATATATATATATATATATATAATTTGGCTATTTAAACAGTTTAGGGTGACTAGAGTGGTCTAGTCATATACCCTAAGAAGGGAGAAGTAGTTGTGCCCTCTGTTTGTGTATACTTGGCCAAGTCAGAACACTCTATAAGTTTAGGTATTCTGACTTTGGGCCTGGCTAAGTTGGGCGCGCTCTGTAAGTTCAGGTGGCCTGACCTATGCCTTATGTAAGTTGGGTATAATGGGATAACCTACAGAGGGAGCATGAACTATTGTTTGTTAAAGAGCTTGGGGTTGGTGAGAGTACTTATTTTTGTGGTCTGGCCTGCATGTGGTGGAGTGAGATTACTACTTGGTTTGGGCTTCAAGTTGACAGGTAGTTGCTTTAGAGGCTCGCCACGTGCTAGAGCGATAGGAGTTAGGTTAATTCCTACATTTTCTGAGTTGACTTTATTTTACTTAGATCGATTCTTGCATTTTCTGAGACTCGCTGTTATATTGAGCTTGTATAAATTTTGGTAAGCTACTTTCTCTACGGGAAGCGCTGCCGAAATTTTTACAGATTCAAGGAGTTGGACAAATTTTGACATGTCAAAGTTCAAACTTGCCTTTTTTATATATCTGACTTAGTAGAAACCTGGAAAGTCTCATTTTCTAAGGGGAGTGATGCCCAAATTTATGTTAATTCAGGGAGATAGACAAAATTGGACTTTGAGAAGTCAAAGTTAGTCTTAAGCTCTAAATTTAGCTTTGTATAAATTTTGGGAAAACACTTTTCTAGGGGGAGTGTTGCCGAAATTTCTGCAAAATTAAGGAGTTAGTCAGATTCCGTCTAAGTTGAACTCAAGGTTGGGGGCTGAGTTCAAATCTGACTTGGTATAAATCTGGGAAATCCCCAATTTCAAAGGGGATGCTGCCCAAATTCTTACTAATTCAGAGAGTTAGACAAAATTTGACTTTCAAGAGGTATAGATTACTCCGGCTTTTGATATTTGGGCTTGTATAGATTCTGAAAAGGCACTTTTCCTACGGGAAGCGCTGCCGAAATCTTCTTGAACTAGAGGAGTTAGATTATATTTTGACAGGTGGCGATTCTGGCAATCCGCCCTAAATAAGGAAGATTCTGCCATTAGTCTACCCTTGCTTGGGCACTGGCTTAGAGGCAAGCTTGGACTTAGTTGCCAGAAAACTCTGAGTGGGAATGTTCTATGGAGGTTTATCCCCCACATGCTGATGATTTAGCTTGGGTATTTGACCTATCTTGTGTTACAGGTTCTTTGGAATGTCTGATCCAAGATCAGTGATCCAAGATCAGGACTAGATTCAGCTTGATCCCTTGAGGGTCACCTTCTGTTATCATTGATAACAGGTCGGCTGCCGATTCGTTGGTTTACGACTCGATTTCAACCCACTCTCTATACTCAACCTAAAAGGCTTTAGCCCTGGTGGTTTCATTGTTTGTTAAGGGTTTCACCCGGACTTTTATTGAATGGTCATTTAACAAAGGTTCTGAGTATTTATTTGAGGTTGGTTGGATTGGTGATTGGGGCTTGCATGGCTAAAGCAAAGGGGTATGAGCATAGAGAATGGTTGGGGTTGACTTCGTGTAGTGCGTGTTTTATCGCTCGATTTTTTATGTGATTGCAGGTATGTCCTGTGACTCGGATTTTTGGATTTGGACTGCCTACGACCCCATATACATATACATGGTTGTGAGGAGTCCCACTGTGCCTGCGAGAAGTGATCGTCACAACTTTATCTCCCTTTTGGATGTATGCGTGGGTATACTTACGATGAGTGTCCGAGAGGCCTAAGAGGCCATGTTAAAACCCGCTTAAAGGTTGGGGTTGAGGGACAGGGAAGGCCCTCCCTTCTGCCTATTTGCGTCTTGGGGGCTTTCTTAGTYGGAYACTGGTCCCGGGCAGGGATTCAAGGTCCTTGTCCAGGACATCCCAAGCCCTAGGCCCTGCARGGGAGGAGTCTCCCCTCGCATARAGCCTATTTACTTTGGCCGGCGGRACACCTCACCTGGAAGRCRGAAATGTCGCRAGGGYCGAAYGRCATGTCSTTCAGCCGTTCAATATYRTGAGGGGAGACCCCTCGCGATGTGTTCCTTCARCCATTCAATATCGCGAGGKCRGAGCCRCRACTACCACGAACAATTGRCATCGGTAGTWRGTATAGAGTYGGCCTGCGGCCGCGCARCTTTATGGTAGAGTCYTGCGCGCGACGTCTCGCCRCCCCAGCGTCTARAAGTTATGGGRTCGYCGGGCTCGCAYGTAGGCRCAACGCTTGGGATTGSTGTAGGCCGYCGGCACCACTCGCAGAGGGGAAGGGTACCCCACGGTCGTGAGCCCCCTTAAAGCAAAGGGGGGCCCTTGCCCTGTTCCCCYTTCKTGGGTTCRTGCGTGGTTTGTTTGYTTTTTAGAGATTTTTTATGGTTGGACGTTGTAGTYYGTGGCAGCYGTCAAAGTCAAACCCCTTGACTTTCGCCCAGGCCCCGGGGAGGACTTACCCCTAGGGCCRCGARAGACGACYACMACCAYAKGCATGGSCMTGTGTACCACCCACTYTGCATAAGGGTGCAGAAGARGGTKTGYGRTCTTCAACCGCCCATGRCGGTTGTCTAGCGCTGAGAGATTAACCCTCAAGGCGCGTGTCAGCCGACACTTGAGTGTCGAATACGGCCCTYGAGATTAACGAGGACCGYGTGAGTATGGGTACTACATAGTACGCCATCATCGYGACCGCTTGCGCACATTTGCATTGCGAGTCGATWTGAGATAGCCTCGCGTCCGCGMGGTTTTATATCGGGTCTCGCRCGYGAMGCYTRTSCGATTTCCGCGTCGGAAAGTTATGGGTTGGCTACCGAGGKGCTAGGAGCRTTATCGCGTTGTTCGTGTTGTGTTRTCCTGCGAGAGTGCGTGRGCGTGTGTTCTTATTTTATATATTTGTTAAGAGTGATGTGCGTTATCGTGTCGTTTGGAGTGTGTGCGTGTGTGTATTTTGTTATCTCTGTGTTGTTAGAGTGGTGTGCGCGTGGTGTGTTGGATGCGTCCTAGTCGACCGACGACGAGTCGCGCTTGGGACCTCAGCCCCCCCGAGATATCGGTTCGCGTGCGGGTCCGATAGGCGTATTACCGCACGTACCCCCTATACTACAGCGAACGAGAAACGCCCTCGACTGGTCCACCTCTGCGATTGCAGTTGATCAGCTTTCGTATTGTGGACTGGTCGCTCGGCGGGGATACGCCCACCGATGGGAGGTGACAACTCCCGTAAGGTGGAGGTAAGCTATGCCTCGCGTAGGCCCTATCCTGTCGTAGGGGTTCGCGAGAGGTATGGCTGGGGCACTCGGCCGGTGCGGCCTAAGGAAACTCCACTTGCGCGTTCGTGACGATGTTGGTCCAACTCCTGCGTGACGCGGCCGAGAGGGTCCCGCGCTGCCACGAGCGGTGCTGGACCGATGCGCTCAACAGCGGGCAGTGTTCGAGGGCCGAAACAAAAAACGGGCCGCCAATTCGACTAATCAACAGCGACCCTCCCCTGCTTGGCTACCGCGCGGGGAAAGATATTGGTAGCTTAATGTCTATGTCGAAGTAGAAAGAAACCCTAAATAGTTTATTGTTCCTCAGTTTTCAAATCATGACATAGATGGCAGTTTTGGCCACCAGTGCTACATAACCTCACCATTTTGTGTGGGGGTATCCTGGTGGTAGAACACCATCTAGGACAAAATTCGCAGACCATTAATGTGACGCAAAATTGGTGGGGACCAAGGGGTAATATTTGTTCATCCCACTGGACAGTGGTTCTTGAAGCATAGACTGGGATCTCAATTTGTATCTGACGGACAAAAGTTTGGGGTTCTATGTAGTGATAACAGGTTCGTGATTCATTGAGCTCGATCGTAACTTTAAAACACTCAAGCGAACTTTTTCCTCACACGAATCATGTTTATTATAAAGGGACGCTGAAACCCATTTCTAGCAGACACAACTCCCCACCAATAGATGGAGTCTTCATTGTAAGGATCCGAGTCCACTTAGGAAGGATGTTCTTATTATCTGGCTGAGTGAGTCCCTGCACAAAAGTTATAAAACAAAAATATTCTCTATTTTGCAGATTTAATGAGTAGTGCAGCAAGGTCCTTGGAACGAAGGCATGGTGGGGTCCACTATCTCCCTATTTAGACTTACACCTCGGATCTCAATGATTTTCCCTGCTCAGAACGACATAAAAAAAACGTCGTTTGTCCGCCCATGAGGTTGCTTGGAACACATATGTGACTCTTTATGAGTTTGAAACCTGAGCAAATCAGTTGAATATATTTACTTAGGTTTCAACTCATTTGGTCAAGTTCGAAGTCATAACCTGTTTGCTGACAGTCACATGTAGGGGTCTCCTGTATAGGCTTAGGAATAGTTGTAGGTAGGTAGCGAGAGGTGAGATAAGTATGTTTCATGCAACCACATGGGCGGGTCAATTGCACGTTTCTGGGTCTTTTGAGCAGGAAAAATGTATGAGATCCAATGATGTGAGAGGCTAACCCCCTAATGGATTTATTTATATTTCTATTTTTATCTTTTAACTGCAGTGTTATTTTTTTTTCTTCTTCCGAAAACCCAAGTTATTGTAGAGGTCAGGTGTCAGACTCAGACGGTACTCGCAATCTCAGTCATTCATTAGTTGTTTTATTTTTTGTAATGGACCGCCTCCTTACCCATCCTCTCATCAATTCTCCTAGCGCACGCCTATTCCCACTGGCATTATCGTCTTTCAAATTCTTTGGACCGCCTGTGAGGGGCCTGCGAATACAAGGACCTAGTTTCATGTTTGCCCCTTGCCCTAGTGGTTTAGGGTGCAGGGTTTGGGTCGTCCGTGAGGGGCCTGCGAATACAAGGACCGAACATTTGCCAGTAGTTGGGCCTCCCTTTTCATTTTCCCCCCACCCCCATGGAGCAACAACATTGTCTAAAACCGACACTCTCTTATACACCACATGTAACCTACTCACACTCGCGCTCACACTCGTGTTGGTTAAAGACCCCATTAGTATCGATCAGGAGGATCAAGATGACTATCTCAGTTGGTTGGCACCAAGCGTACCACAAGCGAGCAAGAGCATTGAGTCCACGACCTCTTGAATGCCACTTGTCTACCTAACCAATTGAGCTAGGTCGCTAGATACCTAATGAATTTTTATTTTTATTTTTACTTGAAAGCTCAATCATTTCATTATAAACCAAATAAGTGAGGTCGGGGACCTCACAATTCAACTCGGAGTTATCTTGACAGCATTAGTCAGTTTCGCGTTGATTGTCTCTATAGCAAATTGCTCATTCATAATAAACCCTGATGAACTTACTCTTATCTCTGAACTAGAAACCTTATTTTATGCCCTGAACTTAAACACTTCGATTTATAAGGGTAGTAGTCACGCCCCTACCCCTATATTCCTTCTCTATCTTATCAGTAATACACAGACTCCTCCTCTAGGTCCTATCTTAACACCCCAATTTTACTATATAACTATTTTATATTCCCTCCGCCTGTTAGCTACCTATCTAACCCTGTACTCTTATTTTATCCTTATACTAATACACAGGCCTAGACCGGTATGAGACCAGTCTTAGGCGGCCGGTTGAAACCAATGTTTCGTGTCACTATTGGCACTCTCCACCCACCTCCCCTTAATGACCTCCTACGGTCTAGACCGAGTCGAGATTCCATAGTTCTCCCCCCCAAAAAAAATCCACCACGCTACAAAACCGCACACACCAAAGGAAAAAAAACTTGGAAAGACACCTACTTATTACTCTAATTCAGCCACCAAGCTAACACCAACTTCCCTTCTTATGAAATGGATGCAAACTATTGTCCTCTGCACCAAGTTTCTTCGAACCAATTTCCCCCTTGAAATGAGCTCTGTGTGGATATGAACAAATCTACAACAACTTACTTTTAAGATATCGTTAAGTCACGCTCTCCCATTACGAACATCGACTTCAACCTCACTATGCAATCTGACCTTTGGGGAGTGGTGAAGGTCAGACTACATCCGGAGGACAGTATAAGATTGAAGGAGTAAATCTAAACTAGTGAACTGTGACACACGATTCATCAAATTGCCAAGGGCAAAGCCTAGGGCGGCGACGAATTACCTGTCGAGTTCTACTCCAGATTTGCAAATCTTTTGGGGGAGGATTTGATAGAGCTTTAATGAGATCCTGAGAAGAGGGCAATTGAGTCAGTCAATAATTAGGGGAGTGATTACATTAATGTATAAAAAAGAGGACGAAAGGGAGGTGAGAAATTGAAGACTAATTTCACTACTGTAGTTACAACCTACAGGCGAAAACATTAGTTTTACGTCTGACGAAACTCCTTCTAGGGTTAGGGAGACTAGATCAGGGAGCTTTTATAAGGGGTCACTCAATTTTGGAGAACATCATCACCACAATAGAGGCGTTGGAGGTTGTTCAGAAGGAGAACCTAAATGTCTGCGTGTTTATATTGGATCTACAAAAGCCATATGATAGAGTAATTACACTCAAAGCTATGGGCTTTGGGGAAAAGTTTTGTGCATGGGTGAAAGTCTTGTACACCTTTTCAACAACAGCAGTCCAAGTGAGTGGGTTTCATTCCGAGGAGCTTGGTTGACTAGATCCTTGAGGCAGGGATGTCGATTCACACCCGATTTGTGTTACAGTTAGAAGTTATATTGTGCAACATTAGGGCACACCCTGTGCTAAAAGGACTGAGCCTTCACATTGGAAGAGAATGCAGAGTCAAGGCTTTCGTCGATGACCTCTTTGCAATCCCAGTTAATCAAAGTGATATACTAAAGGCACACACATGTTGTTTAAAAAGGCATGAGGAACTCTCTGAATCAGTAGTTAACTGGAACAAGTCATTGTACTTCCTACCAAAAGACTACTAGCTGCAAGCGGAATATGGGATGAAAAAAATGGAAAAACGAGGTATAGAAAGATTTCAAGGTGTCCAAATAGCACTATCAGATTGTATGACTTCCTAGGACATTATACCGATGAAGAAAGTGACTAAGAGGATTAAGAGTTGGACAACATCCCTTATTGCTAATCGGGAGGGTGTTGACAATCACGGTTTCTTCCTTTTCGATCCTTTGGTTTGTGGCAATAACAAGACTTTTGTCGAAACTGATGGTCTAAGAAGTACGAGCGACAACGCATAGGTTCATTTGGAACCCTAGCTCTCTGGACAAGCAAGGATACATCGCAAAGGTCGCAAGGACAACTCTCTGTGTGGCAAGAGATGAAAGAGGACTGGACCTACTAGATTTAGAGTATCAAAATACTACCTTGTTGTCAAAGTGGCTGGTAAGAGCAGTTGAGGCTCCACTGCAGATGGATTGGTGCTAGTTGGCGGAGACTGTTGGCGAAGGAATGACATTTAACACGTCCATCAAACGCCTGGTTGACACTGATGATTCCACACTTTCTAAGCAAAAGGATAGTCCCGATTTTGGGGCGGTGATCTCAGCCTAGAACAAATCTCGTCCAACTCTCTGAATGCCACCAATCACAAGAGCAGAAGTTATGCAGGAACCATTGTTTGAAAGCCTAGTAATCCTAGTGGAAGGCCAAGTGATCACGGCCTCGTTCGCTGTGTGTCTTTTTAACGGGGAACGGGGGAATTAAACTCTCGTTGAATCCCGTTAAATTCAAAAAAAATTCCGTTGAATTCGCGTTAAACGCGAAAATGGCCCGCTCCCACGCTTTTCGGAAAAACGAAATTGATGCGCGGGGTCCGGAACACGTGGCCCTAGGCAAAAAAAAAAAAAAAGTCCCCCCAACCCCTGAAGCACCTCTTAAACCACCGAATTAGACCAACACCAACCGGCCTGCCACCCACCACTCACCAACCCCCCGGCACCAGTCCCCAAACCTACCCGGAAGCCCTCTAAGCCATCCGCCCCCACATCCCCCAACCCCCAACGCCCCAGTTATGTGTGTGCACGTATGTGTGTATGTGTGTGTCTGCGCGTGAGAGTGTGTCTGTGCATTAATATTAATGTATGCGTGTGTGTTTGTGTATATGTGTGTTTGTAAGTGTGTGTGTGTGTGTGTGTGTGTGTGTGCATGATTGTTGGCATGTGTCCATTGTTTTCCTTTTGAGGGATAGAGTTCTTTCCCGTTGAAAACTGGGGGCGGGCGATTTGGGTCTGCGTCCTTTTTTTTTCTCTTCTACTGCATCTTCCCAGAAATACAGTATCTAAGCATTCTGCTGTTTGTTAGCAAGTAACGCGGACTGCCATGCCTCGTTGGCAGTGCTTGCTAAGAAAAGAAAAGAAAAAAAAAACGTACTTACCTTTGCCACGAGAGTTGTGGGCTTCACTCTGACCAAATGTACAAAATGAGCATGAATCTGGTAGAACATAGGTAGATACACTGCTCGTAGTTTAAAGCTTGAAATGCCATTTTTCCTAGCCGCGTGTGAGGCGGCACAACCCTCAGTAGCTTGCTATTCGTTTTTCAAGTTTTTTTTTCTTCTTCTTTTTTCCCCCCTCTTGCGATCCAAGAATCCGGGCTCCGTCCAGCGGCCTAGCTCAGTTGATTAGGCACGCAAGTGGCATTCAGGAGGTTGTGGGTTCAATCACAGCCTATGGCACTCTCGATGCCAACCAACTGAGATAGTCAGCTGGATCCTCCCAGTCTGTATCAGTAAGGTCTTCAACCAACACGGCTGGGAGGCACCCCTTGTCCCTACTATCCTACCTCAGTGTGACCAGCACTGACGACCATCACCCTACCAATATTGAGGGCAACTTGGACCACACATCAGTGACAAGCACCAAGGTTGGGCCAACCTCCCAGCCCTAATAGAAGCGGAGGTGGACGAACCATGTCGTACGGGAACTTCGGACGCCAAACTCATACAATCTGCTACAGGCCCGATTCTGTGTGCGTGTGTGTGTCTTTTTTTCCTTTTTTTTATTTGCTTTTTATGGTTTTGATTTTTTCTTAAATACACGAAGTTCTGAAAAAAAAAAATTATTGTACATCTTTGAAAGATCTATAACCCTATATTTTTTATTTGTTTTTCTGTTTTTGTTTTAACCTTTAAAAAATTTGTGTGGAACCAGAAAAAAAAAACACTCATTTCATTTTAGTTTTTGTTTTTTTCATTGTATGTTTATGTTTTTTATTTTTTTTAAATATATTTAAACATCAAAAAATAAAAATAAAAATATAGGGTTGTAGTCCTTAAAAAAACCTACAACCCTTTTTTTTTTTCTTTTTTTTTTTTTTTAATGTTTAGCCCAAGAAAAAAATCATCGCGGACCCCGTTAATTCGCGTTCAACGCGTGTTTGAACGAGAGTTTAACGCGAATTCAATGCGCGTTGAATTTTTCAACGCGGAACCCGCGTTGAATTCAAAATCGGACACACAACTCGTCCGCCAAGGGAAGCTTTGGGGTGAAATGGATGCATAAAAGAATTTCGAGGGTAAGCGACATATGAGATGAATTTATAGGTATGTGGAAAACCCCAGACCAACTGAAACCAAGTATGAGCTTGCTACACCATCAAGCAGAAAACCTGGAACTAATAATTGATGCTATCCCGATGAGCTGGAAGGAGATACTTGGTATCTGCCATACTGCTCTAGTAGGCAAATGATTCCTCAAAAAGGCCAAAAGAACAGAGTTCCTACGCTTGTCGAAATGCGATGAAGGAGAGGCAAGGAAGTGTGCGAGGGACATATTCAAAATGACTTACCCTTTCTCTGATAAGCTAGTCAAGAAAGGACAACTAACATGCAGCGCCTGGAGGAAATTGAGGGTACGAGAAGACAAGAACAAGGACAATAAGTGGCAGGTGGTGGCAAGGGACTGCTTAGTAGCAGAACTGAGGATGGATCCAATGGCATGGGGGTGGAAAGTGGGTAAGAATACGGTTAGGGGATTGGAGAAGCTGGACCGCTCAGTTGTAGGAGCGAAGTGGACCAAAGGGGATCCAGTAGACATGAGAATTATCCATAAATGCAGCAGGGCGGTACCTCACCGTGACCCGGTGGAGCCCATGAGAAAGCAGTTGAGACGTCGCTGGGAGCAGTTGGCTCCTTTTTTTCACAGAAAGTGAGGTTGTGACGAACTACTTTTTGTAATCGCACGACTTTCCGCGCGAAGCGGCTTCGGGGGTTGGAAACTGGTTGGTCGGGTGGAAGATAGGGGTTGGTCGGACAAGTTGCATGAATACCCTCGCTTCTTTCTTTTTTGTTGTCGAGGCTAGGGCCGAGAAAGTCCCGCGACGACGATTGAGTGACCGCGCCTTAGTGAGCGCGATAAATAACGGTTGCCATAACTTATTTCTTGTTTTGATGTGGGAGATGGGAATTTTGGCGCGATTAGCGCGCGGGAATGTCGTTTTCAAATTTACAACAGATGACGGACTCTTGAAATTGTTTTTTTTTTAGGCTTTTCAATTTTTTTTTTTGCAAATAGGATTTAGACTAGGAATTTAGGTGCTCTGAAATCTTGTTGCGCCACGCTTCTTGCTCGCGCACCTCTCACCGCAATAGGAACTGGGCTCTGACTGCATCGCGCCCTTAATCTTGCATGTAACTGTAATTTTTGGCGGGCGCAATTGTAACTATACTCCTTCTTGATTCTCTCGTGTTTCCCCGCCTTTTTCCCCTCTGCCGGGCATACCTCGTCCTCCACTCTAATTGGCCTGAACGACTGCATGGCCGGATCGATGCGTGGAGTGCGGTTGCATCCCCCACCGTGGCTTGGCCATGCAGGCGTAGGCACTTCCTTCTCTTCCCCTTCCCTTCACTTAGGCATAATCCCAGGTTCATCGCGCAAGCATGCACGCTATAAATTTCGCAAGCCCGATTAGTTTGCTCTCTCAGATTTGGAAGTTCGCATGGTCAGTGAGAATCGGCTAACAAGTAAGTGAGAAGATGAGCAGAAGTGAGTCGGGGGACCCGACGAGCTGGTGCCGGGTTGGCGGGGTTGACGTGCGGGCCACGACGAAATGTGACGCACAAACGAACTTGGCTTGCGTACTCGGACTAAGTGGGGTGACGACTCGGTGTTGGTGCGAGGCGACGGACTGCCCGCATCGGAGGTGATGTAGCGTGGAAGAAAGAGAGAGAGAGATGTGTGTGTGGGATGATGCCTTTCTCTAACCCTCTGTATAAATTTTGATTTCAACCTTGGTCGATCTTGTTACGACCGTTTTCGATCTTCTTGCGAATCATTTTGGAATTTTTGCTTATGGTGTGTGTGGAATGAACTCGCGCGCTTCCCTCACCCCTCCTCGCGCAATCTTTGGATGACTAGTTTAACTCAAATTTTGTCACTTTCTAGTCCCCATTCTGCGCTCGGGTTGGATGTGCTCCTCGTGCATATTACGGAATTGCCAACCTTCGGATCTTGTGTGTGGGATGGTGTCCTTCTTTTTCTCGCATATGTAGTTTTAATAAGTGGCGTCGGTCCTCTCTTACTCATGACTACCCCTGGTTCGTGCTTTTTTAGTGATCGGTTTGATTCCCCCCCCCCTCACTCCTGTTTCATTGCAGTATGGTGAGATCGGGCACGACGATTGTCTGCACGTGACCCTAGTGAGCTTGGGTTATGATGATGTAGGCTTCCTTGGTGACATGGCTTGATGCGCAAACCTTTTTCGATCTCTCGTTTATGCTTTTCCGGAGATTGGCACAACCTTAAAGTTCGATTGATGCATGAGTTCGATTGATACCTGAGTATGCATGCCAGTTTCCCATTCCCTTTTGGACAAAAAGGAGAATCTAACGAACACTCGGTGGTCCCAGCTGATGTATGCTGTGGAGGGTAAGTGGATGGCTGATTCAAATGTGTGATTGCCCGCAGATTGCCTTCCTAATGTCTGTTTCTCAACGCTCGCATGGGCTAGCATAACAACGGATCAGACGATTTCCCGACCAAAGGGATAGCCGGTCGATCCGATCCAACTGATCGCAAACGTGGTCTTGTGCGCATTCGTGCAGGCTCGATCAAAACAGAGATCGCCTACACGCGCGTCTACAAGACCTGCGCTCGAGTCCATGTCTAAACTCGCAAAATTCCGATAGCATGGATGATGGGACTCCCTTCCACGTCACGGATCGGGAAAGCCTGAGACACCGACGGTTCCGAGAATACAGGGAGTGGAAGAACTCATGTCTTCTCGCACAACCCCGCCCCAACCCTCCAAAATTCCCCTTTAGGACAGGAAACGGACGTGTCTGTGAGTGAGACATTGAACGGGCCTTAAGTGCAATCCCTTTTCCCTCCCAGTTCCCCAGCTCACACGTAAGCCACATCATCGCCGAACCCGGTGTCGTCATCATTGAGACAGACTTCGCTCCCTACCGCCTCGTGTTGCCTTTTCACTGCCTGACGGCGGCCCCGTGGCATGCGCTCGCCCCCTACTGGCGTCGAACCCCGTGCTCCGAGTGCCAGCAGGACAGCGAGTACCGAGCCGCGGAGTTCGTTCGACGAACCTGGACTGAGGCCGAACAACGAGCACACAGCCTGCGCCTGAGGCCCGCTTCGTCCGACTCGGAGACTTGTCACGAGCGACGTTGGCGATTGGTTAGGCAACACGACACACATAGCATTCCGCCGGTTCACCAAATCCGAGCCCAGCCTCGGCAACGAAACTCACGGGGATGGCGATGACATCCCCCAAGGCATCAAAGTCGGACGCAGTTCGTGCTTGCTATCTTGCATAACTGCCCCTAAGGCTTGCCACAGGAGATTTCAGTTCTGACCTGGAACTCCACCCCCACTATCCTAAAATCCTTGGCACACCCCTTTTTTGCATCCCACTCCGATCAGGAAGTCGCGCTGGGCGTGAGATTGGGCGTCACAGCGTCGCTCGCATGGTTTCAGTCCCATTTGGTAGTGCCAGTTGCACGTTGGTTGAGCAAAAGAGGTATGCCGGTAAAAGAGTTGTGTGACTGATGAAATTGGATATGTGAGACAATGTACCACCTTTGGTGGACATGTCCCAGACCCAAGGAGTGGTGGAGCTGGTGGGAAGCCCACTGGATCCATTTTTCAGCCCAACCTCAGTTTATAGGTGAAAGATGGATCCTACTGGGGCATGGGGAAGACGGAACCCCGATGTAAAATAGGATGGGGATATGTCGCACAAGTGGGCAGAACGTCCATGATGTGGATAATCTAGAAAAATCGTAACGAATGATGCTTCAATGGGAAGGGTCTGTCAGAACATCATGCTGAATGCTGAAAGAGGTTCTCAGAGAGGAAATCCGCAGGGAGTGGAGAAGGAAGGCAGGAAAAGGAGGCCTACTGGAATTTGAATTTTGAGAAAGAAAAACCTTCAGAAAAAAAGGAAAAAAAAGGGAAATTTCCGAAATGCCCATCCGACTTCCATTCATTTGCGGTATGCCCCTCTGAGGGCCGACTTACCCTGTAGCGCATCTCCGACAAGGATTGAAGTTTCCCAAGAACCACTGGCGTCGTTTGGGCCTGAAAATCGTTCAAATGCCCCTACCAATACCAGTTCCAAATTTCCAGTATGCCCTAGTAGCTCCCTTCCGAGGGCCAGGGGAATGGCCGTGAGTGCGACCAGCCGCCACAGGGGCATGCTGGAAAGTTAAGTTGCACCCCTCACTGACAGGGGCCTGCAGGAGACATTCGAGACCCCAGGGGCACGACAGGGTAAGTAGGCCGTGGGAGGGGCATTCAAAGCATTCAAAGGCATGCCACAAAAGTATGCATCATGCAAACGCACGTAGACAGCACAAGAATTCATGAGGGGCATACCACAAATAAATGGAAGTCGGAGGGTCATTTCGAAATTCTCGCAAAAAAAAGAACAAACTGCCTTGCTCCACTACAGAACGCTCTGTACGTATCTGGGACTCGTAATCGTCTCCACAAATTCGAAATGTTGGACTCCTCCGAATGCACCTGCACAATGTGTCCAAATGCATGTAATCGTCCCGATAAATTGGAAATGTTGGACTCCTCCGAATGCACCTCTACAAAGGCGTCCAAATGCATGTAGAATGAGCGAGGCCCAAAGACGCCAATTCGGATACGGATACTTTGGACGTGCCGTTCTTGACGAGCGGCAAAGCGAAAGCGCAGAGCGGCGGTTTCTCGTACACAGAGTGCATCCTCTCAAGAAGAGACTGGGCCTGCACTAAGTGCACTTGCATTGCGGAGAACAGGGTATTTGCACGAACTTGCAATAGCCTGCGCAGGGTAGCCGATTTGCCCATTTTTTAATAGCATCCACTCACATGCAATATAGCATGCGCAGAATAGCCCATTCGCACGGGCTTGGAATAGCATCCGCAGAATAGCAGCGTACTTGCATATCGTGTGCAGAATAGCCGCGCCGGTGCAAATCATTAGCAAAATAGCCGATTTGCTCGGTGCGCCGGACACGGACAGATGTCGCCGCGCTTTGTGTTCAAATCAAAATCAAAATTAATCTGCAAACGCAGACTCTGAGAACACTACTGTAGGCTGGCCATGCATAACTTCGAGAAACCAGAACAGCACGCGAACAAGGTGCCAGCGATCGTTGATATCAATCTGAATCATCTCAGGGCATACTCACACTTGGACTTTTTGAACTTCTCTGTGGACGTAATTGCGGTCCGGTGCATCCAGGCGTGGTCGGCAAGGCGGTCATATGCATCCAAGGAAGTCCTGGTGGAAGTACGGCCCCAGCGGCCCCAGCGGCCCCAGCTGCGACCAACAGGTACGAGATGAAGGGACAATGGAAGTAGAAAGAGTTGCAAGAATTGCTACGGACTCTGTGGGTCAGTTTCGTAACATAACCTCTTGAGGGGTGGGGGAATGGGGGGGGGGGAGGCCTCGTAAGGTCTTCTAGGAGCGAACGGAAGGTCTGCATGACACGTTGTAATGTGCGCGAATCAGTTTGTCTGTCACATCATCATCGTAGCGAGAGAGAGAGAGAGACAGAAGGGAGAGGGAAAGGTGGTGGGAAATGTGGGGAGGAGAAAGGTTCATGAAAGAGGTTGCTGAGCGGGCGAGGGACACACAGTGAGAGAGAGAGAGAGAGAGAGAGAGAGAGAGAGAGAGAGAGAGAGAGAGAGAGAGAGAGAGAGAGAGAGAGAGAGAGAGAGAAGAGATGGACAAACACGTGCAGAACGATGTGAAGAAGAAGAAGAAGAAGAGACGAGTAAGCTCAGAGCGAATTAGCATTTACTTAGTATGTGAAGAAGAAGCGACGATTTATGTGTACGTCCTCAGTGACTTCTGGGAGCTCTGTCAACAACTAATGCATGCACACACGGGTCGCAGAGGCTGCTGCTGATGTATAGACCCCAACTCTACGTAGAGGTTCATTTCCTTCTTTCGCTTGTATAATCTACAAGGGGGACTCCACAAAGATCAAAACCCTGTTCTTCTTCCTCTGTCCTTTGCAAGAGAGTGTGTGGTTTCTTTCCCCTTCCCCGTTTCCGTCGAGTGTGCATTAGAAGCTGCCGATGGGAGACTTCAAGGGCTCCGGGGTTATCTTACCCGCGATTGGAAAAGCACAACGACCAACCATTCGACTGAAGCATGGGCCAGTTGGCTCTGCAGCTGGGAGTGTCTTCTTCAACGTGTTGCCACGTGTCGAGGTGGTTGGTTCTGCTCACCGAGCAGTATCCTCTCTCGATTGCAGCACTGGCGATCATCCTACTCAGGCTGGCAGGCGGCCCGAACAGTATGGAAATCCTATGACCAGCAATTTTCATGCGCAAACCGATTTGTGGAAGGAGAAGATGGGCTGGGTGCATGAGGCTCAGCGATTGCATCTAATGGGAAGGGAGTGTGAAAAGGACTTAGAAGCCCGACTGTTGAGGTGTGACGGCTCAACGGCTGATTATCACGAGCTGGCGGCAGAGTTGAAGAGCCTTTGGGATGACACACGTACCGACGAGCTCAACCGTCGAAAGAGTGTAGCCAGTCTTGGCGATCAGCAGAGGAAGGCCAGGGCTGCTGTGATGAAGGTGAAATCTCTCTTATCGGATTTGCAGGTAGGAAGAAAGAATGTGGGGGGTCTAGGTCCAGGTCCAGGTCTAGGGGGGGCCATTTCCAAGTGCGCTTGGGAAGGAGAGACTTACTTTGTGGAAGCAAAGCAGCAATTCAATGGCGAGTTGGAAGCATTAGCTCATGCCGAGAGGACTGTGTCAAGAGACTTAGAGTATTGCGTTAAGCAGTTGAAGAGGACTGCTGCTGTAGAGAGGTCAGCAGGAGCAGCAGCAGCAGCAGCAGCAGCGGCAGCAGGAGCAGAATCAGAAGGAGCAGCAGAAGAGCAAAGCAGCAGGTCTATTGTTACGATGGAGGATGTCGACGTTCGGAGGCAAAGACGGGAGGCGAAGAGAGAGAGGGCATTGCATCGCAAACTGCTCATGGAGGTTCAAGAATTTGACGACTTCGTGAGTAGAACAGGTGCAACAGGTGGTTGGGATCACGAAGATCACAGGCTCTTCCTTAGAATTCTCAAGGAAAACCGTCGGGACTATGGCTCTTGCGTGGCTCAGTGCTTGGAAGAGCTTATCCTGCATGACAAGGATTCTATCATCCGGCATTGGAGATGGCAGGAGGAATACGAAAGCCTCCTTGCAAAGAAGCACGCAGCGATTGCTAAGTGGCGTGCGCAGAAGGAGGCCGCCATCGCTGAACGGCGCGCAGCAGCATTGGAGGCGGCGAGTCTTCGAAAGGCAAGGGAGGAGCAGCGGCGACAAGAGATGGCGGAGAGAAGTCGAAGGGAAGAAACTTTGGTGCAACTGCGACTATGGAAGGAAGCCAAAGCCGCCGCCGAAGCCGACAAGCGAGCGAGAGAGGAGGACGCCGAGAAGCTGGCAAAGCTGAGGGAGAGAAGGAGAGAAGAGTCGCGGCGAGCCTATGCGAAGGCACTGGTAGAAGAGTTCCTAGCAAAGAAGAAGGCCGAGGAGGAGTTCTGCAAGCAGCTGTCTGACCGATTAAAGCCGCTGGCAGAAAAGCAGGTTACACAGCAAGATCTTGATCGGCGACGAAAACAAGACGAGTCTATCCTACAGAGAAGGAAGGGGTTGATAGAAGAGCAAAATAGGAAAGCGAAACTGCGAGAAGAGAGGATGAAGAAGCTGCAGAGGAAAATGGAGGGAGGGAGGGTCCAGGTGGAACGGGATCCCCATCGCGTGCTGAAGCCAACGAAGGCGGTAAAAGAGAGGCTGAGAGAGATACGGCAAGACAAAGAGGAGAGAGAGAAGAACCCGGTGCAAGGCAACCATCTGTGCCCGGCGGTCAAGGTTTTGGCTGTAAAGAGAATACATAGATTTTCCAGGGCGATACCGTCATGGCGGCAAGTTAACAGCAGATAAAGGGCCTCGCTCCACTACTCAAACATTCGAACAGGTAGGTAGGTATCTGGACTGACACGTGGACGAGGTTCACTCGGACTGATCAACATTTCTAGTACTTTTGAACATCGTGTCCTGGCTGTAGTGGTTAAGATACCTGGCTCTTGAGGCCGAGGTTGCCGGCTCGAATCTGTGCTTGCACGGTGGAGGACGTCGGGCTCATGCTGGGATGGGTAGGGCCATCCTGTAACCTCAGCTGTGGGGGGAGCTAGATGTGCAGATTCACTTAGCTGCTGTGCTGGGACCACCACTACCAACTTCAGCTCCATTTCGAGTGTTATGTAGTGGAGCGAAGCCCAAAGTAGAAGTTAGAACTTAGACGTTGTTGTTGTGCCATAATTATTTTCTCCTCTTTTCCTTCTTTTTATGTGGCCCGATGGACCACGGATCAGATATTAGACTGATCAGAACAGATACTACACTTGATCTTAGACATTGTTGTTGCATTTGTCTTCTTGTCATGAAGAAACTGGCTTTGAAAAGCGATTGAGAAAAGTATGGATTGGGTATGGATTGGGTTAGGTGAATTTGGTTGAGTTAGGTTAGGGTAGAGAGGAGGGTAAGGTAGGTTACGACTTAGAAAAGATTAAACGAATAGGTAGGTTGTTCTCGTGAGGGGTTGCAGGGACAACCGGGCTGGATGACAGGAGCTTGCGCATGCGTTGCAGAGACTAGACCTATTGGAGGTCTGACAAGGGCCGTGCCTATGCCTCAGGAGGGGCCTTGATGAACTTGAACCTCAGTTCTTTCTGATTACGAGGAAGAGCTGGACGGGAAGACTATCACAGACAAGCATGGGAGGCTCTGATGTACAGTGCAGGATGTACAGTGCAGGCAAGAGGGCCGTCAGTGGTATGGCATGGGACAGGACAGGGAGCTGAACATCATACTGGAGGGCTGGAGCTTGCTGACCACAGTCAGCCATGGTCTTCCCCAGATACAGAAACGGCTTGGCATGACACTGACTCATCCACAGATAGCCGTGCCCCACACACAACTGGGTTGTTCAGAGTGGAAGGGGTGAAATGGAATTACGGGGCAGGACCTACATCCCCTCGTTTCCATGCAAAAAGACTATCCCATGGGGAACGGAAATAACATGTGCAGAGTGGTTCTTGTTGGTTTTCAGCAGTCCACCCGTACCCCTCCCCACGAAAATGGACCAGAATTGAATTTGCCACGAGATGGGGAGTACCAGTAGTTACTGAGAAGAAGAAGAAGACGAATAAAGGAGATGAGGAAGAGAAGAGGAGTACAAGTAGTTACTGAGAAGAAGAAGAAGAAGAAGACAAAAGGAGATGAGGAAGAGAAGAGGAGAAGAAGAAGAAAGCAGAAGAGGAAGAGAAGAGAAGGAAGTGGTGGCGGAGGACGAGGATGAGGAGAAGGAGAAAAAGAAGAAGAAGAAGAAGAAGGGACGAGGGAGTGCGGATGGGGAAGGAGGAGAAGGGAGGAAGGGTAGGAGGATGAGGAGGGAGGGGGTTGCAGGAAGAGGAGCAGAAGGCCCTAGTTAATTGCTTCTGTTTCTTTCTCCTGGGAACGGAACCATTCCCCTTCTTTTCCGCTTTTGGGACAACGTGTGTTTTGTGCAGTCCTTGGAACATAAGGTTCATTGTCCTCCCTCATCGCTCAAAACGATCCTCACCAGTATGCTCAAGCCTATTTGGCCCACCCCTGGACTACCATACAGTCCCGGAGTCAGCTCATGGGGGATCTGCCAGCCTTTGTTCGTCTAGTCGGTCTCACCTGATGCTGGCCCTGCAGTGCAGGGGGCCTTGTCACTGTGTGTGTGTGTGTGTGTGTGTGTGTGTGAGAGAGAGAGAGAGAGAGAGAGAGAGAGAGAGAGAGGTAAACTGAAAATCAACTGGGCCTAACGGCCAGGGGGAACTTAGGCCACCGCATTGGTCGCTTAAGTACTTACTTGATCTACCTGATCTGTTATTTTCTTTCCAGCTCCATTATAGACTGCTGGTGATGTAAGTACTTAGTTGATCTACCTGATCTGTTTTTTTCTTTCCAGCTCCATTATAGATTGCAGTCTTAGGTCACATGCGCAAAATGGAGGGCCCTTAGGTTGGACGTGGGGGTCCAACCTAGTTGTCGTGGTCCATCGGGCGAATATAAGGCATGCTAGTTGACAATGCTGAATCTGGCGGCCACCGGGGGTGACTGAAGAGGTGTGCTTCTATGGAATGGGGGACCTGTTTTTCAGCAGGTGACACCCCTCACTTATAAAATTGGGGACTTGTTATGAAAAGAAAAAAGATGTTGCAATGATGTTTTATGGGATACTTGTGACGTACATTTTGCTTCTGCCGCCATCTTCTTTTTTTTTGGTTCACAGGGGTGTATGGTAGTTGTATGGTCTGAATTTCCTCGGTGCTTTGGAACGAGTGGCTTTTTTATGCTTATGGGAGAGAGGTTTGTCTTTTTTCTTGCCTTAGCGAGCGTGCATAGGAATTTTTTATTCTTTTGAATTTTTGTGCGCGCATACACCTGTAGCTGTTAGGCATTGCCCTTCTCCTTCGTCTTTGGTTTGCCTGATGATTTCCATCGCTTTGATATTCTCTCGCCTTTTTAGTTCTCTCTTCCCGCCGACATGCAGGATTTTTTTCATGCTTACTCCTGCTGACTTTAAGTGCCCGCATACTGTGCTCTTGCGTCTTTCTCCAACAACTCTTAACTGCTTTCCTCTCTTTCTCAACTCTCCTCCCCGCTGTCCAACTCACTTCCGGATCCTTGTCTCCTTCCTCACCATTTTTTCTCCCGGTTCTTGCAGCCTTCTTTCCTGCTTCTTTTACCTCTCGTTCTTGGAGCAGCTCAACTGCCATACCAATCGGATTGTTGTTTGGAATGCCATGTCCTCCACACCGCAGTTCAATCGTGCACGACATTCCAGCCTTTCCTCCTCCCTCTCCCCACTATTGCTTTCCTTGTGAGTGCATGCATCCGAACTTCTTCTACAGAAGTACAAAATCTCAAGTTTGGTTCTCTCTCTCTCTCTCTCTTTTATATATATATATATATATATATATATATATATATATATATATATTTATTAAACTCCGACGAAACAGTTTGTCACAGCCCCTCGTTTGTTGTCCTCTTCTCCCTCTCTGCCTACGGTTTACCGGGCAGTTCTATTTGACGA
>BFEA01000220.1:137762-150189 GCA_003427395.1 Chara braunii
CAGTTTCCAAAAATCTGAAAAAAAACATATTTCATGCAGAAGAATAAACTAAACAACATTTGCCTCAACAGTACATTCAAATTCCTTATCAAATTTGAAATAAAAATCAAACACGAAAAATAAATAATATTAATGAAAATAAGAAAAAATAAAATTATAATGAAATTATTGTGTGGGGGAGTAAGTTTTTGACACCGCCATCTTTGGCGATTTTTCATTTTTTTTTGGCTTTGTCAAATGCCATGAAATTTTATACATATGTAGAGAACATACAAATAAAATATGAAAAAATAATATTTTTTTTCAGACCCCGAAATAAAGGGAAAACAAAAAGTAAAAAGAAAAAAAAAACAAATTAGTAAGTGGGAAAGCAAGTTTTGACACCACTATCTTTGCGAGACAGGTAGCTTACATAACAAAGAATTCACAAAAAAACAATCAGAAAAAAATAATAATTTTTAGGTACCAAACTAAGTTTTTGCGGGGTCCGAACCCCTTCGAGTTCGGACCCCGTACGGGGACCCGAACGCCCGAATGTTCGGGGGTAAGCTTAGGGGCCTCCGTATGTTCGGCCTGGCAACTTTGTATATATATATATTTTGAAGGCAAAAAAATTATTCGCAGTGATTCAACATATATTTTTTATTTTTGTCACTAAGTCGGTAACCCTCATTATTGTGTGTTACCGGTCTCCCCGATTTTCTAACGTCCAGGCGACTGGTGGTTTAACAGGTTCAATAAGTCAATAAAAAGTAATGACGGAAATATCTTGAAATTATATGTATACAACAGAACAATATCCACAATGTATGTACTTTAGTGGATTTATTTGACATGAGTTGTCAATGAGAGCAATGTTGCGATTGAGTATTTTGAATTGAAGGAGCATGATGTACTGATAATAAGTGCAGTCATTTTTATTTTTATTTTTTTACGATCCCTTTATTTGTAAACGAGTATAATTATGTATGATGTATCACATTTACATTCAACTGACTATATAAATTAGTTAAATGACTTTAATAGAATCATTTTCAATAAATAAAAAATTCATGTGTTTTTTGCTCTCTCAAACTCTCAACCGTTCTTCTTTCACACCCGTCTGTCATTGTTAACTAAATTTTTTCATGTATTTTGCTTTAGTCTTTTTTTTTTCTCTTTCTCTCATGTGTTATAAGATCATATGAATTAATAACTTTGTCTTTCATAGTTTCTCAATATTTTTATCGTCGTTTAAAAAATGTATGATTATGTAACTCAATTTAATCACTTAAGAAAATTATTTTTTTTTTTTAACTTATTATCTTTTTTGTACTCATGTGATAATATAATTGTGTTTGAATGGGGTATAAGGGAAGTTGCCGCTTATATGTGTTTTTATTATATTTATCGGAGTAAAGATTATTATGCAGGTTGTGTATGCTATGATGCTGTAATACTTAAAATTTTATTATCCTCATGCTATGTATTTTTGTTCTCTAATGCACTGTCGGACATCCCCTCTTACACCAAAGGTAAAAGTTGCTCATGCGCATTTTGCAAAGTACACTAACGAAATGTGATGAACAATTTTCTCTATTTATATCAAACCGAACAAAACGACGAAATGATTGCTACCACCCTCATCGGATTGTGATAGTTTCAATGAGTGAAAATGAGTCACTATTATATGGTATAACCCATAAATCACACTTAATATCGACATGCTGATCATTGTCTATCCCTTATTTTTACTGTTTTACTTCAAATGTATTATTATCTCTATCATCAAATTTTCAATCGAAATGGGGCTAATGGTAGAATGTGATACAAGTAACTTTTCGTAAACAAATTCACTATCAGAATCGTGATAGAGATGATAAATTAGAATTAAGGAATAAACAACCATCACAACGGACACCACTATGGAATAAAAAATTGAAATTAAGTATTTTATAGTGAATGCTTGGTTCGTTTATATGCGAATGATGTAATTATGAACTTTCATATTCTGCAACCCCTGTTTATCACATACGAGGCGATCGAGTTATAGGCGGGTTAATCGAGATTTTTATATTATGTTTCAGAGTTGTTTTGCAACCCATGACGCGTTTATATTTTTTACTTTTCTTTTGTCCTTCATAATTTTTGCTTAATTTTTATTTTCCCTTTGTCTTTCAAACTTTCTAACTGTGATAAATTATGATTTATTATTTTTTTGAAAAAAACTTTGAACACTCTTATCATGTTTGTAATTAGGAATGACATACCTTAGCAAGTGTAGACCGATAATTATGATTTTTTATCACGCTTTAATGTACATGGAGTATTTTTGAATTTTATGACCTATTGTACATATGTAGACATAGAGTGAATGTGGTACTTTAAACGATCCATTTCATTTTCATCCTACATTGTGTTTTTTATACATTTATTTTTTAGTATTCGATATTTCATATACTACTTTTTATTGCTCACTTCTACTATGTTATCCGCATCATTTTCTAATTGATTGCACGCGTCGTTCTTCACCATTTTTCTCTTATTTTTTATTTTGTGCCTTTCGCACTCGTTCATTATTCTTGGTCACTACTTGGTAGATGTAGCTACATGATAGATCGCCGCATAGTAATATAACATATTATAATTTTTTCTTTCTCTTCCTCCTCTTTTAACTTGCTTGTTTTCTCGTCTCGACTATAACTCTCACAAATGTTGTTTTTTTTTTCCTCTCTCTCTATATATATAAATATGTATGTATGTATATGTATCTATTTATCTATCTATCTATTTATAAATCTCTCTCTATCTATTTTTTTACATGCATGTTGACATGGTTGATGAATTAGTTAGTTGAGTTGGTAAAGTGTTGGTTTATATATAAGAAAGTAAAATGTAGTAACATCAACCAAGTGGGGTTAATAAGTTCATTGCAACATATTGTTTAAAGTCAGGCGACCCTGACGTTTTGTTCGAGTTAACTTGTGGTTGATGAAGTTCGCAGTATAAAGGAGCAGCGTAATTTATTTCCCCTTCATTCAGAGAGATAAATATTTTATTTGCGTATTAGGGATTTACGTGTTTCATTATGGGTAGCCACATGTCTTGATTGGTTGTTTATGATTTCTTCTTATCTTTGTCTAAGTGTTTGATTGTCTTTTAATTGCAGAATGTGAATGTATTATAAACAAGTGAAATTCATATGTGTATATTTCTTTGTGTTCAAATACGATACATAGTGAGATTATTAAGCTTGAAAAACAATTTCTCTCGTCTAATGTTTTGTATTATTTACATAAGACCTCTAATCAAATTGCACCCAACTACTCTTTCTATATTAAGAGTAAAAATTTTGAGTATGTGAATGTGACATTTAAGTAGCAACGTCTCAACTCTATATAAGATTTATTACTCAACATACATTAGGCCATAAGTTTTTATTGTAATGGCGCTTTCTCTACTTTTGTTTTTTTTGTCGTACAATGAGCTTAAGTAATCCTCTAGATCAATTTCGCTTTGTTTTGTTTACAAATGAGTGTAGACATAAAAACTAATATTGTCAACGAGGTTTCGCTTATGTAACCCACAACAACCATGATGATAAGTTCAACGTTTCGACGAAAAGTGTTTACCGTGCATATACAATCGAAACATTCTACATTGGAGTTCGAATGTGACACTATTATAACCCATGCGTGAAAGAGTAGGACTGTGAGTAACATTGTTCTGATTTAATATTTATTTTGTTGTGATTCATTTTTGTTTAATTGACTTTGTCCTTAATTTTTTTTTAACCACCACACTACCCAACACCCCAAAATTACCCTCCCCAACAGTTCCTTCGGCGAGTGTTGGTAACTAACTGGTGGACCTAGTATGAATGTTTGCATTACAAACGATCACTTGGGTAATTTTTCACACATAAATGAATTCATATAAAAAAAAGTTGTACATTAGGTTGTGCTATTTGGAGGAAAAATGTAAGGAAAATTTGTAAAAATCATTTTACTTATAAAATAATTGTTGTATTGATCCGACGTATTTTCCATTTTTGTCACTCTACTATACGTGGGTCAATAGAAAAAATACTCTGACTTCAATGATTTATCTCGATCAGAAAATTGAATTTAAACCACTGGTCCCCTTGACGTCAGAAAACCTCAGGGGTACCGGTAGCGTCGTTTCACGACGGGTACCAGTAGTACAGCGTGGAAAATCGGTCCCCCTGGCGTTAGAAAACCTCAGGGGTACCGGTTGCGCCGTTTCATGACAAGCGGACCTCCGTACGGAATTTGCGACAAAAATTAAAAAAATACCAAATCTGCGCGACGAATATTTCACCGTCAAAATGATTTTTTTTTCCTGATATTTTCCCTTGAAAGATCTTGACGTAATCTACGGACCCTCAAATTTTCAGACATTTTGATGTTTTTCTCTGAGCACAAAATATCGGCAAAGTAGCCACTTGCAAAATGGCGGGATTGAAACCGTCCCCGACAACAATCGGAAATAAACCAAATTGGCGCGACGAATATTTCACCATCAAAATATTTTTTTTTGTTTTTTTATGATATTTTTCCCTGAAAGATGAGGACCTAATCTATGGACCCTCAAATTTTCAGACATTTTGATGTTTTTTTCTAAGCACAAAAAATCGGCAAAGTTACCGCTTACAAAATGGAGGGATTGGACCTGTCGGCCTCCGTACAACCCGGCGCCTCCGTACGGTCGCCGCCCCTCTGTACAACCCGGTTCTAACTCACAGGGACTAGGGGGTTTCTGTGGCGAGGAGACCGGTGGTTTAAAATCTTAAAAATTTGAGGGTCTATAACTTTTGTTATGATATATGTTTTATCTAACAATAATTAAAAAAAAAAACAATGGCAATCAAAAATATTTTTCGTCGTCATTCAACCAATTTTTTATACCATGCTACTTGTAGCCCTTATGAAACTATACTACCAACCCTTTCATCTTTCGAAGGCGGGTGGAGTGATGGCTTAATTAATTTTGCAGAAATTAGCACACATAAATCTCGATTTCGACAAAGAATTTAACCTATATCTTCTTAAAATTATTGGCACAACTTATTTACCGTAAGTGCACCGTTTATGACTCTGAATAAGTTTGAACCTATAGTTTTGTCAACCTTTCATTAAATATTTGTAAAAAATTTTCTTAGACTATCTAGACATGCGAACAAAACTTGTACTGGGTGGAGACTTGGTGAGTATTGTCGAACTTAATACTCAGTCTAAGACTATAAAAAAGTTCTAACAACACGAATAAAGTATAAGATGAATTACCAACGAATAAAAATCAGAGTACGCATTATAAGTTACTAGTACCATTAACACCTAGTCGTAGGTTGCAATATGCACAATGATAGTTCGAGTTATTTTTTAAGATCACAATAAGTACAATAACAATATGAGCATCTCATATGAAACTGCAACCATATCATCAATAGAAGAAATGTCTAATTTAAGTTTTTAATTGTAATTCAAATTTACTACTTAAGTCTACAATAGTACTACTAATAATATATGAGTTTGTAAAAATATTCTTTTATTTTAATGTTTTTGAATGATTGGTATAAACTTTATCTTATTGAAATGCAGTTCTTATTCTTATATAGTTTAAAAAATGAAAGAAAAATAAACATATTAACGAGTTTTTTTTTCTTTTCCCCAATCAGTTTCCCCTCAATAACGGATAATTTATCAAGTTCTGACTTTTTATGTCCTATCTTAACGTGATTGGTGTTTTAATCCGACTATGACTGAACAAAATAAAAGATAGTTTGTGGGTTATAAGCAATAGTATGTCATAACTTCATGAATTTGTATACACGTTCGAAACATTCTACAGTGTGACCAAAGAGCATTGTCATTAACACTCAAGTTCATTGTATTGTTTTTATTTGGATTAAATTTTGATGCATTGTGCTCTCTGCTTGGTACTTGACTATCTGGACTACTTTATGATTTTGTAACTTGGTTTTCTTTCTATTGCTCTCCCTCATATTCCTTCTGTAAGGTAATGATGCAAAAAAAAAAAAAGGGTACAAATAGAAGATAGCTGCCGAATTTTTTTTTTCACCACTAAAAGTTATTGATACCTTGTGTAAAATGAACTCAAGTGATACATAGTAGGTCGCAACATTTTTTCTCTCTACTTCCCTATCGCCACCATAAGTTCGCTTAATTTTATTTTACGGTGGATATGAAGCTTATTTACTCTGTAGTGCACTCTATTGTGGGTTGCATCGGTCTTGTTGCATTTGCATGCGCGCCTTAGGCGTGTAGTGTGTGTGTGCATGTGAGGTGGTTTTCACATGTATCATTTTACCTAACGTATGCATTTGTGCATGTTCTGCGTCGTCACTTGGTGGTTTATCGTCTATGACTTTCTTTGGTGCTCGCCACCTTACTATTCAATCGAAAAACTTTTACAATATATGATAGGCTCATGGACTGTCGAGAATCAAACCGTCGATTTTGCAACCTGTCACAACACGTGATTCGTCTCCGGCCCGCTTGCAACATCCAAAGTTTTAAACTCGTCTCATGGGCTTAAGAAAAAAACTGATCAGTATGCTACTACGGGGGGGACCATATATTAAAAAAAAAATGTCGTTTTTAAAAGACAGATACGACAGTATGAAAATTTGTCTTCTCAACACTGCTGTGTGGCGAAAGGAGGGGTAATGTCAGAACAAGGACTGTCGAAAAAGCATGACAACCTAAGCTACCAGAGTGGCCCGGGATCACTTATTTGGCCGGGCCAAAATAATTAAAAAAATATAATTTTTTTTTTTTTTTTTGAATTTTAATTTTTATTTTAAATTTCGTGAAGAATTTCGATGTGACCCTGAGGCAAAAGTTGTTCAGTTTATGTTTCTGCATAACATAGGTTCTTTTCGTTTTTTCTTTTTTTTTTTTCTTTTTTTTGGGGGGGGACCTTACTTGATCCTTGCACGGGCTGGCCACCCGGGACCCGGGCGGCCCGGCTGGTAGCCTAGATGACAACTGATAAAAATGAACCTTGATAATAAGCAGCGAGACTCGTATACCCTGCTGACAACATCCTAATCTCTATCAATAAACATGGTGGCAACAAAATATGACGCGTATAAATGAGACACGATAAGGGGACGGGAGAGGATCCAATTATCGGATCGGGCATCCTTTCTATCATAAACTTTTACGTATTCGAGATGGGGAGCGTCCACCACGTAAGGGACACGTGACATGTGAAAACTCATCTACTACTAATTGTCAAAATAAAAGCGACAAAAAAAAAACAAAACAATGTCTGCTTACATCATCAGGTTCAATACTGCATATTTTTCACTGCAAAAGTGTTTGCCAAACAGACCTGCAGACATTTTATGTGGCGTTTTATCTAGCTTACTCTGCTTGGATGAGACCCCTCTTCCTTCAGTACTGTGGTTGCCATGCTCCGATAGGTGTAAGTGGGCCAAAGGGGAGCAAAATGAAATGTAAGGAGTGTAAGGAAAATTGGGGTTCAAGTACCCTGATGGTGAGGACTTCACCTCCGATCGAAGCATTATGATCTAGAGGCTTCACCTCTCGAAGCCAGGACAACTAAAAAAATATATATTTTTTTCAACTAAAGGGACCTCATTTTTTGTTTTTCTTTTTCCCTTAAGCATCCGCATGTAAGGAGTATCATGAAAGTAGGGGCCCAAGTAAAAAATGAAGAATAGTACACCCATTGAGCTGACCTTTTACTAAAGAATATTGTTGGAAATAATTATTTAGTTTATTATAAGGGATGTTAGGGACTGAACCTAAACATGTTTTATCAAGTGTTTTGGATATTTGAGTTTGCGGCCGGTAGGAAAGGTGTGCCCCCTCTGTAAGTCAATTTTTATATTTTTTGCCTTGGTTTGCCTGGATGTGGCGATTGATTTATGATTTTGCGTCTTGATTTAGGTTATTGAAATAATAATTTGATTGCAATATTTTTTTGTTAAATGCTTTTGAGATTTCAAGTGCTTTTGGTTTGCTTTTGTGCAGTGGTTTGATTCATTAGTTTTTTCTGGTTGATGTTTTTCATCCATTTGCAATGTCAAACTATAAGTGAGTTTCCAGAATTGCAGGGTGGTTGTTTATTAGGTTTTGGTAGTTTGTATTAGTTAGTGCTTTTACTTTTTGTTGGATAGGACGCGTTGGTTAGTGTTTCATATTTCAACTTTTTGTTGCATCTATATCAGTTGCTGTTTTAGGCACTTGAGGTGCCGACTTAGGCATCAAAAGCATGGATATAGGCATTATAGAGGACATCGTTATAGTTCGCATGTAGTTTGCTATCTTGTTGGGGCCCCGCAAATTTTATTATGTAGCTTGTAGGAGTTGGGAAGGGGCTCTGTGCTCGCGCAAGAGTAAGTCAACATGTCTGTTTCATCCATTTGCAATAACAAACTATAAGTGAGTTTCCAAAATTGCAGGTGGTCGTTTATTAGGTTTGGTAGGTTGCATTAGTTAGTGCTTCGTGTTTCGTGCTTTTACTTTTTGTTGGGTAGGTCACGTTGGTTAATGTTTCATATTTCAACTTTTTGTGGCATCTATATTTGTTGTCGTTTTAGGCGCTTGAGGTGTCGACTTAGATGTTGGGGAGGCATGGATGTAGGCAGTGTAGAGGACGTTGTTATAGTTTGCATATTGTTTGTTATCTCGTTGGGGTCCTGCAAATTTTGTTATGTAGCTTGCAGAAGTTGGGACGGGGCTTTGTGCTCGCGTGAGAGTAAGTCAAAATGTTGTCTCATCCTTTCAAATTGTTTTAATTGTAATTATTGCCTTGAGCACTTAGCCAGGACAAAAGCAATAGTAGAGTTGCAGTTCTGATAAATAAAAAAATAATAATAAAAAAAATGGGGGTCCAAATGCCCTAGCGAAAGTGGGGGCCCAAGTGTCTTAGCGGTCAGGGTAACACAACCCTACCTCATCTCAAAGCATTACTACCTCATGAACCGACCTTCCGAAGCGGGGGTGGATGCAAAGAAAAGCTACCTCGAACTCAAGCAACCATAAATTTTGCACCTTTGAGGTTCCACTAGAGGTCGTACAACCTGAGACATATATGAGGTTCGACAAAATGGGTTCGGTTGCAGCGGTGATATAAAAGGGAATTCCTAATGGAGGCATGTGTGATTGTTTGTAAACTGAGGGATGACAATTTTCACTGGAATATAACAAGGGTGCAAGGTTCCGGTAATTCTGCTCGTGTTCCATAATTGCGATGGTTCGACCGACACCAAAGTCAGTGTTCCTCATGGCAACCAGCGATGATGAAATTACGAAGTCATCCCTCAATTTATGCCTTTGGAAATCCGTACGAGCCTCATCGGAATACAACAAGGGAGTAGGGTCCCGGTAGTTTCGGTGGTGTTTCAGAACTACGATGGTTTAATCGACACCGAAGTCAATGTTTTTTATGGCGAACAGCGACGATGAAATCACGAAGTCGTCCCTATGTTACAAACAATCGCACATGCCTCCATTAGGAATTCCCTCTTATACCACCGTTGCATCCAAACTTCGGAAATCGATACGAGCCTCACGGGAATACAGCAAGGGAGCAGGTCCGGGTAGTCCCAGTAGTGTTCCAGAATTGTGATGGTTTGACCGACACTAGAGTCAATGTTCCTCATGGGCAACTGCGATGGTGAAATTACGAAGTCTTCCCTCAATTTACAAACAATTGTGCATGCCTCTATTAGGAATTCCCTCTTATACCACAGTGCAGCCGTGAAAGGTATACGAGGGAAATCCTAATGAAGGCATGTGTGATAGTTTGTAAACTGAGGGAAGACTTCGCAATTTCCTAATGGAGGCATGTGCAATTGTTTGTCAACTGAGGGAAGACTTCGTAATTTCGTAATGGAGCCATGTGTGAATGTTTGTAAATTGAGGGACGACTTCGTAATTTCATCATCGGGGTTCGCAATGAGGAATACATCATTGCCATCAGGAACACAGACTTTGGTGTCATTCAAACCATAGCAGTTCCGGAGCACTACCAGGACTACCGGGCCCCTGTGCCCTCGCTGTATTCCGAGGACTTCATAATTTCCTAATGGAGGCATGTGAGATTGTTTGTCAACTGAGGGAAAACTTGGTAATTTCGTAATGGAGCCATGTGTGAATGTTTGTAAACTGAGGGACGACTTCGTAATTTCATCATCGCGGTTCGCAATGAGGAACACATCATCGCCATGAGGAACACAGACTTTGGTGTGGTCAAACCATAGCAGTTCCGGAGCACTACCAGGACTACTGGGACCCCGTGCCCTCGCTGTATTCCGGGGACTTCGTAATTTCCTAATGGAGGCATGTGCTATTGTTTGTCAACTGAGGGAAGACTTCGTAATTTCGTAATGGACCCATGTGTGAACGTTTGTAAACTTAGGGACGACTTCGTAATTTCATCATTGCCGTTCGCAATGAGGAACACATCATCGCATGAGGAACACAGACTTTGGTCCATAGCAGTTCCGGAGCACTACCAGGACTACCAGGACCCTGTGCCCTCGCTGTATTCTGGGGAGGCCCGTACCGATTTCCGAAGCTGGACCCGTGGTGTCCGAGTCTCTGCGTGGCTCGGCCTTCGGTCGGCCGCGCACTGAAGCCGGTAAACCTCGCTGCTTCCTGGTCGTCTTCGCGGGAACTTCCAGGTCGCCAGCGAGGACGATTTCCAAAGAAGGAAAGGCTGAGGAAATGAGGGCACTGCGCTGTACGATCAGGTTTTGCCGCTGCTGCTCTTCTCGGCTTCAAGGCTTGCTGTGCGGTGAGGCATGCTGTGAGCGATGAGCCAAACAAGGGCGAGACTGCATGCCATTTTGGCCACCCCGCCTTGGCAGACGGACACAAACACAAGAGCAAGGAAGAGCGGACCGCTTCGCAGTTGGCGCCACAAACGCCACGATTCTACCAATAGTGGAAGAGTGCCTCTCGCGCTCAATCCGTCCAGAATCCACGGATCTCGCGGCTTTTGATTGATTGCGAATCTTTGAGGGAGCTGCACGGTTGTTGGGAGTAACGCGAAGAGGAAGAGGAAGAAAGAGTGGTTGCAAGGTGAGGATGGTGGGGACGCGAGTCGGAGTGTTGGGTCCATTCCCACGTTTTTTGCCACGTGGCGTATCGTGGGCACGTCCTCGACATTTACTACGATGAGAAAGGCGGGACCACAGCGCTGGGAGCCAAGCCAGCTGCAGCGCTGCGATTTGCCGGGCCGCGTCACTTCTAAGTTCTAACGCTCTGAGTGTCTCACCGAGTTTGCTAACTTGGCTGCTGCCGGCTTATGGTTTTCACTGTATTCGGGCAGTGTGTACAATTTCCGGTATTCCCGCCGCCCGACTGCTCTCTCCGGCATCTTTCTGATCGACAGTTCAAACCTTCGCTGTATTCGGGCGCGAGTCGCTTCAGTCCCTGGGGTAGAATAGGAAGGAGGAAGGGATAGCACGGTCCGGTTTGCCGCGCTTGTCTGGCCCCTCTCTCCCGCCGCCATGCACTTGCGGCTTGGATTTCCAGTGATTTTTCATGCATTGTAGAGCGCTGAATGGCGCCATGCGGTCGGATACGAGGGGAAAGGGCGGGTTCGTTAGAGGAACAGATGACCGTGTTTTGAATCTGGTAGAGCGAGACACCTGGGCGCGTTGGCGGGGAAAACACGAACCTCCTCGTTTGACAGGCGGTATATATTTCTCAACGGCGGGGCGGGGCAGAGAGAGGATGTTTTCTTGACGACTGCCAAAGCGAAGCGCAGAGCAGAGCAGAGCAGAGCAGAGCGGCGGATTTTGCCCGAGGAGATCGTCTCGGGAAGAGGTTGGACGTGCAAGTGCATGTGCATAGGCAGCATAGGTGATTTGCACGACGCGCCGGAATGGACACGTGTCGCCGTGTGGCGCCGTGAATTGTGTGTTCAATTACTAGTGAAGCAATCGGGTAATGCAGACACAGATGCCAGATGAGAACGGTAGACTGGCCGTACGTAGCTTCGAGAAGTCAGAACAGCACACGTACAAGGTGTCAGCTATCCTCGATCGTCATTGATCATGGATCGTTCATCTGAATCATGTCAGCAGCGACCGACTTAAGCAGATGGAGCGATACTAGACGGAAGGGAAGGTGGAATTAGGAGTCTCAAAAGTTCCTCACGATTCTGTCAAGCATGTACGTAACATAACCTCCTAATCCGATTACGGGGTGGTAAGGCCTTGTGAGGTCCTGGACCTTATAGTAGCGCATTACTGTTTTGACTACCTCTGGTTGCGTGGGTGAATCGGTTTGTGTTTCCCATCATCGCACACACACACAGAGGAGGGGGGGGAGAGACACAGAGAGAGAGAGAGAGAGAGAGAGAGAGAGAGAGAGAGAGAGAGAGAGAGAGAGAGAGAGAGAGAGAGAGAGAGAGAGAGAGA
>BFEA01000220.1:150824-171715 GCA_003427395.1 Chara braunii
AGAGAGAGAGAGAGAGAGAGAGAGAGAGAGAGAGAGAGAGAGTATATGTGCTTTTGTGTGTGTGTGTGTGTGTGTGTGTGTGTGAGAGAGAGAGAGAGAGAGAGAGAGAGAGGAAACCCGAGGATGTCGTGGTTTCGGGTCGAGTAGTTCATTCTCATGGGAAGACGATTTGTGATAGCAAACGCCGGGGATGGTATCTCGTAGTCGTATGGTCCTGCGCACTCGCTTTAGCAATCTCATCCTTCCTCCTCTACCTTTCGCTTACCTCATCTTCTCGTCTTTACAAGAGTGCCCTGACGCTCGCTTTACAAGTGTTCCTGACTCATCCTTCGTCTATCGTTTTTTGCCCGTGTCCTGACGGGAATGTGACGGCTCCATATTTTCCCCTATGTGTCAATAACGGTCTTGACGTGGGTTTCTGCACTCGCTGCCAGCTGACCGGTAGTCTTCCATATTAGGGGCGGCTTCGTTGTGTTTGAATTTCTGTGGTATAGGGGACCCTATGTCTCTCAAGGCGCCTGATCGACCATCCTGGGACCGTATTTATTGACCGTCTTGGGACCTGATTGACCAACCTGGGACCTGATTGACCAACTTGGGACCGGATTGAACATCTTGGGACTGGGTTGAGCATCCTGAGACCGGATTGCTCATCTTGGGACTCTATTGAACATCTTGAGACCGGATTGATCATCTTGGGATTGGATTAACCATCTTGGGACCAAATTCACGATCTCGAGACCCGATTGACCACCTTTGGACCGATTTGACCATCTTCGGAGCGGATTGACCATCTTGTTAGTCTGACTACCGGCGGTAGGACGCATCGTGGTGTTAGGGTAGACTGCTTGCCTGCTGTATTTCCATTCTCTTTTGTTTATTTTGCCATTTGTTTTTTGTTCAATGCCAACGGTACATCATTTATGCTATTGTAAAGGAAAATAAAAAGTCTTTCCTTGCCCCTTCTGTCTCCTTCTCTCCTTTCCTTCATTCTCAGGGATGGAGGAGATTAGGAAACAATGACCACTCCACCTATTTCAGGAAAGAAGTCTTTTCTTTCCTTGAATAGAATCCTCATGCTTTTACTGTATATCCCGCTCTTCTCAGATGGGACTGGAGGCGGAGCTAACGCTCTCATCTCTTGTGAATAGTCTCTTTCCCTATTCAGTAATCTTGCCTAGCTGTAGCTCTGTGGCTCTATAGCTCCGTAGCTCTTCCCATCAGAGCAATGACAATGTTGTTGCTTTTTTCATATATTTATCGCTGTATTTTGCTGTAGCTGTCGGCACGCAACTCTCTCTGATCAATGCCCCCATCACTGGTGCAAGTATAGGTAATGCAATCGTCATTAATTCAATTATAATTATTTTAATTCAATTATAATTATTATAATATAATTAAAGCAACTACCAGTGCGATAGTCAGCTTTGTGCTGTGGCATTGTAATTGTCTCCTCAATCTCCCCCGCCTTTTGAGACCATGCCATGTTCTCTGCTTCGCTCTTCTTCCCTTCTCTCTGCCTTTTCTTTTGTCCTCAATGTCCTTATCGTTTTTCTTCGCCTCAGGTCATTATCTTTTTCCCTCTCCTGCCGTCCGTCCTTCGTCCTCTCCTGGACATCTCTCACTCCTGCTTCCTTTCTCTCCTTTCGTCCTTCTCTCTCTTCTCTCTCTCTCCCCCTCACTTCGCCGTCCCCCACATTCTCGTCTTTCGTCTCCTCCCGCCTTCTCGCACGTTTCCTCCCATCTCCTCCCATTCCTTCCGTTTCCTCCTGTCTTCCCTTCTCCCGTGTCCTCTCCTCCCTTCTCTCTCTCTTCCCGTCTCCTCTCCCGTCTCTTCCCCTCTCTTCACGTCTCTTCCCATCTGTTCCCGTCTCCTCTCCCGTCTCCTCTCCCGTCTCCCTTCTTCTCCCAATACGTCTCCTTCCGACTCCCCTCCTCTCTTTTCCCTTTTCCTCCTTCCGACTCCCCTCCTCTCTTTTCCCTTTTCCGCAACCCTTGGCTTTCCTGCCCGGTGCGTCTCTTGCTTCTTGTGGTATATTTTTCCCTTCTTCCTATCCCGTTGGTTCTTCTTTGCGCCCTCTGCTTTTTCCGCCGTTTCTGTTCGTCACCTGTCCCCCCTTCCCTGTCGTCCTCCCCTCTTCCTGCATCCTTCCCCCCTTTTCCTCCTCGCCGCGCGCTCCCATCTTCCTTCCTCTTTCCCAGACGCTCGCCCTCCCTGGCCCATTTTTCTCTTCCCTTTGTTCTTCTTTTTCTCTCTTCTCATTCTTTCTGTTCCCTTTGCTTCTTCCCCTTGCTTGCTGCCGTTAGCTGCCTCTAGCTTCCGTCAGCTTCCGTCAGCTTCCGTTAGCTTCCGCTAGCTTCCGTTAACTTTCCGTTAGCTTCCGTTAACTTTGCGTTAGCTTCCGTTAACTTCCGTTCCGTTAGCTTCCGTTAGCTTCCGTTATCTACGTTAGCTTCCGTTATCTCCGTTAGCATCCGTTAGCTCCCGTAAGCTTCTGTTAGCTTCGTTAGCTCAGCTTCTTTCCTGGCTTCCGTTAGCTTCCGTTAGTTTTCGTTAGTTACCGTTAGCTTTCGTTAGCTTTCGTTAGCTTCCGTTAGCTTCCGTTAGCTTTCGTTAGCCCAGCTTCTTTGTTGGCTTCCGTTAGCATCCGTTAGCTTTCGTTGGCCTCCGTTAGCTTCTGTCATCTTTCGTTAGCCTCCGTTAGCTTCTGTTATCTTTCGTTAGCCTTCGTTAGCTTTCTTTAGCTTTCGATAGCTTCAGTTAGCTCCCGGTAGCGCTGGCTAGCTTCCGATAGCTTCCTTTGGCTTCCGTTAGCTTCGGTAGCCTTACCTTCCGTTACCTGTTGCCTTGTCTTCGCTCCCTTTCCTTCCCTGCTCCTCCTTCCCCCCCCCCCCCCCCCCCCCCCCCCCCCCCCCCCCCCCCCCCCCCCCCCGTCCTCCACCCATGCGTGCTCTCTCTCTTACCTATCAAGTTCTCTTTTTTACTGTCCTTCATTTTTCGTAAGGGTAAAAGCTGTCTTTAGTTGTCACTATCTCGCGCCTCCCTCGCTCTACAGTCGGAGCTTCCATCGGTTTCGTGACAGACGGACGACTGCTTAGGGCATATTCGACCGCCGAAGTTTCACTTCGAGTTCCCTGGAAGTAATGACCGTGATGATGACTATGTTCAGTCAACCATGGAGGCCTTCCGTGGATGTATCATGACTCTAATCTTGGCCATATTTTTTCCGAGTAGATTCAGTGTAATGGCATACGCATAGTGCTTAGGACCCCATCTTTTTCTTCCGCTTTCTTTTTCTCGTTTTTGGCGCGATGGCCAAGATTATGAGACTTCCTTTTTCTTTTTTTTGGACCATTCTCGATTTATGCTTTTCATCCCTTACTTGCGCAGGGGCCATGCTAATCTTCATTCTCTCTATCGTTCCAATTTTGACGGATGTCCCGACGGACGAGATTATGAGACTGGCGAAAGAAAAGAAAACGGAAATAAAGATTTCTGAGTTATCCGGTCTTCGATAAGCAAGTGGGAGAGACCGGTCGTGCGCTCCGATTAGCAAATGCGAACGACCGACCGCGTGTTTTGCCTGTCCGCGGTTTGTTGTGGTTTTGCCTCCCGCTCAAGCACGCCAACGCCCACCTGGGGTATAGCAAGGAGCGCACGACCGGTCGCTCCCACTTGCTCACAGCAAGGAAGGAGGAAAAAAGTCGGAAAAGGAAAGAAATTCAGAAAAAAAAAGGAAAAAAAGGCGATGAAAAAGAGGAGATGAAACAACGAGGTTGCGCTGGGTTTTTGCTTCCATGCCTTTATATTATCAGCCCCCTGATGAGCCTAGAGGTTGCGCTGGGTTTTTGCTTCCATGCCTTTATATTATCAGCCCCCTGATGAGGGGTGGTATAAATCCTTACGAAAGTAAGGAGTGGGTAATGAACGAGGGGGGAGGGGGGGGTAATCAATTAATGCCCTCTAAAGGGGGAATGGTGGGCAATAAACCAGATAACGATGGCCCCCAACTTCCTATGCTATCGCAACAACTTCCCTCCTCCTGCTAATCAACCCTCTGCCAAAAAGGAATGGTCAAGGGGGAGTGGGTAAAAAACGAGGGAGGGGAGGGGATGAGGGGTGGTATAAATCCTTACGAAAGTAAGGAGTGGGTAATGAACGAGGGGGGAGGGGGGGTTAATCAATTAATGCCCTCTAAAGGGGGAATGGTGGGCAATAAACCAGATAACGATGGCCCCCCACTTCCTATGCTATCGCAACAACTTCCCTCCTCCTGCTAATCAACCCTCTGKCAAAAAGGAATGGTCAAGGGGGAGTGGGTAAAAAACGAGGGAGGGGAGGGGAGGAGGGAGGGGGGGGGGGAGAGGTAATCAATCAATGCCAACCCTCTGTCAAAAAGGAATGGTCAAGGGGGAATGGGTAATAAACGAGGGAGGGAGGGAGGGGGGGGTAATCAATCAATGCTGTCTAAAAGGGGAATGGTGGGCAATAAATTAGATAGCGATGACCGTCCACCTCCTACGCTATCGAAACGACTTCCCTCCTTCCACTAATCAATCCTCTGTCAAAAGGAATGGTCAATGCGGTCGACATTTCAAATGTCAACAACCGACTGGTACACGTGGCAGCAGCTGCACGTGCAAAGCGCAATCAATTAATTAATCTGAATAATAATTGGGTAGACAGCAGTGCCGTAGAAACGAAATGATCTTTCGCAGCATCAGTCAGGGTCGAATTTTTTTTTATTTTTTTTTTTTGTGTTGGAACAAGGTCGAGTTGTGAGGTATCCGGCCTCGTTTTTTTTGGTTTGTCCTGGTTAATACGAAGTCATTTTTTTTCTAAAAAAGAAAAAAAAAGATCTTTCGCCAAGCTCCACACGCAATGGGAAGGAGCGGCGGCTGTAAGTCTCTCCTTGATCTTTTTTTTTTAATAAAGAGGAACGAGATGGCCACGGCGCCCCAACAACATGGGCACACCGTCTTTTTTTAATGGGCATACTATCTTCTGTTTTTTTATTTTTTATTAATGGCCACACTTTCATGAAGTAGAGCATTTTCTTATCGTGCGACGAAACACGTAATGTATCTGCGCTGTGAATCAACCTAATAATGCATGGTTGGGCATATTCACACTCGGAACTATTTCAATGAATCTGGCTGTAATGTGGTGAGATTCATCGACAAAACTCCTGCTCTGGGAGTACGTTCTTAGGGCTTCCGGGACCGTTTCCTCATCGCGCAGCGAAGCACGTAATATGTCTGTGCTGTGAATCAACCTAATGCATGGTCGGGCATATGCACACTCGAACCCTTTGAACGGAATCTGGTCGTCATTGTCATCAGATTCATCAAAACGAAACTCCTACAGTGTGAACACTTTCTTAGGGCTTCCGAGACTTGTCCATGTACACGCTTACGTAAGGCGCTGAATATCACTGGACATATCGAGCAGTGGGGTCCCCTGTAGCCATGAGTGCGATCTCTGAAATGAGGGGGGGGGTGGTGGATCGACCATGGGGCCCCTTTGCCACGAGGAACTTTGAAACGAGTTAAAGGGGGGGGGGAGGGGGAGGGGGGCGACGGGCAGTGCGATCTCTGAAGTGAGGTGTGGGCAAGGTTACCCTTTGTCACCAGTGCAATCTCGGAAATGAGGGGTGGGTGATAAGACCCCTTCGCTACGCCTGTCACCAGTGTCATCTCTGAAATGAGGGGTGGGTGATAAGACCCCTTGGCTACACCAGCCATCTCCGGAAAGAGGTGTGGGTGGGGTGAGGGGTGTGGGTGAAACGACCACTTTGTCACCAGTGCAATCTGTGAAGTGAGGGGTGAGTGATAAGACCCGTTTGCCACCAGTGCAATCGCTGAAATAAGGGATGGGGGATCAGATCTCTGTGCTACCAATGATATCTTTGAAATAAGGGGTGGGGTCTAACCCCGTTGCCTGCCACCACGGCGATCTCTGAAAGAGAGGGGTCGAATGGATTGCTTGCCTCATTTGTGGGTGGGTGGGTGGGGTATATTGCTGATCACCTGGTCGTCGATCTTTTTTCCCTCTAAATTTTTGGGTCTTATCTTACTTTTTTTTTGTTTGATTGCCACCTGTTTTACGTACGTTCTCTTTGTCTTGATGTGCCCCTCGCGTCTGTCCTTCTTCGTCTGTCGCCTGCGCATTTCTGACCGTCGATCTTCTTCTTCTTCTTCTTTTTTTTTTTTTTTTTTTTTATACCAAAAAGCAGCCCCTTTTATTCTGGGGGGCATCAGTCCGGTTGCTCATCACCGGCAAGCCTGGAAAACTCCCCTTTGTTTTTTTCTGCAGAGGTCGCTCTTCCGTGGATCCCCCTCCATTTCCGGCCATCGATATTCGTGGTTCTGTTTTTTCCCCCCCCAATGAATTTGTGCACAGTGCTTGGCACCACCGTCTTCACCCGAATAGAATGAATGGGCGTTATGTCTGTACGTAGTCTGAAAGTTGCCCCAAATATACGCTATAATTACCGTACGGTCCATTCGGGCAAAGACGGTATCGCTACCGGTGTTTCTGGGCCGAGCAATGCCTCTGTCCAGTCCGACATCAGCGTGATGAGAGGGGGGTTGGTACAGTTTTGCTCTCGCATGGTGCAAACCAAACCTACCCCATGGTTTAGGTTAGGGGGAGAGCAACGGGGTTGGTGATGGGTGTTTCCGCGTATTGTAATACAGTAGAGAGAGAGGGAGGAGGAATGAAAAGGGATGTGATAGTGATCATGCATGGGGTTAAAGATGAAGAGCAAAAAGAGTAAAAAGAGTTAAGAAACAGGCCCTAAATCTTTACTCTGCGAGATTTAGGGCCTGATCGCCTATTTCTGTACTCTTTTTGCTCTTTTTGCTCTTCATCTCGCAGTAAAGTTTGAGTTGATATAATGTGCGATCAGGCCCTAAATCTCGCAGGGCGAAATTTTCACTCAGTGTTCTCCATTTTTTTATTATTATTTTTTTTTTTTGCTTTTTATTTCAGCCAATCACCTGACCCAGCCTTCTTCTTGGTTCACGTAAACGGCTTCTTACATGGTTGTCACAACATGAAGAAAAGGAGGGGGGTCTATGTCACAGGATCTGTGATTAGATATTTCAGAGCTGCTGAAGTAGGCAAGAGAGCAGAGAATGATCGTTTTCTTTCCCTCCCCAACCCTCCCCTCTCCCTTTCCCCGCTCTCCCTCTCCCTTCCCCCCCTCTCCCTCCCCCTTTCCGTTCCCCCAAGGGGAAAAAAACGCTTTCTTTTTCGGATCGTTCAGCCGCAAGGAAAATTCTGTTGTTGTGAAAAAACTGTCATCATCGTATCTTTATGATATTACAGACCGAACGTCGTATTCCGGAAAGTCATCGTCACGTTACGACAACCCATTTACTTAACCCTCCGATTATTAGGAGGGAATACTCACACGCCCGGACTTATTTGGTGGAATCCGGCTGTATCTCCGGCTATATACGTCCAGCAAGTGCTAGAGTGAGGATGATGGCCAGGTACTCGGAACTCATTTTGTCTGTTTTGCGTATTGCACGGATGCACAGGTGATTCGGAAAAGGCTGACTGCCACTAGAACTAGTGGCACGGACCTGGAACAAGTGGCACGGATACGGAACAAGTGGCACGGACCAGGAATACAAGTGGCACGGACCAGGAATACAAGTTGCACGGACCTGGAACGAGTGGCACGGACCTGGAACAAGTGGCACGGACCTGGACCAAGTGGCACGGACCAGGAATACAAGTTGCACGGGCCTGGAACGAGTGGCACGGACCTGGAACAAGTGGCACGGATCCGGAACAAGTGGAAGGGACCTGGAACAAGTGGCACGGACACCTTGGGCTACAGTCTGTCTGCGGCATTAGGAGCACAGCAACAGGAACCTGAGCCACCAGTTTTGGTTCATTTGGCTTTTATCACCCCTTTTCTTCGCTGTCGCTTTTTTTCTTCCTTTCCCTGCCCTGCCTTTTCCTTTCTTTTCATTGCCTATTTGCTTCACCGTTTCATTCTCCTCCTTGTCCTAAAACACATTGTCTTGTATGTCCGATGTCCTCTTGCTCTATTTCCTTCATAACTCTTCTTTTCATTAGATGAAAAACAGGGGTGGAAATTGATGGAGGATGCTTTGAGGAGGTCAGCCATTTGGAATCGGTATTGTGCAATAGGCCGTCTTTGCATCCATGTGTTGTGGTTCTTGCTCAGAGAGTTTCAGTGACGTTTGATGGAAACCTGATGGTGGTAGTAGTTTCAGGCATGACCTTGAAGACCTTACATAAATTCCTCATTCAGGTAATGTGAATGTGTGAATGTGAGGTTATCGCGATGCTTCACTACTCTGCGTGCAGCTGAGTGTCTGTACGAAACTCAACGTGCACAGATAGGTGGGCGGACTTCTCTCTCTCTCTCTCTCTCTGTGCACAGATAACGTCCTCCGCAGGTTCCTGAGTTCTGGTGGAACCCGCTGTACACATAGCTGTCTACAGCGTGCCCAAGGTAGACAACCGCGTCTTCTTCTACAAGTTCACAAGTTTGCGTGGTAGTGGAAGTGGGACCGGAAGTGTATCGACATGTTTGGGGCACCGGCGAACCCCTTCGGGGGTCAGCCTTCGTCAAGCCCTTTCGGCTTGAGTAGCACGTCCAGTGCATTTGGTGCAAGTAATTCAGCCAATCCGTTTGCTCAGCCTGCGAATCCGTTTGCACCGAAACCATTTGGTTCCTCAACTGGTCTTTTTGGTGGAACAGCAACTGGTGTGTTTGGTGCTGCATCGCAACCCGCATTTGGGTCGACACCGGCTTTTGGGTCCTCTGCACCAGCTTTTGGTACAACGCCGTCTTCGCCGTTTGGTGCAAACAATGCTTTCGGGCAGAAGCCTGCAACACCTTTCGGCACCTTTGGTGCCTCGCCGGGCCAGGCCAATCCCTTTGGGACCACAACTTTTGGCCAGGCACAGCCCAGTCAACCTGCCTTTGGTGCGACGACAACCCCAGCATTCGGTGGTACACCGGCTTTTGGCGCAACGTCAGCGCCTGCGTTTGGAGGTACATCAACTCCTGCGTTTGGTGCAACCACGGCTCCTGTGTTTGGGGTAACGACTACCCCGGCATTTGGGGCAGGGGCTTCGGCACCAGCATTTGGTGCAGGACAGCCAGCCAGCACACCTGCGTTTGGCAGTACGAGCTTCGGAGCAACGGGGGCGTTTGGACAGCAGCAGCAGCAACAGCAGCAGCAGCAGCAGCAGCAACAGCGAGGCAGTCGTGTGACCCCTTATCAGGCGACCAGCGATCCCGACTCGCCTGCCGGGCAACCGGGAAAGTTCATCTCGATTTCGGCGATGCCAGCTTACAAAAACAAGAGCGTTGAGGAGCTGAGGTGGGAGGATTATCAACAGAACGACAAAGGTGGGCCTGCACCAGCCGGTCAGGCACGCCCAGCAGGTTCGATCTTTGGGGCGCCACCCCAGTCCAACCCATTTGGTGGTGCGACCACATTCGGAAGCACTACCCCAAATCCGAACCCCTTCGGTGTGGCATCTTCTCCGAATCCATTTGCATCCTCAACCCCAGCCTTTGGCTCCACTACGACCCCAGCGTTTGGTGCAACTGCAACCTCTTCACCGGCCTTTGGCTCAACTTCGTCATCGCTTTTTGGTGCACCAGCAGCTTTCGGGAGCACCGGGCAGCAATCGAGTCCCGCATTTGGTTTGCAGCCATCGACTTCGGTCTTTGGGTCAGCACCAGCCAGCACCCCAGCCTTCGGCTCAACGAGCGTGTTTGGTTCAACCAGTGGCAGCACACTTGGGTCGGGCTTGTTTGGTGCCACAAGCAGTGCATTTGGGAGCACAGGTGGAGCGTTTGGGGCGGGGCTGGCTTCGTCTACCCCTGCATTTGGGAGTGTGACGCCTTCGCCAGCATTCGGTTCGTCCACTCCTGCTTTCGGTACCACCACCAGTCTCTTTGGGAGCACTCCATCTCCCTTCGGGGTTTCCACCTCTGCTTTTGGGCAATCCTCAACTCCTGCCTTCGGATCCACGCCTACACCGTTTGGCCAGACTTCAGCAAGCACGTCGGCATTTGGCAGCACCAGTCTTTTTGGAAACGCCTCCTCGGCTTTCAACTTCAGTCAAACGCGACCTGCGGGATTGACAGCGTCAACACCAGCGGCGTCACCCTCGCCGTTTGGCAGTTTCACCAACCCAGCCACGAACACTGGCTTTGGGTTCAATACACAGCCACAGGGGACAGCAGGGCTTCTAGGAAGCACAGCCCCATTGCTGTTACAGCAGCCGGTTCTGCAGCCTCAGCAGCCTCAGCAACCGGGATTGATGGGGCAGCAGGTCGGCATATTTCCGACGCCTGTGGCGAATCCTTTTGGCTACATGCCAGCAGTACCACAAGTGAATGTGGGAAGGTCATGGAGCACGACCCCTAACAAAGGGCAGTCGGGAATTGCGAGCATGCCGCTGTCGGAAAAGCCTGTGCAGACTCGAGGCACATCGTTGTTGACACCGAGACACATCACCCCGCGGTCGAGGGTGCGGATGCACGCAAGGAGATACCAGCCTCAGAGTGGCAGCGCAAGGGTGTCTTTCCTGAGCGATGGCGAAGAGGTACCCACGACGCCACGGGCTGATGTGCTGTTCGTTCCCAGGGAAAATCCGCGCGCGCTATTCATTCGGCAGCCCGATCAGTCAGCAACTGTGGGAACGCCATCCAGAACGGTGGGTTTGAGCAGCCGAACCATCGCTTCACCTGCAGAGAATGGGAGATGTACCTCGCCTCCGGCTGACGTCTTTGGTGATAGTGCTGAGACAAGAGCTGTGAGGACGGAAATGCAGATGCCAGCGACTCAGTCATCGCCTCCTCGCACAATGCCTGGGGTACCGTATATGAATGGCTCCGACCCCAGGGAGCTTGATGTGAGATCACGCGAGCAGGTGGTTATCGGGGAGAGGGGAGGTGGTAGAACAGCTTCCGCCACAAAGCTTACGTCCGGAACGCCGGACGAGAGAACAGGAAACGGCCATGCTTCTCATCTGTTTGCTGCAGACCATGAGGAGGATGGTATTTCTGCGGGGAAGCGTGGCACAGATATTGAGGCCCTCTTGCCCAAACTGCAACATCCAGAGTACTACACAGAGCCGAAAGTTCAAGAGCTGGCCGCAAAGGAGCGTGCGAGCCCAGGGTACACTTCTCGTGTGAAGGACTTCGTCGTTGGTCGCAGGGGTTATGGGTCTGTAAGATTTTTGGGTGAGACAGACGTTAGGGGACTGGACCTGGAGGGCATTGTGCGGTTCAACAAGTGCGAGGTCTTGGTGTACATGGACGAAAGCAAGAAGCCTCCCGTCGGCAAGGGGCTGAATAAACCCGCAGAGGTCACACTTCTGAATGTCAAATGCATTGACAAGAAGAGTGGGCAGGTGCTGGAAGGTCCTGAGGTGGAGAAGTTTGAGAGGAAGCTGAAGAGGAAGACCGAGGAGCAGGGTGCCGAATTTGTAAAGTATGATGCCTCCAAAGGGGAATGGGTGTTCAGGGTGAAACACTTCAGCCAGTATGGGTGGGTGGACGTTTTGGATGAAGCTGACGAAGATGTGTGATTGGTTCTCTGGAAAGGGAGTGAGCAAAATTCTGTTCTCCTGGACCTTGATGCCTGCGGAAAATGGAGATGACGCAGTGGATATCTGCTGTACGCGTCTGGCACAGAGGGCTCCGGAGAGAATGAGGAGGTGTCGATTATGAAAGCCGGACAGATGTCGTATGCTATTCGTAGGAATTAGGAGACCTCACTGGTTGGACACCTCGGTGCATAACCTGCTTGACATGTACTGATCAGGAGGATAAACTACAAAAGGGTGCTTTTGGGTGGGCACATGGTTGTGGTTCTGGTTTGGGAGAACTTGTGGGGAGGCGCTTTTGAGTGAGTAAAGTTTTGTCTTCCTCGCACAGGCTTATATATATATATATATATATTGTAAGTCTCTGCCGAGATTCCATTTGGGTGCAGCAGTTCAAATGAAGTGGGGGATAAGGAAGAGGTAGCATCCTGTAGGAGGAGGAAACGTTCGGGGGGGGGGGGGGGGGGGGGGGGGGGGGGGGGGGGGGGGGGGGGNAGTGGGGGATAAGGAAGAGGTAGCATCCTGTAGGGGGGGGGGGGGGGGGGGGGGGGGGGGGGGGGGGGGGGGGGGGGGGGGGGGGGGGGGGGGGGGGGGGGGGACCCATGTTGGGTGGTTGGTTAGGGTGCACCCTGTTGTAGGGGGAAATGTTTGCAGGGTGACATTACGACCTGTCCGGTGGAGGAAAATGTTAAGAGTTTCGCCGCCCATGTCAGTTGCGTAGTCGGGTGGTCCTTGTCATCACAACTTTGCCTGTAATTGAGAGGATGTGTGAAAACAAAACGTCCTTCAGAAGCTTTTCCATTTTGGCTGGTATCATCGCTGGTGTAGGATCGTTGGCAGGACAGGTGGCGTTGGAGATGGCAGCTTGGGGGGGTATCCAAGGAGAGGTGATTTGTTTATATAGCTCACCTATGTATGTATCGTGCCGCGCATAATTGTGGTTCCAGGCCACAGTGGCAAAACCATACCTGTGGGCTCTGTTAGCCGCGTGAGCAGCATGCAGCCGGTGGGGGTTCATTTCGCACTGGGTTGGACTTTGCAAGACGGTCTTTGACGTTTCTTTTCTTTTGTTTTCTTTTCTGTCTTTCTTATCTCACAGCACGACTGGTGAAGGTTGGCTCTTGCGGTTATGGGTGAAAGTCTTGATGATGATGCTGAGACTAAAAAGAGTGAATCGGGATGGGTCTTGTGGCTAAGTGTAAGGTTTCGGCTGGGCGGGCGGATTACAGTGCTTTTGCATGATGTGCTTGCTTGTGCTGTGTATAAGATATGCGACGCATACCCTTTTCCGATTTTTGTTTTTTCCCCTCCCCTCCCTTCCCCCCCCCCTCCGCCTCCTTTCCCAGTCCAGAGAACATCTATTGTGGCTCTGCTGTGGACTCAGATCCTGCTCTAAGTCTGTGTTTTCATTAATTGGTATTATGGGAGAGAGAGAGAGAGTCTGTGGTGAAGGTTATGTGGTTAATCAATGTGGCAGTGAAATCAACATGGGGTTTTCAAGAATTTCAGGTGACGTCAGTGAAATAGGTTCTCCAAGGACTTCTGGTTGTGTGACTGGTTTGTTGGTTCGCAGGGAACAGGTTAGGTACTCCTCTGCAGAGTCACTGTGCTGGTGGAAAGTGACCCTCTCTTTTACCGATCACGGTGTGGAAAGACTCCTAAAGATGTTCTGTTTTGGACTGGGTAATCGCCGGCGTTCACGTTGTGGAAAGACCCATAAAGATGTTCAGAATCTGTTTTGGACTGGGTAATCACCGGTGTCTGTCATGTGGAGAACTGACATATGTCTGTGTGTGAGAGGAATGAATGGTGCGCAGTGCTCCTCAGGGCATCCGTTAAAGATTGGAACTGTACAGATGAGATTGGCATGTCGGCAGCGTAAGGGGATGGCTTGCAAATCGAGAAATGGTACAAGAAGTTCATCAACGGGAAAAAACGTATGGTCCAGGGTGCATACATCGTACATGTTTCTGGGTCTGGTGTGTCCCTCTAGGAGTACGTGAAACTTTGGTATGTGTACGACTCTCTTATGATGCTGTGAGGTTCTGGGAAAGCATCTACCGCCTGTTCTACCTAACTGCTTTTCCTGGCAAAGGGATGGACTGTGATGGCACCCGGGACAGTGCATCGCCGGTCGGTGTTGGTCCCTCGAGGAGTACATGGAACTTGGTGCACGGCTCTGTTCTGAGGCTTCGATGTTATGGGAAACCGTCGGCAAGCAGTTCTATGTACGTACGTGCTTTTCCTGGCAAAGGGATTGATAGTGGCCAGCCAGGAAAGCGGGCGGATTGGTGTCGGTCCCTCCAGAGAGTATGCAGAACTTCGGACGCGTGCGGCGGCTCTGTTATGAGGCATCGAGGTTCTGGGAAGGCGTTGGCAAGCAGTTCTACGTACGAACTTTTCCTGGCGAAGGGATGGATTGTGGTGCACCGGGTGACGGGCTCGTCTCGGTGTCCCTTTCGGACTATGCAAGATGTCAAAAGTGTGTATGTGTCAGAAGCAGAAGCTACTGCCTCTACCCCCCTCGCTACTTTTGCTCATCCCGTTGACAGACGGCCGGAAGAGTGTCTGGAGCAAGGGTCTTGTTAGATGCAAGAATTTTACTGCGCTTTGATCCGTGGACGAGGAGGAAGCAACTGGGGTTTTTCTTGGAAATGGAATGCTATGTTGTGTACAACACCCGGCAAATGTGTATGATGTGTAAGGAGCAGCAACTGCCTACTCCCAAGTCGTCCGTCCACAAGCTGCTTGGAACAGTGTGTCCACAGCAAGTCGGGGTAGTTGTCAAGAATGTACCGACATTGATTTCGTGGACGAGGAGGAAGCCGCGTGCTTTAATGCCATGTTGTGTGGGGCACCCAGGCAATTGTGTATGTAGCAGCAGATTACTGCCTACTACTCTCCCTACCGTTCTCGCTCCTCAATGAACAGGCTGCGTCGAAGAGTGTATGTGGCAAATCTGGTCTTGGACGGCAATCTGATCTGTGGTAAATCTGCTATTGGACGGCAATCGGATCTTAGTATGGGTTGTATCCGGTGAACACCAAGCTGGGAGGGAGACAGAGATGGGGTTATCTGTCGGATCGATAACGGTGGACACTGTGTCCGGAATGAGGCGAAGGGCATTACTCACACCAGCACTTCCATAATGTAGCGGACGGCGATTCTGGCGAGACCTGCATGCATCTCACTGCAATTACGTCCACCGCTCAGTCGAAGAAGTCCCTAGTGTTGAGGAGTGTGCCCCCAGCAAGGATCCAGTTTTGCATGTGAGGCTCTTCTATCAGTGGGGTATGGGTGAGCCTATTGATAGTTGTTCATGAAGCAAATATCTGTTATCATCTTTCCGTGCTGCCTGAGGAGTTATGAGTGGTTCTGCCCATTGGCCCTGTGGGGGAGGTAGGTGTTTTCCTTAGTTCCCATCTCCTTTCTCTCTCATGCTGGAGTTTGTCTGCTGGCTGTTTGCAGCAGGCGGATTCGGAGAATGACGAACGGAGGAATTTTCGTGAGGTTTGTGGCCCATAACTTGTATATCTACAGACAGGGCGGAGCTCCTGTGAACATCAAGGCTTGTTATCATTGGTGCAAGGGCTTCGTAACGTTGTTTTGTACATTGTTCTGCATCCGAAAGCTGCTGGGGTAAATGAGCTGTGTGATTGCAGTCAAGGCAACGCCATCATTGGTGCAAGGGCTTTGTGTTGGAGTGAGGCTGTGTACACTGGCTGCTGGTTAATCAGCAGTGATTGTAGTTGAGGCAATGCCGTCATTGGTGCAAAGGAGGGCGGGGGGAGCTGGGAATCCTTAGAAAGAAAAAAGAAAAAAAAATTGTGAACGGAGGACACTGTTTCGACTTCCAAGGAAATGGACCTGGCAATGGTATGTGCTACTCTTCCAATTTCTCTGTCTGTGTGTGTGTGTGTGTGTGTGTGTGTGTGTGTGTGTGTGTGTGTGTGTGTGCACCTGCGTGCACGGGCATGGGTACGATTGTGTGTGTGCTTCTGTGTCTCACCCACACACACACACACTCTCTCTCCCCCCTTCAGCCGCCCACCCCCTTTTATGTTGTTTGTCTGTGTGCATCTCTCTGCGTCTTTCGCCCTTTTTCTTGTCTGTCTGTTTGTCTCTCTTAGGGTCTCGCCACACCAATGTCGAGACATCACTACATTCGACATATGTTAGGAACTTCTCGACATTCCCTCTTTTGACGACAAACCCTCTTTGCCACACATCATGTCGAAGTGGAGAACGCCGAATTCATACACACAAAAGAGACAAACTGGTTGACGATAGGATAAGCGTTGGTCAGCTCTCCTTTTCGACATTTGGGCAAGAACTCGATATCTCATCGGAGGACTGTTGAAAATCTCCAAGTTGCAGGCCTGAAGTGGAAACGAGCCCTGCTCGAGAGGTGTTGTAACCCTTTCCCTTACGGGTCCTTAGTCTTTTTTGAAGTTTTTTCTCATCTCGGATTTCGACATGCTGTGTGGCAGGGGGTGAGAATGTCAAAAAAAAAAAAAAAAAAAAAAAAAAAAAGGGGGAGAGAATGTCGAAAATGCCGTTTTCGACATCGGGGTGGCGAGGACCTTAGCTAGGGGGCATATTTTAATATGGGTCAGTCCCAAGTAGACGAAGTGAATCGTGTGGGTTTTATCATTTATGCAGATTCTCCGACCATTCGTGCCCAACTTTATCTGTCCTCTGGGCTCTGGAAAAGGGCCTTTACTGTGCCCTATGGCTATATTTTCAAAAGAGCCTGTACTGTGCTGTGCCCTATGGCTGGTTGGATGCACAGAGAGAGGGGGGGGGTTGTTTGGTTGTCGTAGCGGTTTCCTGTAGGCTTGTGGGGAAGAGGCAGGTTTGACGACCGCCGGCTAGACAACACTGCTATCCAGTCCTGGATACTGTTGTGGGAGTCTGATTGATAGTTCGTTTGTTTTCAAGGGTTGGTATTTGGGGGTGTGATTTGTATGTACCTCTGGACAGTGGATACCCCTTTTTGTCGTCTCCCCACCTTCCCTCCCCTGTTCTTTTTTTTTTTTCCCTTTTTTTTTTAATCCCGTTCCTCCCCTGTGCTTACCCCCCCGCCCCCTCTTTTCTTTTGTTCTTCTGGATACCTTTTGATGACTCTGGACAGTGGATACCCCTTTTTTTTGGCTCCCCCTACCTTCCCTCTTACCTTCCCTCTCCTGTTTTTTTTTTTCCCTTTTTTTTTCCCTTTTGTCCATCCCGTTCCTCCCTGGTTTTTTTTTTTTTTTTTTTTTTTTTTTCCTTCCCTTTTCTTTTGTTCTTCTGGATGCCTTTTGATTAAAATGAGTGCAGTGTATATCTTTCAATGTGTGGATGGTTATATTTTTCACAATTGAGTGTGACTGGCACTGTCTGGCAGTGGTTTGTGTTGTGATAATAGTAGTGTAGTAGTGTACCCATGTGTGTAGCACATCCAGATCAGACGTCAAAAAAAAAAAAAAAAAAAAAAAAAAAAAAAAAGCTAAGGTCAATCCGATGGGGAAAGCGCAGAGTGAATCTATAGTATACAGCTTTGTGCAATTAATACAGGACACACTGGGAAGTATGGGGGCAGAAGAGAACTGACCTGCAAACTGACAGGGAGGAGGCAGAAGATGGCGTTGCTGCTCGACTGTGCTGCACACAGATGAATGGTGGGAGGACAAGAAGACGAAGAAGAAGCAGTGATGGAGATTCGGAGAAGAAGAAGATCCTAAGCCATGTGAATGCTGTAGCCATGCGCAGATGATGGAGGCAGAATAATAAGAAATGAGGAGGAAGAAGAAGAGCCGTAGACGTGCAATTGTAGGGGATGAAATAATATCTGCCCTCAAGATCTCCGTCGGAAGATCAGTGACGTCTGATATTATCAAAGCGTAACCAGGTCTCTGCGTCTCACAGTCACAGGAGGAGAGGAGAAGGAGAAGGAGAAGGAGAAGGAGAAGGAGAAGAAGACTGAGAGCTCTCTCGGTGTCCGTCTTTATCTGTAAGCGTCTCGCTCTCGGTCTTGCTCTTTTTCTCTCTGTGGACGAGAAGTACTGACTGACGAAAGGTGGTGCATTGAGCCACACTGAGGTCACTGAGGTCATGCAGGTAACAGGTCGAAGTCCCGTTCCAACAGGTCGAAGTCCCGTTCCAACGGGGAGATCTAGCTATGTTGGCAGCAGGTGAGTACCACCTCCTTCTCTGCTGCAGGTGAGCTTTACCCCGTCCTCCTCTGTAGACCTTCAGCTGCTCCGCACTTCAGCATTCAGCCTTATCCTCTACGCCTGGCTCTTTCTATTGCCCAGAGCTGCTTTCCAGGAGCCAAGCGGAGTCTGAGCACAAGGTGTACAATGTGTCTGGTCCTCGTCCACGACTGAAACGTAGTGCTCTGGGCTTTTGAACCAGTCCAGTCACTGTGGAACCGTGGAGATCAAGTCCGACCACCGGTCGAAACAGGTGTATTGAATCTGTGTCCTGTACGCAGGTCGTCGAACGTAGTCGATCTCGACCTGGCCTCCGTGTTCCGGGTGCCTCTCTGCGCTGGTCCTCGTCCACGGCTGAAACATAGTGCTCTGGGCTTTTGAACCAGTCCAGTCACTGTGGACCGTGTGGAGATCCAAGTCCGACCACCGGTCGAAACAGGTGCATTGAATCTGTGTCCTGTATGCAGGTCGTCGAACGTAGTCGATCTCGACCTGGCCTCCGTGTTCCGGGTGCCTCTCTGCGGTAGCAGCTATACCTGTGGACCATGTTGAGATTCAGCAGTTGCGGACGGACTCGCCATTGTGCCAAAAGTCATCATGAACAGGTTTAGGGTGTTAGTTTGGCACACAGTAGAGAATAGCTCCAGTCCTAAATGAGAACAGACACAGGCTCTGCCCAAGCGGGCTAGCTCAGTTGGTTGAGCACGTAAGTGGTATTCAGGAGGTGGTGGGTTCGATTCCCTGCGTCGTCCATTCGACGAGGAGGTGGTGGGTTTGATTCCCCGCATCGTCCATTCGATCCCCCCGCGGCCATGTTTGATATGCCTTTGGGTTCACCAGTGGAGATAAGCAGCTTGGTCCCCCTGGCTGGCTGTGGAAGTATCACTATGCTTTCTAGCTCACGCCAGGTGTCAGGAGCCGGGGTACTGCTCCCCGCATAGTGTAGAGGCCGGCAATCCAACCCATAACCCTTTGCGTCTTGCTTTTGTAGTCCATAGATGAAGGGTGTATCATTCCAGGCTAGGTAGGTAGGTAGGTAGGTAGTGGGCGGTATATTGAGAGAAGAACAATATAGGTTAACTTAGTTTTGAAAAAAGAACAGACACAGGGCATTTGTTTGGCACAGGTGCCCCGCCCCTGTAAGAGGAACTCGTACTCGCGAATGAAAAAGAAAAAATAAACTTAAACCACCAGTACCTTTCTCAGCTATTGATGCCGAGCCTGAAAATGCCCTGCGCACCATATTTTGCTGAGCCTGCGCGGGGCATTTGTTGGCATTTGTTTGGCACAGGTGCCCCCCCCCCTTATGCTGGACCTGCTTCCAGCTGCTGGACCAGCTGCTGGACCCTAAAGAGGCCGCCGTTTTCTTGTTTCTACTCGTCTGCCTGAAAATGGGCTCAGCAGAAGTGCAGCCACATCCATTCTGGGAAGAGTTCGCTAGCAGAAATCGAGTGCTCCCCGTCTGTCACGGGAGTAGACACACAAACAGCTGAGATAATCCTCGCAAAAAAAAGAAAGAAAAAAACAGAAAAAACTTTGAAGAAAAGGAAAAGTCCTAAAAGGGATAACAAGCTCTGAACGTGATTGCCCTGAGATTCATCCGCTGGCCTGATTGCCCTCAGATTCATCCACTGCTGCCCAGAAGGGCAGCCAGATACATTGTGAGATTTTTTTATTTTTTTATTTATTATTATTATTATTATTATTATTTTTTAAACAGGGCCTTAAGGTCCTGGCTCCTTTGCAACGTTAACTGAAGCCCAGAAATTGAACGGGCTGGCAGGGGCATATTGCATGCTCCCCGTCTGTCACGGGGAGTCTGTTTTTTTTTTTGTTTTGTTTTGTTTTTTCTAATGGAAACTACCTGTGTTAGAGCTAGGGGTGCTGGTATGAGCAGACGCCCCTATCTCCCACGTGAAGAGGAAATTCATAACAAGCTCAGGACGTGATTGCCCTCGGACTTGTCCCTCGGACTTTTCCACTTCTGCCCCCAGAAGTAAGGGCAGAAGAGACGTACTGCAAAGTTCTGACGTACTATCAAAGTCCTGTAATCCAAACGGCTGGATCAGAAACGAGTCTTCTTCTGAAAAAAAAAAAAAAAAAAAAGGAAAGAAAAAGTACGTTCCTTTTTTTTCTTGTTTTTGTTTTTAATCCTCTTCTCATTCCTTTTCTTTTGCTTTCTTTTATGCCTCGTTGCCTTCAGCATCCGCCGGTTTTCACATTCACAGCTCACTATCCGGACATCTTGCAGTCCGTTTGCCCCTTCCCTGGGCCCACTGGCGTCCCCCTCCATTGTGCTACAAGCCTGATGCTGGGCCCTGCTTTTCTTCCTCGTTAACCGCCACAGAATTGTTTTTCAAGAGGGGAAAGGTACTTCTGCTTTAAGGAAGCAATATGCAGAACGGGCCAAGCAGGGGTCCACAGAAATCGAAATAAGTTTTCTTTCCTCTACCTTTTCTTCTTGCTCCCCTCTTGCTCTTTCTGTTGTCAAGCTGAGTCTTGATGCTGCCGGTGATAAGTAACCGGCACACACACACACACACACACACACACACACACACAGAGAGAGAGAGAGAGAGAGAGAGAGAGAGAGAGAGAGAGAGAGAGAGAGAGAGAGAGAGAGAGCACATGCAACCAGTTTCAAGTTTCAACAAGTAATAGCGTCATGAATCACCTAAGGCTGTGATGACTAGCAGCCATTCTTCCTATTCTTCCTATGCCCATTTCATGGGCGCCAATAGGTCTGGGAAGAAGAGTGTGCTTCTTCAGGTATTTGTTTTCGCAACGAGAAACGGCATTGGAGTGTGATACACTGTGCTGTGGCACTGTGCCAGTCTGGCTTCCAAATCTTATCCCTCCCTACTACAGCCGGACTGACACGAGGTTTGTGTTGGTAATCTGATATTGCCATATTGGCCGTTTGGTTGCGCTAGAGAAAGAAGCATGTGGCACATGTAGCATGCGTGTTGTTTTTTTTTTTTTTTTTTTTTTTTTTTTTTTTTTTTTTTTTTTTTCTAGGTTTGGGGGGGGGGGGGGAAAAATAAAAAAAAAAAAAAAAAAAAAAAAAAAAAAAAGGGGGA
>BFEA01000220.1:204658-221600 GCA_003427395.1 Chara braunii
TTAACGTGGCTTCTTCCTTTTTCTATTGGGGAATGGGGAAGGGAACATCGGCACAGTCATCGCGCGGGAAAATCTTTTTTTGGAATTTTTGAACGCTGGAGGGAAAAATACGAGAACAATCGGAATTAGGACTTTAATTAGATTAGGATTTTGGGGTTGTTGTATATTATTCTTTTTGTAACTGTGCGGCGCTCCTTACTCGTGCGCGTTCTGCTTGGGCCCGAGTTTTCGGAAACGGATCAGGGTACTATACAATGATGCACACGGTCAGGTCGAATTCAACGGGCACTTATCAGCCAAGTACAAGATGCCGCGCTCGGTTAGACAGGGAGACCCGCTGATGGCACCTATCTTCCTTTTCATTATGGAGGCAGTTGTTTGGCTGAAAAGGCCCTTCAATTCAGGGGCTCGTAGTGGAACCAGATTTGCAAGGGCGGCTCGTGCACCTCCCTACAACACTGTTGTTTGCTGATGATCTCATGGTGTTGATCAGAGCATCCGATTCCTCCTTCCAGGCGCTGACATGGACGATGGAGGCATTCCAGTTAGTATCCGAAATGAAAATAAACTGGCCAAAGACAATTGGCTGTGGTGGCCAACAGACGAAGGAGGAGGGGTAGACCCCACCATCAACCTCTAAGATACCTGGGAGTCAAGATCACAAAAACGGGCTCACACCATACAATGGCGACAGAATTTGATGTCAAAGATCCCGGCAAAATTAGGAACGTGGTCAGCGATTTACACCTCAGTATTCAGAAGGGCGCTTATTTTTAAACGCATCCATTTTCTCCATGCTATGGTACGCAGGCACGATCTGGAGTCCCCCAGTCCAGACAACGGTCATACTGCGAAGACAAGCGGCAGCATACCTGTGGAGTCGTGTGGACCTCTGACCCGAACAAACCCCGCTTCATCTCTAAAGTGGCGTGGAAGCATGTCACACGTACGAAGGAACAGGGAGGATTGGGCATCCTGGACCCGGAGCAGCAACTCAAAGCACTCAAAACAAAGTTGGTGGTCAAGCTGATCACTCATCGGAAGCTGCCATGGGTACCACTAGTCCTGGACAGAATCAGGCAATTGGCCAAATACAGCACGCCACCTAACATGTCCGGCCTATTTTGGGTAATGTGCAGCAACTGGGCAAAAACAGGCGGGGGGGGGGGGGGGGGGGGGGGGAGGGGGGAGGAGAGCCAACAAGACGCAGAAGGAGCACGAGAAGGCTCCTATTGGGCCCAGCTGCTTAAGCTGTGAAAAGAGATCTTTCCAAGGGAGGAAGTGTTGCGCCAGCCCTTGTTTTGCAACCCGCAGATTAGAGACATACACGGTAAACCCATCACCTTAACGACAAAAGACATAAAGTGGGGATCGTGGGTGGAACATGGAGTCTGCCAGATCAAACATCTTTGGGTGGACGATAAGCACCAATGGAAGACAGGTAAGGAGCTCAGAGTAGTACTGAAGGGAAGCCACAAATTTCTGTAAAATCGGAATGATATACTTGTATATATCCCAGAGGACTGGACAAGAATGCTGTGAAAGGACTCTCAATGGGGCCTGGGTGACTGGGCCACATGGAGGCACGAGGAGGAACAGCAAGAAGCCTTTCGAATTTGGAGTCAGGAACCAGGAAGGAAGGAATGGATAAACACAGATACGTATATCATCGTCAGCCAGGGAAGTACCACCAGTCTCCTAGATCAGGCTACTAAGACACCGATTACCATTCAACTGCAGCAGCTGCGTAAGGTAAGAGTAGTGCAAACTGAGGACTTCACAATCTTCAGCCCCTCCCTCCACCCCGGTGGAGGAACTGAAAGTCGACCCGGCGGAATGGGCATGGAATCTAAGAGGGGGAAGGCTGGGGGTAGCCAGAAGAGTTAACATCCTCTACTACACCACCCAACATGGCTACCGTCTGAGAAGACGTGCCCACCCCTTGAGCGCATCGCTGTCCAAGCGTTGGGAAAACAGGATGGGAGCTCCTCCGGAGCGGCTGCGCACTATACCATGGCCTTCGATCAACAACATAAGGATCGGATGGGTTAGAGGCATGCAGTGGCTAATGGCCCACGTGGTGCTACCGGTAAACACTTGGCTAAACGAGCGCAGGAGAAGAGCACAGTGGGAGTGGGACCTCGAATGCTAAATGCGTGGTATGCCAGGAAGACACCCTAGAGACTGACATGTCCTGAGGCAGAGAGTTTATGGGGAATGACTAAGTCGCTCTGGGGACAGATGACATCGGCGGCCTTTCCAGAGAGCTTTGCAGAACTGTGGATTAAAAAAAAAAAAAAAAAAAAAAAAAAAAAAGAAGAAGTTGATAGTCTTTTTTTTTTTCTTTTTTTTTTTTTGTGAAAAGGGAAACGACTTCTAGATATCATCCTTAAACTGCCCGGCCCCAGGTTAAATTAGATTTATCTGCAATCATCTGTCAGTGGTCTGGATTCGAACTTCGGTCTGCATTTCAACAGTTCAAGGGTGTACCATCTGATCTAGGCCTGTCGGTGGTTTTGTTTTTCTCCCTTCTTCTTCTTTCTTTAATCCAATTCTATCAAGGGCTATCCTTTTCAAGAGGCCATTTAAAAAAAAATAAAAAAAAAATGAAACTCAGATCTCTTGGGGGGGCAGTCTGCAGCTCTAGGGCAACCCCAGGGTTTCAGGTCTGCACCTACACTGCTGAGGCTCTGATCTATTGCTGGTGTGAGCAACACCTGCTGGCAACAGGGGTGGCACCACCGGCCTTCTCGGTTTTGGTGGGCCGAGCATTGGAAGACACGCTGTGGCCATGTCAGAAAAAAATAGCTGGGGAAACTACTGGTGGTTTAAGGAGAGGGGATGGAGAATTGGGGGGCAGGGGAAGGAGAGGAAAGTGCACAAGCCTTTCACTTTGCAAAACATACAACAGAAGCTACAAAAAGAAGGGAAAAGGTATGAAACAGGACACAAAAAGAAGGGAAAAGGTATGAAACAGGACACAAAAAGAAGGGAAAAGGTATGAAACAGGACACCCTACCGTCTTCCACCCAACATAACACACCTTCATTGTGAAGGTAAACAAGTTCTCTCTCCAGTCCCGTACGGTCATGAGGAGGGTGCATTGTGTTCGGGGGTAGATGGCTTTCACAATGTCTGGGAAAAGAACCCCTGAATGTCCCTGCTGGCTAATAACGACTGCATGCATGGCCTGTACTTGCTTCTGTGTCGAATACAGGTACATTCGGACGTGCGTATTTCAGACATTACAAGAACTGGGGGCTGGCCTAGCTCAGTTGGTACACCAATGGCCTGTTGAAAGTTGAAACACAGACCTGAGTTAGAACCTACCGTCTTCGCCCGAATAGAACGCCCGGTCATTATAGCCGTATTTGATGCAATTTTCAGTCCAGATACAACTATAATGACCGGGCGTTCTATTCGGGTGAAGACGGTAGATGCAACCAAAATGACCAGGATAATCATTCTGAATCACGTGGGGGCCGGTGGGGCCGGTCAGTTTAATGATGAAGAACTGGGGGCTGATATTTCAGATCAGATCTTGCCCAAAGGGGCAACTTACCCAGATTGTACGTTGCTGGCCATCGATCCCTGCAACCTACGGTTTAGCAAAAAGAATCATCAAGGCAAACGAGGCCTCACCCCCAAGTGGGACTTGGTCGCAAAGAGAACATTCCGGCAAGTGGACCTCGCCCCAGGTTCTCTTCGGGACCAAGTCCCACTTGCCCAACGAAGTTCTAAGCAAGTGGGACTTCGTCCCAAAAAGAACCTCCAGGCAAGTCGGACCTCGGCCCAGAAGAAACCTCCAACTTCCTCCTCTTTTCTTTACTTTTTGTTTCCCCCCCCTTTTTCAAGAACCGCAATAAACCCCACAATACCCCCCCCAACAAGAACCCCCCCTCCCAATAAGAAAACAAACCTCCCATAGAAAGGCCCACAATAACCCCCACTTGCCTGATTTGTTAGCTCTTCCAACTGAGATGTGAGGAGCTGTCTTCTCGCCGAATTATTTGCAAAATAAATGCAAACATTCCAGAATAGCCGTGTGCCTCTGTCGACCAGATCCATCCGATGGGCAGCGACTCCATAGCCGATGGAACTGATGAATTTCTCCATCGCCTTCACTCTGACGAGGAAGGAATAAGGTAAATGAAATAGAACAAAACAACCAAAATTGAACCAAAAGTGAAAGTGAATGTCCCCAGCTCATCATTTCTTAAGTTTTATTTTTTGCACATTCAAATGCGATTACTCATCACGTAAACGAGGCCAGGGAAACCTCACAAGAGTCACAACCAACCCACGATAGAAAGTACTGGAAGCATCATCCAGCTTAGCTCACAGGGAGAACCCTGAGTGGCCTATAGCCGAATACCAACCATAGGTCAGTGGCTGGTCATAAATATATTCCACCTACCTAACCTATCCCTACCTATAGTACTACTCCTTCCTACGGTTCCTACCTTCTTCCTCCGAATAGAACATACGGTCATTATTGCTGTATTTGGGGTATCTTTCAGTCCAAATACAGCTATAATGACCGCGCGTTGTATTCGGGGGAAGAAGGTAGACTAGCAAATTCTAAGCTACTAATTTTGCCTTAGACTGTCTATCCCTAGGTCATCTAACAGTAATCACCTTTTTTCTTTTCCTGTTGATTTGTTTATCATGGGCGAGGTCCCACTAGCAAAGAGCAAGGATTGGATTTAGCGCCTGACGTGATTGTCGCGAGGTGCAGAAAATCTCGCTTGCTCCGGTTTTCTGCAAATGTGCTCAAAACCCATCCAGATTCAGTCGCTTAATCCAATCCTCTTGGCTAGTGGGACCTCCGCCCAGTAGCAAATTGAGAAATGCTGCTTTTATTTGTTTCTTTTAGTGGTTCATAATCAATTCAGAAGTTTTATAGCTGCTGCCGTAAACATAATGGCTCTTTTTCCCCCCTTGAAATTTCTACCCGTCTTCCCCTGAACAGAACATATGGTCAATATAGATGTATTTGGTTCAACTTCCAGTCTAGATACGGCGATAATAACCGTCCGGTCTATTCGGAGCAGACGGGTAGTTTTTTTGCCTTCAATTAAAAAAAAAAAAAAAAAAAAAAAAAAAAAAAAACCAGAACCTCATGGTTCTGGCTCCTTATCATTTATGGGGAGCATCAGTCCAGTTCCTCTTCCACCGGCAAGTCAAAGATAAATACAAATGAATACCCACTCCTAACGCCTTCTGTTTCTTGTAAATAGCATTAAAAAAACGCTGAAATTTTGGGTCTCCGTTAACCACCTCTCCTCCTACGCTTCTCCCAATTATGGTTGAGAGATCTGAGAGGGCGGCTTCGATTACTCCCCTCTTGAAGGATGTACCACCCCTCACCCCTCCCTAAGTTACCCTATATGTCTAGTCTTGAACCCAGTTATGAACTACATACAGGTTGAATACCGTACTTTCCCTATGAGACCTGTTCTCCATGCAATTAGCTATACTTTAAGCGATCTGTGCCCAGAAAACAACTATAAGGTGTCTTTCTACATTATGCTTGGAAAGCTCTGGTCATACGCCAAACCTTCTTTTTTTATATTTTTCCGCTTAAGTCAGCCCCAGCAGTCCAAACCAGCTTGCAACTCGAGTCTGGCCGCAGAAGGTCTCATCCTACAGGACAGATTCAGGTCTTACAATTCTCTACCTGTTCGCCCACCACTAAAACCCTAAGCCCTCCTCCATGGTTTTGGAATCCTTCAGACAAAACAGATGACGACGGACTGCTAAGACTCACAGGTCCAGATTCATAATCAAGACGAGGATGTCAGCAAGGAATTATGATCCCCGTGTTGCCTTTATTAAACCCTAAACCCTAGACCCTAGACGGAGAATGCGGCTGGGTCTGTGAGCGTAGATCCTCGCCCGTATGCCACCCTGTCCAGCATTGGCTTTGGGTTCGTTACGTCATGGCTCCGGAGATCAGTGACACCAGGGGAGCAGTAAATTGTAGCCTATCAGCCGCGTTGGAGTTGTGCCATCTATGAGCCGCATTGGAGTTGTGCCATTCCTTCCACTTGAGATGGGGGATCCGGATCTCTGCCACTTTGCCGTTAATCAGCCGGACTTGCTTGAATTTGGCTATAAGTTCCTGTAGTCTCTCCTGATAGGCTTGGAGTTGAGGCTTGACGTTTCGGCCATCCACTGAGGATTTCCACCTCCATCATTACGTTCATCGACGCCCATTGTCCAGCGTCCAAGATTCTGCTACCTTCCAAACAATCAGTCAACTTGACAACAAGTTAGCGACCAGCAAAAAGGAGCGGCGCAAGAACTAAGATGCTTACTACTCTTCGACTGTCTAAAATCCCTGACCTAAAAAAAAAAAAAAAAAAAAAAACCTTGACCTTGTGAACCCTATATCATATGGCATCTGAACCCTCTTACGCCTTAACCCACCATTCACCCCTCAGCTTCCTATAATGAGAGGAATCTCGCTAAACCCTAAACTATGGCTTTTGCACCCTCTTGCGGCTTAATCCGCCTTTCCTCCCTCAGCTTCCTAAAACGAGAGGAATCTAGCTAAGCCCTAAACCCTAACCCTTCCCCACCGCCATATCCTGTAATTACCCCCCTTTTTTTTTGCCATTTCATCCTCAGTTCCTTGCTGCCCTGCTTACTGATTAGATCTGGGTGTATCCTCTCCGATTTTCCACCATTTCCGTTTGAGCCTGTTCTCCCGAATCTCTGCCACTTTCCTGTGCACTTATGACATTGTTATTGAATGCCTCTCGTATCCGCTGGGTCTTCTCTGGAGAGCGGGGCATATTCTTGCGTGTCACCGACCATGGTTCTGTAACTTCCTTCCTTAGCTGTGTCCTGAGCTCTGCTCTCGCCTCATTTATATGTCTCGGCTGTACCTCATTGTTTTTTGGCTTCTGCTTTTCCACATAGCCCACAACGCGGGGCATTCTATTGGGGGGAAGACACTTATTTGAAGTTTCCTTTTATTTCTTCGACTTTTCGACCATCTGTTTTGTGTACTCGTCCTTCCAGGCGCTAAGTAACCACGTGGCTGGATTCTTCATTTCTGGCCGTTGATCTTCATAATCCAAGGTCAGAAATCGCGAGTCTGGGTAGTAGGACTTGGCCAATGGCCCCGGGCTATAGCTACTCTTGGTCGCTCTTGAAAATAGTCGGCTGAACAAACAATAATGACCCAAAAAACAAACAAAAAAAAAAAAAAGAAAAAGACAATAATAATCATCGCTAAAAGGAACTGTTAAAAAAAAAAAAGGAACCGTCTGTTGAAGATTGGCGTTGCTAGGTGAGAATTGGGAACAGCGTTGGAATTTCTTCACAAATTTCTCGACATTTCAATTGTTATTCACTTTTAAAAAAAGTGTGTGCGCTTTTCGAATTCTTCGTGATCGGTTTTTAGTCGAATTTTAATCCTTCCTCTTTTTGAGCCTTGTTCGTCTGCGGGCTCCCCCCCCCTATATCTCTTCTGCTCCTTGGAACTACTAGCGTAAACGTCATAAAGTTATCAATTTTTCATATGCTTTTCGATAAATGAAAGTGCAAATTCAGAAAAAAAACTATTTAATTCAAATATTGTTTAGTTGAATTAATTCAAAATTATTTAACTTGAAAGGATTTCATGCTGCAGCCCCCTGCAAGGCGGCACCCAAACCCCCAAAGTCCAGAAGATTCCGAAGTCCCAAGTCCCAGCGTCAAGTGGGGTAGGTCCAATAGGCCAGTTGAAGCGACGTAGGTCTAAGTCAGGAAGCATCCGGAAAAGTCAAGTCGTGGTACAGCCTGTCCGGTACCCAACAGAAAAAGTCCGGAAGGCTGAGTCGCTGTCTAGCTAATCCGGTACCCCCCACAGAAGGGTCCAGAACCTCCAACTCCAGTCCCCAAGTCCACAAAAATTGCAGCAAGTTCCATGGAAGTTCGGAAAGCTTCCAGACCGACAAGATGATTGCAACAGACAGGCCGCGGCTGACCGGTACCTGTCTGAGCCAGGCCAAGCCAAGTCCAATTGCTATATTCAGCTGCTACAGTGCTGCACCGGACACAGTTGCTCATTCGTGAAGTTGCAGAAGCGCTGCAGCTGCTTGCATGACCAAGCAACTTGGGCAAGACAATGCTCGAAGAAGAAGGGAGCATTGACAACAGCCATAGCTAGGGTAGTGATAGGGAAGCAGAGCGGCCATAGCCACCAAGGTTGGAGTCTGACCTGAGCAGGTGTATCCAGGGCATGATCCAAGGAGTGAGTGAGAGACAGAGAGAGAGAGAGAACCATACCTGGTTCGAGTCTGAGACTATGTGAGCAGCAGAGGCTATCGGTTCCATGTGTGAACACTCATCTGGATGCCCGTTGCATGTGTGTGCGAGGTTGAGGGTGATTGACTTGCGAATCATTGCAAATAATTGACGAAATTAGCAGTTGAGAAGCATGGGCCTCATTGCACCCCCTGCAAATTGTGACTCGTTGCACCCCCTGCAAATTGTGAAAAACGGCAAGTCTTTTTTTTTTTTTTTGTTTATGGGTAAGCCCAGGTTGTTGGAGAGGTTGGATACCATACTTATGACAGTCACCTTCGGTAGCCAGCCATGTGGTTAGCCAGATGATGTACAGAGGTCGTCATTCCTAACGGTACTCCCTCCCAACCTACCGCCATTTCATCATTAATCTCTGGCGCACCCAACCCCCACGATCCTACCTCAGTGTTTGCCATCTCAGTGTTTGCCATCTCAGTGTTTGCCATGAACGATTATCAACCCACAATTATCTCGACGGAGATGACCCGACTGGACTGCGGACGCAGGTACCAAGGCTAAGCCAGACCTAATCGCGCCACTCAGGCCTGATCGAAGCATACCGCCGGGTACTTTGGGCGCTAGGTATAGACATTCTTCTACAAGTCCTGTTGGTAGACCCCGATCCTATCCCTCACCTAAGCTGTCATATCATTCGTTATATGTACGGCTCTTGAACGTGACCTAGACGTTCTAGCCTATTGTCAGCAGGTGTACCCCTCTACCTATAAACGTCCCCCTAAACCCCTCCCTAGTCGCATTGGGTTGTTCAAGTTATGCCCCTAATTGTTATGCCGGTAAGGTCCGAGACATCCCCTTTGACACTGCTTCTGCCATCCAATGAAAGCTACCACCCACCGTAATGGTTACCCATCGTCAGAGCAGGGCAACCCCTCCGCTCATATCCTTGAATGCCCTGGCACCAACTCCCTTCCACATGATGCCCTTCGAAGCCAGGCTCCGCAACCCTCCGACCATAGAACCGTACCAAGTCTCCTCTCATCCACCGTTCTTGAACCGTACTAGTTAGGTCTCCACTCATCGACCGCTAATACCAATCACGGGTATCCAGAGGACTATCACAGTCCGTTGGCACTAACTGCGCCGCAGGCTGTCACGGGGCTTGAACCCACAACCTCCTGAATGCCACTTGCATGCATAACCAACTGAGCCACCCACTAATGTCACGGGGCTTGAACCCACAGCCTCCTGAATGCCACTTGCATGCATNTGCATGCATAACCAACTGAGCCACCCACTAATGTCACGGGGCTTGAACCCACAGCCTCCTGAATGCCACTTGCATGCATAACCAACTGAGCCACCACTAAGTTTGCAACGATAGCAAAAACAAAAAAAAACGATACGAGAGCCCTTGAGGAGAGACATCCGTTACCATCGGAACGATACAGAGAAAGAAAGATTAAGGACCTCGCCGCACTGCTCACTAAATGCACAAAATACAAAAATTATGCCTGTGTATCGCTTCATGTTCTCGCGGAAGATTTATTCTCATTTTTCACATTTCGTGAGTGGTGCGGCCAGGCCCTAATTAGCATGAATGAAAAAAAAAAAAAAAAAAAAAAAAAAATCGCCCCTGCACATTCAAGGATGACACGCATATATTGAGAAATAGTCCATATTTCAAAATTTTCGATTAAAAAAACAAAGAAACAAACAAACAACACAGTCGTCAATTTTCATTGTCATTGTCAATGTCAACAAGCTGAAAATTCACGTGTGAACTGGAATCATCCACGTGGCCTGTTCGTATAAGCGTTCATAGATTGCTTTTTTTTTTTTTTTTTTTAAGGTTGCTTTGTGATTTTGGTTTTGAACTTTTGATGATCTGGAATCGCATGTGGCCTCTGCTGCTGCTGCTGCAAAAAAAAAAAAACATGTGGCCTCTGCTTCGCTTAGCCTTTACAAGAGGCAAGCAATAACTGATGGTCATGACCGTTTACTTAATTCAAATAGATGAGAGAAAGAGTTAAGCCTGATTGATGAGGAGGGGAAAAAAAAGAAAAAACTCGAAGTGATGAGAGAAAGAGTTAAGTCCGATTGATGAGAGAAGGAAAGAAAGTCAACTGAACTTGATGAGAGAGAGGCAGAGTTAACTCAATTGATGAGAGAGAGAGAGAGAGAGAGAGAGAGAGAGAGAGAGAGAGAGAGAGAGAGAGAGAGAGAGAGAGAGCCCCAATTCATTCATAAGTGTGTGTGTGTGTGTGTGTGTGTGTGTGTGTGTGNAGAGAGAGAGAGAGAGAGAGAGAGAGAGAGAGAGAGAGAGAGAGAGAGAGAGAGAGAGAGAACTCTAATGGACGAGAAGAGTCAACTGAAAGAGATACTGTACGTAGATGACGAAGATCGACGGTCGGGATCTCTTGATCCGTGCAAGTGGCACATCGGGCGGGACACGTGTCGAAATTAGAACAGCAAAAAAACAGAAAAAGAAGAAAAGGAATGGAACGATACGTGAAAGTTAGCATTAACATAGGGCTACTGTAGAAGGGGCGAGGTCCCACTAGTAGCAAAGAGAGTTGGATTTAACGCTTGAATCTGGACGTGTTTGTTGGAGAGATGCAGAAAATCGCGATGGATCATCACAGCATAAAGCACGTCCAGATTCAGGCGGTTTGCTAGTGGGACCGCCCCAAGGAGGGCACACACAAATCGATGAAGCTTGTTGATATCGGTTCGCCTAATGATAAAAAAGTTAAAAAAACGCACCTCGTTCCTTCCCCCCCCCCAAAAAAAAAAAAAACGCACCAAAAAGAAAAACAAAAGAAAAGACAAAGGAAAACTAAAAAAAGCAAAAAAAAAAAAAAAAAAAAAAAAAAAAAAAAAAAAAAAGCTGAAGAAGCAAAAATAATGAAAAAAAGAAGAAGAAACCGGGATTCTTTTCTTTTCTTTTTTTACCTTAGTGCATCCTGTGAAGTGGGATGCTGCACTTCCGGTTTGAGAAGACCCAGCAATGCTTGGCCATGAACCTGCATAGCCAGAGATAGCCAATAGCAATAGCACGTGCTATGCTGGCTAAGCAGACTGGCATTGTGTTGATGAACGTGGTGGGTCCCTTGCACCTCCAGGTCCCGACGACGGGTCCACTCGGCAGCTTCTGCTTGCAGGATGGAGATGGCATCCTCGCCTGAGCCGAACAGAAGGCTCAACCTTCCAGCTCCCCCATGTTCCTTCTTCTTCTTCTTCTTCTCCTCCTCCTCCTCGTCCTCCTCCTCCTCCTCCTCTTCCTGCTTCTTCTTGACTCTCTCCTTCTTCTCCTTCTCCACGTGGTCTGCGTTGTCGTCGCCGGCCTGAGCGTACCGGATGGCCGCGCTGCAACACTCCGATGCCGCCCACATGTCGCCCAGCGAGCACGCCGCCTTCGCCGCGTTGACCCAAGCTTCTAGAACGGTCAACACCTCCTCGATCTCGGAAGAGGCAGCGGTCAACTTTTGACCAGTTGACGTCAACAAGGACACCGCTTCGGCAAGAGCGTTCGCCCGGACGTCTCTCGGCTCCAACCCGCTTCTGGCAATCTCCACCATAGCCACAGCTTTGCTCAACAAGTCGTCCGAGCCGTCTTTATTACTCCTTCCCTTTCCCTCTCCTCCTCCTCCTCCTCCTCCTCCTCCTCCTCCTCCTCCTCCGCCTCCTCCTCCTCCTAGTCGGGATCCCTCTGCGCCATCGCTATCGATCCCGCGTCGGTCTCCTCTGCTGCCAGATTTCCCCCCGCCGCCGCCTTTGCGGCTTCCTGCAGACTTGTCTGCACCTGGAAGGGAAAAACTCACCCCTCCTCCTCCTCCTCCTCCTCGTACTCCACCCTTCCCTCCTCTCGAGGCCAAGCTCTCTGCTCGAGCTAGTAGCCCAGCAAGTCTCCTCGTGTGCATGGGCGCGGATCTGCTGATTGCACGTTTACAAACGTCAACTGCGCGCAGCAACTCTGGTGCCGCCTCCGCCGCCGCCGCACTATCCCCACTCCCACTCGTCAAAGCTTTCGTCATTAGAGTTTCGAAATCCTCCTCCTCCTCCTCCTCTGCTCCCACCTCCTTCTCCTTCTCCTTCTCCTTCCCCTTCTCCTTGTCCTTCTCCTTCTCCTTCTCCTTCTCCTCCTCGCGTTTCTCCATCAAATTCTGCGTCTTTTTCTCAGACTGTCCACTGGCGCCCCGTCCGGGTGTCGTCCCCGCCTCCTTGCGGGTCCCGACAGCACCAGTAGCAGCAGCAGCAGCAGCCGCCCCCTCTGTAGTCTTCCCGCCAACAGCTTTTTGCCCACCAACACCAGGAACTTTCTCTCCTTTTCCCTCCTCCTTTTTCTCCTCCTCCTTCTTCTCCTTCTTCTCCCTCTCCCCATTCTCCACCTTGCCGCTCTGTGCTGGCGCGTCTTTACGACTGGCAGCATGCCTGCGCACCAAGTAGGCATGGACATGTCCAGACGCAACCACCTCCGCTATCCGACAAAGCACTTTGGTGTCGAGACCCCGATCTTGCCCCTGCATTAGCGTCTCAAACAGCGGCTCGAAAACGGGTATCAACTCCCAAAAACGTTTTTTGTCAATCATCCTTAAGTACATGTTCCAGCCGTGAATGGCGGCATTCAGAACGGCCCAGTTCTCACCTGCCTCAAGTCCCAACTTCATGCTCTCCGCCAATGCCGTATAGACACGTGTCTGCAGCTGATCCCGCCTCAAGCGTTCCTGATCAGCCTCGGCCGCCGCAGCTTTCGCTCGAAGCCGCCATCGAATGGCATAAGAGTCCCTTCTAAGTGCCAGTCCTCCTCCTCCTCCTACTCCTCCATCTTCGTCGTCATCACTGCTATCACTATCGATTTGAGCAAGAAAGTCAGCTGGTGGTGCTGCTGTTGCTGCCACGTCAGCGTCGGGGACCTTATCTCGCCGCTCTGCCACGTCATCGATCTGTCTACTGAGACCTATGCGCTGGGTGTTGTTGGCAGCAGCGCCTGCTACTTCTCTCGAGGAGGAGGTCCTCCTAGGCTGTTCCTGAGGATGCTGCCGCCGCTCACTATCACTTCCCCTCTTCTCTCCTTGTTTAGACACCGACATCGAATCTGCGCCATCCATCCGTCTCTTATCATCTAGAGGGCCTTTTCCATCGCTCGTTGATGCTTGCTGCTTAAGTTCGTTGCGTTCGTCTTTGTTAGATCGCCTTTGAGGAGACGACAAGCCGACATCCTCCTCGTGGACGAGGGGGAGGGAACTCGATTGAGAAGGAGAAAAAGGACACAGATCGAGTCCTAGTCCCTCAAGCTCGTTCCTGCAGGCTATGGCTTCGAGGCAGGCGATCTCTGCCTGCAGCGATGCAACGGATCTAGTACCGTCTTCCCGCTGCGTATCCCTCTCAGCATTCAAAACTTGCGACGCCAACGTATGAACTAAGCTGTTGGCTCCCGCGTCGATAGCCATTCGCGCCATATCCACCATCAAGACCAATCTCTTGTGCTCTTTTCTCTTTCTTTCTTCTTCGTCTTCTTCTTCTTCTTCTTCTTCTTCTTCTCCCCCCCCTCCTCCTCCTCCTCCTCCTTCACTTGCCATCGCTGCTCCCGAGGCGTCAGCATCTCGTACGCCCTTCTGCTCAGCTATGTCCACCTCCTCCTGCGCCGCCTGCGACGACTCATCCTTCACGCCGTCCTGTTGTGAAGTGGAAACGACTTTACCGACGGCAGTGGTGGTTGTTGAATCTTTGGCCTCTTTGTTCTTCTCCCGCCTAGCTGCGGGCACAGGCGAGCCCTTCGCCCCCGACCCTTTACCTCCGCCGCCTTTGCCCCTCGAAACCGCGCGCGAAACCGTGCCTCCGCCGCCCCTTTTCACCGCCGCTTCCGCCGCCGCCGCTTGTCGCGCCTCTGCTTCAGCGCGGTACTTCAGGCGCTTCCTCCGCCTCTCTTTCTCCGTCTCCATCACTGCTATCAGCTTTGCCGCCGCGGTCGTTAGCAAATCAATCTTGAGGCTTGCTGACCTGCTCCTCCTCGCTCGTTCCACCATCACCATCGCCATGTCCTCGCTGCTCGCTGGCTCATTATATATATCTCCCGCCAGTCGTGCCCTCTTGATCGCCGGTTCAAGCAGCCCATCGAGGCGGAGTCGACTTCGCTTCTTGCTGACGGGCAAGCCTCCCACCCTGCCCACCCCTCCCAGCTCTTTCCCACTTCCCCCCGCCCCCGCGGGCTTCCCCACGCCGAGATCGCCTGTGGCAGAAGCGGAAGCCGGAGCCCTTTGCGCACCGTCCGCCAAGCCGCCTCCAGTAATGCGCTGACCTTCGCCTCCTTCCTGCTGTTGACTCCAAGGAGCGGGTGACAGGTCAAGGCTGTAAGCTTTGACCAGCTCCTTGGTCGCCTTGGCTAGCAGATCTTCCGCCAGATAGCACTCCGCCAGCTCGATATGAACGCGCGCTCTCAGATCATGTAGGCCTGAGTCGATGGCTTCCAGCACCTCGGATACGGCGCGCAGCGGAGTGGCCACATAGCACCGCCATGTGGGCTGAATGAGCAGCAATGCGGCGTTCCATATCAACTTGCAGGTGTCCTCGATTCCCGCCACGTGGCGGGCGTGAACGAAACCAGCGAGCGCGAGCTGGAGGCGGCGGAGAGCTTCCGCATGCTTTGCGACAACCTCGCCTGGCAGCTGCTCTTCCCATTCCAGACCAGCCGCCACGTCCACTGCTGCATCGGGACTCATCGAGTCGGGACAGATTGATGGCGCGTAAACGACGCACTGCGCGATCTCCGTGCGCATTCGCGCGGCAAGGCTGCGCGCCTGAGCCGCGCGCCTCGCACAAGCGGAAGCAAGTCCGGCCATCCCGCCAAGCGCAGCCACCCAGGCAATCTCCGCAACCATTTCCAGGGACGCTCCCCCTCCTCCTCCTCCTCCTCCTTCTCCCCCTCCTTTTCCTCCCCTGATCAAACTAGATGGCGCCGCCTGAGTTGGACTGACCACCGCTTCGCCGGCGTCTCTCCCTTTTTTCTTGGGAGAGGAGACCCGTTTCTCGTTGACTTCACCAGAGGGCGTCTTTCTCCCTGTGCGCTGGGTCCGCGGAGTCTTCGCCCCGCCAGGAGACGGCAACAAAGAATCCGCAGCAAAGGCGTCGGCTGCATCTGGATCAACGACCCGCCATAGCTCCAAGAGCTTCTTCTCTACATCCTTTCTGCCATCGCCGCCCACGGTTCCAGGTCGGCTCTTGACACGTGGTGAAGCGTCGCCCGCCGCGCCGACCTTGGCTGCCGTTCGTGGGCGGCTCACTCCTCCTCCTCCTCCTCCTCCTCCTCCTCCCCCGCCGCGGCCGCCGCCTCCGTCGCTGCCTCCTGCTTGTCCACTCCCGCCCTGCCTCCCCGCCGCCTGGAGGATCGACGACTTCGCCGCTTGAATCGCGCTCCACACCCACCCCTGCCCTTCCCCCTTTCCGCCGCCTCCCGCGCCCCCTCCCCCACTCAAATAGGCCTTCAAATTGGCAACAGACGTCGCAAGATCGGCGGCGGCAGCGAAGCCACGAGCCTTCTTTCCCCCTCCGCCTGATTGGATGAGTTTGTCTTCCTCCAGTTTTCCCGCCAAATTCGCAGCCTCTGTCGCGCAGCTCAGCGCGCGCTCGCGACTTCCATTGTCGGAATGACATAGCGCCAGGCTCGCAAAGTTCCGCACGCGCCACGCTTGCACGGCTGATACCACCTGTTTGCCGTTGATTAGCCCGACGGGATCGGGGCCGAGAGAGGCACTTAGCGCCCCCGGCACCGCTTCCAGCGATGTCACCACCCTTTCCATGGAGCTAATCAGTCGGGATCTTAAGCCTGGTCGATGAAGGGGTCGTGCCACGTGCCAGTAGTGCACGCTCCCATTGTACACGAGGAAGCTGTAGCGCGCTCCCCCCCCCACCGCGACGTCTAGGCCTTTCAAAACCCACTCAATGGCCCGTAATGTCCCATCGATCAGTCCGTCGCCGCGGAGATCTCTCGCGCGCCAAGACTCTATCAATGCTTGCGCGTAGTAAGCTCTGCACAAGAACTGACTTTGACTCTGAGCCTGGCTATGACTTCGACTGAGGTCATCTCCTCCTCCTCCTCCTCCTCCTCCTCGAGGTGTGATTGGCCTAGACTTGCGGCCGTCCATCACCGGCTGAGAGGAAACCCGTTGACTTTGAATGCGGTTAAGAGCGAAAAACGTGGTCAAGCACTCCTGCGCAACGGTCAAAAAGAAGAGTTGACTTTGACCAGAGTCGATTTTGACCACAGCCTGTTTCCCTTCTCCCTCCGATGGCGCGGCGGCTGCGGCTGCGGCCGCTGGTGTTGGAAAAACAGCCTTAGAAGGGAGAAGATCCGCCCTCACGTCTTCCATCGGCAGAGGGGCTAACGTGTCGCTTGACCCTGCTGCCACGTGGAGAGCTGCTTCGGCACACAGTACAAAGATTGACGAAGACAAACTGATTGCATTATTCACTTGCGAAGCCATATATGCCTCCTTGATTGATTGGTACGTCTTTCCCAGCAAACGCTCGTCCCTCTTTGCCACCGCCATCTGCAAACTCCTCCTTAAGCTCTCCAACGCCGCCATTTTTTATTTCACCAGCACAAATTCTGATGTGTCCAATCACTCCAATCAATCGGTGGTCCTCACATCCACCCGATTACCCCGATTACTCTTTTCACAACTCT
>BFEA01000220.1:236661-249521 GCA_003427395.1 Chara braunii
AAACAGTTTGTCACAGCCCCTCGTTTGTTGTCCTCTTCTCTCTCTCTGCCTACGGTTTACCGGGCAGTTCTGTTTGTGACGATATATATATATATACGATATATACGATATATATATATATATATATATATATATATATATATTCTCGCTTTAATCCCAATTTGTGAATAGCAGGCTCTCCCCCTCTAGTCTCCCTATTTTCTCCTCTAATAGCCATAATTTCGCAATTTTTTTCCGTCTTAGATCTCTCTTGTCTGGTTGAGCTATCCTCTGTAGTTCCTTTTGCTCTCTATGCCAGCGAGCCCTTATTTCGGTTTGTATTATGTTTTTTATCTCTGTCCTTTTCTCTTCTGTGCTTAGCGTCTGGCCTTCCAATGTACCTTTGCACCTCGCTTTCCAGATTACCCAGAGTGTTGCTCTCCTCCACAGCTCTGCTACTGCCTCTGTTTCCTCTCCTAGGTTCTCATTTTCATGTCTTCCTGTTAGCAGGTAAAAGGGTCTGGAGGGAAATTCGTGACCGATTAACTCTGTCTACGCCTCCTTAGTTCCCCTCCAGAGCTCTTGAGCTTGTCGGCAGTAAATCAGGCAGTGGACCATCGATTCCTCAATATTCTCATTGCATACCTTTGCACTGTGCACTTTGTTGGTGGGGGTCATCCTGTTTTCTCCTTTTGGCCAGCCATTAGTTATTCCCAATACATTCTATTATATGATTACTATTATTATTATTATTATTATTATTTAGCCCAATAGATTATGAGCCATTGTAAACCTCTGATCTTAGTTGGTCTTATGCTCATGTACTGCCCCCAGGGAATTTCCGCAGGCCATCTAGCACTTTCATCCAGATTCCTTTTCCACCTATGCGATATTACTGGTAGAGGATTCTTTGTGTGATTGCCTACTTTATAACCTATTTTAACTTCGTAATTGTAAATTGGTGTAAGTTTTTTGGCTTTTCCTGGGGTACTAGGTACCATCCATCCCCATTCTGCCGGGTCTACCTCTAGATCTTTAATATCTAACTCTGGTCTAAATTGTCTCACTTTGCTTAGGTCCGATTGATTAGTTTGATTCTGCCTTGAGCTTTTTTTGAATGTACAAGCTCTCACTTTTTTGAGGCTATTCAGCTCTCTTTCTTTCCTTATGTCTATAACTTTTCCTATTTTTACCCACGATTTGTGTGCTTCTTTTAATTCGTAAGAGGCAAACTCGGCCCTCCCTTCGTCTATGTTCAGTATTTTGGTCAGCTTGAAAGCCAAAGTTGGGGCATCCGACTCTCTTGTTGTTGCCCAATCTCCCACTTCCTATTTGATTTTGTTCTTGAGTAGCAGTACCCAATTTAGCGGAATGCTTTCCAGGATTGATGTTCTCTAACTGTTGCTTTAGGTTGTGGACACCTTTGAGTTTAGTTCGGAGTTCCTGGGAGGAAGCCCATTTGTTTTCCTCTGAATTCCAAATATGCTCTATTTTCCACACTCCTTTGCTGATCCATTTCCTCCAGTTTTTGCCCTTCGTGTTTAATGGCCAAGGTTTGTCCTTATGGTCTTTCAACAAGGGATTTCCGAAAAGAGGCTGCCTCAGAACTTCTTCTTTTATTTTTGGGGTTCTAATCTTTTGTGGAAAACATGTTCTCCAGTGTTTTATTAATGTCGCCCAGTGCTCACTTGGTGGATCGTTGTTGCTCGACAATCCTCCTCTCTCCCTCCTTCTTGGGTTCCAGGATGGATTCATGATCCAGTGGTAGCCCTCAATGGAAGGGTCCACAATGAATGGCACGAGATTACGGATTTGGTAAAAGGTCATTTCGTGCCATGGCAACTCTCTATTAAAGAGTAATTTAACTATCCACTTATGCTGGAGGGCTTGAAATTGTACTGCCGGATTCAAAAGACCCAGCCCCCCCTGTTGTCTTGGTCTGGTGATGTATTTCCACGCCACCTTGCTGATATAGTGTTCTTTTTCTGTTTTTCCCGTCCAGAGATAGACCCCAATTTTCTTTTTGAGCGTTGTGAAGAACTTGCAGGTGGGTTCCAAAGGGAAGCCACGTACCAGCCCGTTGAAAGTATTGATGTGTTGATTACTAGCACTCTTCCCATTAGCGATACGTAAGTTTCTTGCCATCCTGCTAGCTTGTTCATCATCTTGAGTAGCAGACTGGCTCCAGACGCATTGCTAGTTCCTTCTGCAGATACTTGAATTCCAAGAAATCTCATCGGTTGTTGGGCATCTAGCCATTGCAGACCCTGGGTGTCTTGGGTTTGTGGAGGGGGATGAGAGGCGGCTAACCACCAACCAACTGTTTTATTCCAATTAATCTTCATTTCCAATGCTAATTGGAAGGCTTGCATTGCTTTTGTGAGGGCTAAGAAGGATGAGTCTGATGCTCTGATTAATACAGTCAGGTCATCTGCGAAAAGAATAGTTGTTGGGATGGATAGTTGCTTTCCGTCCTGCTGCACAGTGAGTCTTTCTATAGATGGATCTTTACGAAGGAATGCTGCTATTGCCTTCATCACAAAAAGAAATATGGGGGCTGCCAGAGGGTCTCCTTGTCTGACTGATCTGGACATTCTATATCCTTCTGAGAGGTGTCCATTGACTTGTACCAATCCTCGGGCATCCCGTAGAGTACCCTTACCCACCTCCTAAAATTTGGACCTACTCCCATTTTTTCCATACTCTGCTGTAGAAAGTCCCAGTTCACTTGATCGTATGCTTTTTCAAAGTCAAAGAAAAGTATGGCTGCTTGCACTTTCTTGTCTTTTGTAATCTTTGTGGCCTCGTTTAGGGTTGCTACATTGTCCAATATGTACCTCCCTGGTATGAAGCCCGTTTGATCTACGTGAAAGCACTTATCCGTGACGTTCCCTATTCTGTTAGCTAGGGTTTTGGCTAGAATCTTGTAGACCACCGGTAATAGAGTTATGGGTCTGTAGTTTCTTATATCATCTCTATCCCCTTTCTTATATAGTAAAGTGACCACTCCCGTGCTGCATTCATCTCCTAGAGAACCTTCAGTGAACGCTTCTTTGAAAAATTCCGTAACTGTTTCCCCTAATAGGTGCCAGTTGCTTTGCCAAAACTCCTTTGGTAGTCCGTCCTTACCTGGGGTTTTGTTTGGCTGCACGCCCTTAAGGGCTTCAAATAGTTCTGTTTTGGTGATCTCCTTCTCTAGTAGGTCTATTGCTTCTTGGTTGAGGCTTTTGTCCAGATGCTTTAAGAATTTCTCCCTTGCTCTCTGCACATTTCCTACGTTTTCGAGGAAGGATTTGGACGAGTAGAGGTTCTGATAGAAGTCTGAAGCTACTCTCGATAATCCTTCCTGATCAGTTTGTGTAGTGCCTAGAGAGTCTTTTAAGGCCTGAATTCTACTGTTTCTCTTGTCATACTCTCATTGCATTTCCAATCTCTTACCCTGGCTCGTATTGCTAAACCCTGCTTTTTCCATTCCGCCCATTGCCCGAGTTCCGCTCTTGCTTCCTCCAATAGCTGCTCATACAGACTTTCTCCCGGGTTTGCTATCAAGTTAAACTTTGCTATTTCTACCATGGCCTCGAGACTTTGTTGTCTGGCTTTCCTTCTGCCAGCTTCTCTTCTTGAGAAGCCGCTCGCCCATTGACTTATTTCACGTATGGCGGTTGGGAAGTCTTTTAGGATTACCCCTCTCCCAAGTTTCTTTTTGATTACCTCCCATTTGATTTTAAACTCTTGCTTAAAGGAATCCAAATTGAGGAGTGAGGTGTTTAGTTTGAAGAAACTTTTCCCCGGCGCGTTGTCCAATGATAAAGCCAGGTTTAGATCTATTGGGTTGTGGTCAAAACCATCGTAGTGAGGCAATCTTCCTATTTTGCAGTCTATGACTGCTCCTTCTAATGAGTCTGAAATGAGAAAGAAGTCTATTATGGAAAAAGTGGTTCTACCTTGACTTGTTTTCCTAATACAGGTGTAATCCTTTTTCTCTGGATTGCGGACTCTGAACGGGTCAATGAGATTTTTTCCAATGCTAGCTGAGCAAGTGCTGTCCCTGCTGCATCTTGTGAGTTTTCTTCTGCCCACGAGATTCTGTCTAGTTGGGAATTTTTGGCCGTGTTCCAGTCTCCCACTAGTATGGCGTGTGCTTGTGCTGGTATTAGCTCCCCTACCTTCTCGAGGAACCCGATTCTCTCTGCTGTTGTATTTGGGGCGTATAGGTTCACTACTATGATGTCTTCTCCTTTGTGGGTTAGTTCTATTTTGGTCCACCTTCCACCTGTTGGGTCTGCTGCGGTTGATTTGATTTGTAGGTGTTGCACCTCTGTTGCCCGCTTATGTACTACCGTAATTACTCCTGCTGAGGCCGGTTGTGGGCTGTAGGCTGTTACTACTAAAGCACAATGTCTTAGCCTTCTCGTGATTTCTTTTTCTATCTCTACATGTGTGGTTGTGTTGGTTAGGTGTGTCTCCTGGAGACAGACCACGTCCGGAGGGTTCGGCCTATTCCATCCTGTAGTGTTGAGAAAACAATGCCACTTCTCTTGATTTGACAGAATCGTCGCTAGTCCTCTCACATTCCAGGATGTATCACCAGATCCCCCCTTGTTACTTTCATGTTTTACCAGTTCTTGCTTTCTTTAGAATTCTGCTTTTTGTGTCTAGGACTTAGTACTGCTCTCCAATTCCCCCTCCGGGGGTGTTAGAAGCGTAGGGAGCTCATTCTCATCTTGTGCAAGTACTCCAGATTCCAATAAGGTTGCCAGCGCCACAGCATTCTGCGTCATGGTCTTTTCGCTACCCAGTGCTGTGATGGGTAATGCTGCTATCCACCACCACGGTCTCCATTTCAAGTCCTCTGAAAGCTCTGTTTTGTGGTCTAAGGAGAGTAGCAGCGGACGCGCGTCATACTGAGAATGCTCCTTTCCCTCCTCACCCATTGTGGCTGCCGTTTGTCCCGTCTCCCTTCCCTTTTGCAGATCACCAGCTAGACCCATTAAGATTGGTTCTCTTCCCTTGCTGATCTTTTTCAGCAAGTCCTCTTTCTTTTGTCCCAATTGCCATCGGGGCACCGCGAGGTCATCGTAGATTGCTACGTTCCATTCTTTAGTGAGTGAGTCTCTTTGAATGGGGATTACAGCGCGGGATGGCAAAAGCGTGCAGGCTTCTTTTCTGGCTCTTTCCCACAGTGCATCATGGTCACTGTGCTGCAGATCCTGCACTGTCACAGTGCGGAGGGAAATTTCTCTGTTCAGGTCCTCAAGCCGTGAAATTTGTGCGTGTAAGGCTTGTGTCTGGATGCCGAGATGGGTAATCGTTTTCATCTCTTTGCTTGACTCTTCTTGTTCCTTTCGCTTCACTTGATCCTCCAGGAGTTGAGTTGGTTTGTAGTTCTGCAGTTTCTTCCCATTGCTTTGTTCCTTCCTCTTCTCTTCCTCTGCGCTCTTCTCTTCCCCCTCCATTTCCTAATCTTCTTTGGATGCGCAATACTTTTCTGCAAAAAAAGTTGCCAATTCTTCCTCTCTCTCTAACGGTGCAAAGGGATTTTCCGTCAGCGGGATATGCAAGGTTGGGTTAGCGGCTTCTGCTTTCTGTTTGTTTTTCTGTTCTTCTCTGTGCAGAATTAGCTGTAGTTCATAATTCTCGTTCCTTTCTTTTTCGTAGATCTGGATACATTCTCTCAGCTCGCTTTCGTGCTGTCCTGACCACGGGTAGCCCTCATCTATGTCCTGCCCTTGGTCCCCTTCCGCTGATTCTCTGTCCGCTTGGCCTTCAATGTGCTTCCTTTTCTTTCCCACCGCTGGGTTTTGCTGGTCTTCTTTCTCCCCTGCAGTTGGGTTCACGTTTCCTTCGTCCATGGATTCATCAGACCCTTCAGCCTCCTTTCCCTTCCCCTGCACAGCCTTGTCCTGTCCTCTCCGCCTTCTCCGCTTGTAAGTCCTTTGCTTTTGGCCATCCCCACTTGTTTTTTCCTCCTCTTGGTATCTCCTTACCGACTCCACCCATTGCCTTTCCGTGCATTCTTGCACTGATTGCAGATCTGCGCAGAGATCCCTCTCCCAAATCTCATGTTTCAGCGCGTCAACGTTTATCACTGGATCTTTAGTGAAAATTTTGGGCGCTTTTTTTCCCGTTTTGAGCGTTTGCCATCTGCGGTGGAAAGGAGGGTAGACGTCCGGCCTGGGCGTCGGCTCTCCTTCAATGATCCAAACCCAGTCAGGTGTGTCTAGATTGTCATTGAAAACCCAACCTACATACTGCGTTTCCGGGATGTACCAATACCCCTTTTTGTCGGCCACTTCTTGCAGATTTGCTGTTTTGAGCACTTTGGGTTTTGCGCTTTCCTTTGTTTTCGGGCAATTTGCATCTGTACCCAGGTGTCCCCTTTGTCTACACTTGAAGCAAAGGGGATTCATTTTGCTGGACACCGTTATTCTGATGACTTTGTTTTCCTGTGAGAAAAACCATTCATCAGGTATGAATGGTAAGGTGTTGTCCCCTGTTTCCAAAACTACCGTCATCTGGTTGTGTTGTGGTGTAAGGAAGTCCGGCGTTGAGACTATCCAGTGTGCTTCCTTGAAATGCCCGAATTCCATTCTCACTCTTTCCTTTATGCAGCCATGCATTCCCTCTGGTACATTGTCAAACTGGATCCAAAAGTGCTTTTTGATTAGCTCCTGCCTGTACCTGAAAGGTGTTTGCTGAAAGTTCGTTACTTGCTTCCATGGGTGTACTGTGACGACTGATGAATTGCATGTGAAGCATTTGTTTTTCAGGAAAGATGCGAGAGCCTCCTCCATGCACAGGACCATGATAACATTCCTTGACCTCCGATGGAAGGACACTTTTGGTTCTTGCCCCTGAATCGGTTCCAGACTTTTCAGCTTTTCCCAAATCCACTTCAACTTGGCTTGTCTGTCCAATTCCTGGCTCTTTTTGGAGAATGTGAACAGGACGGCGTGCTTTTGGTGGAGTTGTTCTTGCTTGGATGACAATTCTTTCGGGCATTCGTATATCACTACCTCCTCTTTGTTGTTTCCGCCATGATAGATGCTTTTGGTAGTTTTTACGAGTGGTGTTCTGGTTTGTTCCGCGAGCCAGTTTTGTGTTTCTATTCCCATTCCCTCCATTGCTTGATGGGAGTAGGATAGGGCTGGAATGGATTCGAAGTGGGGTGAGATCGGGTCTGGCTGGGGCGAAATCGGGGAAGAGGAGGGTATGGGTCTGACGGGATGATGGTAGGAATGTACTGGGGTTGGGGAGGCGATGGGGGTGGGGAGATGTCAGTTTGTAGTTGGGGATGGATTAGATAGGAGGGGGGCCTGGATGAGGACGGGAACTAGAATGGGGGATCTGCGAGCAAGAGTAATCTCGTGGTGGAATGGGATTAGAGCGGAAGATGGGACCGGTGTGGGAGGTGTAGTCGCTCTCTTGGAGGGGCGGGGGCAGAATGGGAGATGGAAATGGGACCGTAATCGTGATGAGGGTGTTCCCGGATTGGAGACTGTTTGATCCGAGGGCTTACTGCGCTTTGATGAACGGTGTTTTCTGAAGCTGTTTTACCCTTCCGCCCGTTACTCGCAGTTAGAGTGGGGATCTTGAACACTTAGGACTTGACAGCTGGATGCTGTGGCGCTGGACGTTGTATAGGACCGGTGTGTACTTCCGTTTAGGGGCTGGACCTTGTTATCTAAAGGACCAGAAGCTCCCTCTTGGATTGCGTACGTCCTATCCCTGTGCTTGACTGTCTCCGCTTGTCCTTCGTATCCGGATTGATGGCGTAAGAGCCGTGTCTGAAAGAGATTGGCTCACTTGTAATATCACACTCAATAATTAATAATCCGGGTATTAATTGGATGGAGAAGTGAGATAGCGGTTTTACGAAAGGAATAAAACTAAAGAAAAAATAGTATGATCATAATTCTCGTTGTGCATAAGGTTGGACGAAATAATGAATGTTGAATAAAAGAATGCTAATTAATAATAATGATAAATTGTTAATAGATAATAGGATGAGCGTAACAAGACGAAATAATGAATGTTGAATAAAAGAATGCTAATTAATAATAATAATATTTTTTTTGTTAATAGATAATAGGATGAGCGTGGGGGTACGAGAGTAGAACGTCTGGCGAGAACTTACCCGTGTCTCTTGTGAAAGGTCCAGTGTTCTCCGGTCTGTCTTTAAGAGACTAATGAATGTGAGCTTGGTTGTTGCGTTCTTCTTTCCTCTGTGAGCGACGGGCTTCTTGTTTGTCGTAGTCTTCAGCGACCCTTGTTCAACCTTGTCTTTTTCCTTTCCCTCCTTCCTCTCTCTGTCTCTTCTCTCCCTTACCTCCTCGTGCCTTTCGAGCCCTTACCTCTCCTTTTCTTTTACCCCTCCTCTAGACCCCTTCTTGAGTAAGAACATGGGCTCGCTTGTGATTATGTCGCCGCTTGTCCTTCCTTTCTCTTGTCCTTTTCCTTCTCCTCCTTCTCTCGTGTGGGGACTAGACCTCGAGAGGTGGAAGTCGCCTCTTTTGTTTTTACTTAAACTTAGAGTAGACCCCTACACTCCTCTGTTCTGTACCTTCTCCTTTAGGAACCCTCTTTTCCTCGCCCTCCGTCGTTGTTGTCCTCTCCTGTTCTTAGATTTCTCGCCCTTCCCTTGTTGTTCTCGTCGGCTACGTTGTTCGTCTCTTCTTTCCCATACCTTCTCCCTCCCTCTCCTCTCCTTCTGCCGCTTGCTTGATTGCTAGTTGCCACGCCCGAGGGCGTGGCGCGGTGTGGAGTGAACGTGTCACCCTGTTTCCCGCCTTGCTGCCTTCGGATTCGAGGTGTGATGATGTGTGTGTGTCGCGCGTTTTCCGCTGAGGAAAAAAATTCACCGCAGCGCGGATGCGAAAATTAGCGCTCGGACTTAGCGCTAACCGAAACGGAGCCGTCGCTCCCCCCCTTTTATTACTGTTTTGGAATTTGTTAATCCAGTTTTAATATTTTTGCCAGAAGCCTGCAGTCAAAGGGACGCTGGGCCCCGTTCCCAGCATAGACTAGGGGATGCTGGACCCGGTTTCCAGCAGGAGACTATACAGAGCAACTGGCCATGATTCCACTCTCCGGATTGAGATGTTGAGGGATTCCCGGCCTCATTTTCATAATGTTAATGAAAGATGCAAGCTCTGTTCAAAAAAAAAAAAAAGAAGCAAGAACCAGACTGTGTATTGCATCGTCACATTATGGGCCTCGCTCCGTAACTCACCATATGCACAAAAGACAAAAAATATGGATGTGCATCTTTCCATGTTCATACGGAACGTTCACTCTCATTTTGCATATTGGTGCGTGGTGGAGCGAGGCCCATTATCATTTGTCCTGCTGCTCGTCAATCAGTTCAATGATGTGTGATTGTCATTGGGCTTGGTTCCACTACTCAGCATCCTACATGCACTCGGACGTTTTTTCTCTGGACCAGGTGCATTCCAACGAGCCAGGCCCATTGCACTTTTCACTGAATTGAATTGTAGTTGTTGAATTATCACTGAAATTGCTGTTGAATTTCTTATGGCCATCAAGCCCTCCTCGAATTGTCGTTGAATCACATTGCATGGTGTGGCCTTTTTCATGACAGATCAGAACCAGAACAAGGGTGGTGGACGCAGAGCTGGCTCCACTTTTCTCTAGTTTTTGAGAAGATGACAGCTTGTGGGAGCAAGAGAGAGACTGGCTGTTGCAGTTATGACAGAATGATTGTCAGTGTTGCCGGGAGCTGGATTAGACGACAGCAGCCCCAAGTTCGGCAGTGCCTGCGAGCTCATCCGCTTGCCAAGGACTTGAGGAGCATAAAGAGAATCTCCAGCAAGGAGCAGTCCCTAACTACCCAGGCCAACATCTTTCGCTCTCAGGACTGCATCTTTTCCACGGCGCGCTGTTTCTGGACGGCCAAGCTCGCAACGTGCACTCTCAGGATTTGCAAAGGGACTTCCTTAGAAGGAGAGAACACAGATTCTTCCTCCTCCTCGACCACCTCCACCACCTCCACCACCTCCACCTCCTCCGCCTCCTCCGCCGCCTCCACCTCCTCGTCTTCCTCCCATTGGTGGTATTCCTGCTGCTGCAGCAGCTGCCGTTACTCATTCGCCCTCCCATTCCCCTCCCCTCCCTCTCACTTCTCCTTTCTGCCTTGCTGGAGCAAAAAGAACTGCTCCCGTACGAGTCATCCATGTGGCGGTTTAGTTTTCCCATGCAGGACGCACAACCTCGGCACCCTCACAAGAGATGAAGTGTCGTTTGCGGTAGTCAAGGATGGAACACCCTTGGCCGCCTCCTGCTCCTCTGGTTCTTCCTTCTCATCCTCTTCTTCTTGCTCTTTCTTCGTCCTTCCTTTCGAAAGCACAAAGGAGTGGTCTGATTGGGTAGGAGACAACATTAGCATTTGGACTCAGCACAGACGATGTGATTTTCTCGCTAGACGGGAAGTTCAGGAACCAAGCGGCTCCAACAATCTCCTCCTTCCACTACCTCTTCTCTTGCTGTTTCTTTTTCCCTTGCATTGGCCTTTCCTTCATTCACCCTTTCGGACAGTCTCTATATCCCTTCATGTATGTTGGTCCCACCTTGGAGAGTCCTTGGTCCCATCTTGAACCCCCCACTGTCCCATCTTGAAGCCTCTTCTATCCCATCTTGCAGCCTCCTTGTTCCCATCTTGAACCCTCGTCCCTATCATCTTCCTCCGTTCCTTACGATGGCAATTCAAACGTGGAGTAAAACACTTGCCTGTCTGGCACACTCTGAGCTTGAATGTCAACCTGGCACACTCTGACAGACTCTGATTAACGAGCCACGGGACCAAATGGCAGCACCGGATTCTCTCCGTTGTCTGCTCTGGTTCATTATTGCAACATCAGGCGATTGGTCGTTGTCTGACAAAGTGCAGGCTCAAGATCGGGGAAAGGAGACGTGGAGAGAAGAGGAGTGGCTTGCAATAGGTTTATGACTCTACATGCACCACCGCTGACATAGCCTTTCACTGCCACCATTCACCCTTTTGAAGTAGTCTCTCTCTGATCGCCTTGCCTATTCCTAGGTATAGACAAAGTGGAAGGGTTTGCTCAAATCGTCGAATTCAACTTTCGTCCCTTTTGTACGACCACTCTGCTGTTGCTTTGCCTTGCCTATTCCTAGGTATAGACAATTGTCTTTTTTATATTCCTAGGCATAGACAATTGCCTTTTTTTTTTTTTTTTTTTTTTATAGAGTTTTTAACGCCTTCCCGCCCGCCCTTTTTTCTCTCTTGCTAGCCAAAAGGATAAGTTGCACAGCAATCATGTTTGGATTTTCTGCTTGGCTGGCATCAGCTCCAAGTCAAGGCATAACAACGCGGCCACCGGTCCCCGGATTCTCGGCAAATCATTACTCAAAGGTTAGCTCCATTGTGAAATCATCGAAATGTGTCCAAGTTTAAACTCTAAAGAGTCTAAACTTTGAGTTTAAACTTTAAACTTCAAAAAGTCTTCCTCTTTCTTTCTTTTCTTTTTTTTTCACCCTTGTCACCTTGTGTTTATTACTTAACACTGTTAACAATAGATCAGAAAGTTGTGGGACTTCAAGGAGAAGAGAACACGTATGAGAATTGCATTTGTCAGTTTCACTGTTTCAGTGATTTTCATGGATTTTTTTTCGAAACTTCCAAATGCCGACATCCTGACATCTTATTTCCATTGCCCTGCACTTCATTTGAACTACTTTCGAAGTGCCGTGTGGAATTTCATTTTGCATTTCCCTGGGGAACCATGTGGCTTTAAACCACCAGCACCTTTCTCAGCTATCGTTGCGGAGCCTGAAAATGCCCTGCGCGCCAAAGAAAAACGAACCGGCACGGCCCGTTTTCAGGGTGGTCCCACCACCCATTTGCGTCCAGCAGTACCGAACCCCGCTTGGCTTCGCGTTAACCGGGGCAGCGGGGAAAGGTGCTGGTGGCTTAAACTTTTTTGAATCTATTTCAAGTTATTTGCTTGAGTACATTTTTACTTTTCACCACTAAGAGAGTGACAGAGATGGTGATTGGAGACGATGACAAAGGTTGAAAATGATGGTGTTGGGACTGGGGAGGGATTTGGACAGCCTCAGGGCAGCTCACACAAAATGATGGTGTTGGGACTCGGGCGGGATTTGGACAGCCTCAGGCAGCTCACACAGCAGAGACAGACACCTTGAAGATAAGAATATAGGTACTGAATGAATGAACGACTAAATGAAACAAACGGGCAAATGGACAAATGAACAAATAATCAAAGGGATGGCAGAACACGGGAAGGAAACGGAAAGCAAAAGAGAGAAGGGAAGGGAACACAATGGAAGGCATGAAAAGGGAAGAGAAGGGAAAAGAAGGGCAAAGAAAGGGAAGCGAAGGGAAGGGACAAGAAGAGACGGGGTAAACAGAGCCCAGGATTTATTTTTCATGGTATTTGTAAGAAAACTCCTGCACCTTTTGAACCAAACTTGCCACCAACCCATAAATTGGATATCAAATAAGCCAACAGCAACAACGATAAGTGGGAAAAAAAAAAAAAAAAAACAAGGGAAGGAGTCTCAAACTTTCACCCTTTACAGTTTTTCAGGATTTTCCGGATTCTTAGGGCTTGCCAAAAGAGTCGTCTCCAAGGCTCGAAGAAACACTAAACTTGGCACACACTAACGTTGACCAAAAACCAAACAGGGCTATAAAAAGAAAGAAAGAGAAAACTGGAAAAAGTAACCTCACAATGGCCTTTTCAGTGCTTGGGGGGTTAACCTATGGGCTGAAAAGTGGGGGTCCCTCTAACCACTTGTGGAAAAGAAAAGAAGGGAAGGGAAGAGAAGGGAAGGAAAGGGAAGGGAAGCGAAGGGAAAGGAGGGAGGGAGGGAGGGAG
>BFEA01000220.1:250441-264050 GCA_003427395.1 Chara braunii
TGTGTGTGTGTGTGTGTGTGTGTGTGTGTGTGTGTGTGCGTGTGTGTGTGTGTGTGTGTGTGTGTGTGTGTTCAGAGTGAGCTGCCTTGGATGACTGTGTACCCACCCCCTTCAATCTTGTTCTCATCCGTGCCTTGTTGCATCCCTTGCTTTGTGATTGTCCGTCATCTGTGTTTCTTTCACCTGTCTGTCTGTGTGTGGCCTCCTATACCTCTCTCATCTTTCTGTATGGCCACTCCCTCCGTGTATATCTCTGGATGTTGTCTTGCTGACTTGGACATTGTTGTTCGGTGCTTGCTGCTATTTGCAGAGCATTGAAGAAGTAGTTGTTGAGAGGTGTGTACAGCTGGCACAGCGGGGAGCCGCATCTCCATCATGGCTATTCTCAGAGATAATTGATACATCACAAGCAAGCAAAGAGGAATTTTCCAGCAACCCAAGGCCACGCAGGAGCCTTAGGAAAGTTACTTTTGGTAGGTTTACATATCTCTATGGTGAAGTCCCAGAAACCGAAAAGGAAAAACAGGTATGAAGTTCCCATTAGTTGTGCTTATTCTTTTTACACCCCTAGCTCTACTGTGTTCATCTGATTCCATCAGGATTTGAACTCATGCTCTGTTTGTTAAGTCGTGCACGTGAGCACAAGGTTCCTGTTGTGAATGCTGTACTTCGCAGTTTTTAGTATGCAGTATAACAATGACTAGCTTAGCGCCCGCGGTGTGGGCTACATCTGCATAACAAAGTACTGAAGCAGTAAAGAAAGTACTCACACAGACTTAAATGGACTCTGGACTGTCAGACTTGGATCCATATCTTGCTTCACCACACACAGAACCCGCACTGAGGCCGCTACGAAGTGCGCGTGAATATGTTTTTTTTTTCTAATGAATAGTTAAGAATATTTTTTTTTCACTCCCCCTCCCCCACGTCAGACTTGGATCCATATCTTGCTTCACCACACACTAAACCCACACCATGGCTGCTGAGAAGTGCACATCGTTTTTTGTTTTTTTTTCTAATAAATAGTTACGAGTATACTCGTTTTTTTTATCCTTTCAGCCTTTCAGGTTGTGTGCGGGGGTTCTCACGTTGGACTTGGATCTATATCTTGCTACACTACACACAAAATCCGCACCGAGTCCGCTACGAAGTGCGCATTAATTTTTTATTTTTTTCTAATAAATAGTTAAGAACTTAAGAATTGTTATGATACTGGACAATTTCGAAGTACACAGTCATCAGATAGTACAATGCCGTCCAATTGCAATAAGAAATGAATGAACTTGGGAGGAGAGAGAGGGTAAGAAGAAGAAGATGATGTACACCAGCATAGACAAATGATAAAGCTCTTCTTCTTCGCCAAACACTCTCCTCCTCCTTTACTCCTCTCTTATTCACACAAGAAACAATAGTACAATGTTGAATGGCCGAACCAGAATCAATGTCCGAATCCCTCTTCTACTGCAGGTATCACTTGAGGTCCACCATAGCCATGGCTGCCTCCCTCACTCTTCACTCTCATAGGCCGAGGCTATGGCGGACTACTTGGGTCTTCCCCTGATGTCCAAAGGACAACCTAAAAGCAGCTATGGCTGCTCTAGCTCAGGCCGCCATGCCTGACTCTGCTTCGAAGCTTCTTGGTGTAGCTCTACCCCAGCTGGGGCCTTCCTGCTGCAGCGCCCACCAAGGTGATGAAGATGGCTGCCACCATAGCCAGGTAAGTACCTCTGGCGCTCCCCCTTCCTCCTGGTCTTCGTCCTCCTCCGTGTCCTTGCTCCTTCCCCAGCAGCGCTGCTCTTGCTTGCACTGCTCCAGCCAGCGCTCCAACCAGTTTGTTGCCAAACTTGCACACCGACAATGAGACTGGGCTCTTCGCCCGGCCTGGAGATATAGCGGCCTGCTTGCCTCTTGGCCTTCTAAGCAACCGGTACCTCCTCCCTTTCAGAGGGAAACATCATCGCAGACTCTGATATTGCCCGTACAGGTCCTAGACTCAGACTGGTTGGACTGGTACCCGCCTAGACCTAGCCTACAACTACTGGGCCTCCAAAAATGCCACTTCTGTCTTCTTCTGCTTGGCCTCGAGTACCCGGCACATCTACCTCTTAAGGGTGTGGTACCGGCCTACCTGCTACTTGAGTGTTTCCCCGCTGCTTCAAGTGTTGCGGGCCTCTTCCCCCGCCACTTGAATATTTTCCCCCGCTGCAATCCTCAATGTCACAGCCACAGGTAAGTACCGGCCCTTAGGGCCCAACAAACGAACAGGTGCCCTTGCGGGTCACACACAGTGTCAAGCCAACCAGCACTCAGACAGACATGCAGACCAGCAAGCATGCACACACACAGACATGGCATTCAGTCCATGAGCAAGCGGGAAACTCCGCAAGGCATTCAGTCCATGAGCAAAACTCAGAAATCAGTTGTGTGTCCCAGTCCGTGTTTGGTCGGGTCATCATAGAATAGACTTTTTTTTTTCCTTTGAAGTTGCTTGGGGGACCCTGCACGTCAAACTTGAATCCATATCATGCTTCACCACACACAACACCTGGGGTGAAGTCCCACCGCCCAAGTTAAGTTTAGAAAACGCAATGGTGTGACACCATTTCGACATTAATAAATTTGAAACAAGAAATTAAAAAACTGAAAAAAAACGCTAGAAACAACTTTTCTCCTTATTTTTGATAACGTAACTCGGAGAAATGAAACACGTCTGGCACAGTCGGAGTGAATGTCTCCGTGGAAAAGGGATACTCCCCGTGATGAGCGGACAGAAGGTCACCATTTGTAAAATGGACAGGGACAACATGGATGGCCAAATGCGTTCATTGCCCAAAGAAGGACACAAGTTTGATGCCAAAGAGCCAAACACAGCTGTCAGAGTTCCTCCGTTTTAGGATGTAATGATGTCTAAAAAAACAAAAAAAGAAAAGGCACGTAAGTTGAGAAATCTACCCTGGGGGGGGGTAGGGTAGTTTTCTCAACTTAAAATGGTTTCCCGCCCGAACCGAAAGGCCCAAAGCATACGACAAAACGAATTTCACGTCAAATAAAAAATCTACAAAATGACCAAATATAATAGGTTATTCTCCTGTATTTTCACACCACTAGATTCGCGATACATCAACGGCAGAGCTCCGTCCCACCGTGCCACACGTGATAGAAAGCTCAGCGTTGAGAAAACTCAACTTGGGCGGTGGGACTTCACCCCTGCACCGCGGTCGCTAAGAAGTGCGCATGAATATATATTTTTTCTAGTGGTAAATAGTTAAGCATGTATATATATACATATAATATTATATATAATATCTTCAAACAGAGATATATATTTATATATATTATGTATATTTTTTCTATATATTATAATATATATATACTATAAGTGATAGTCTACTTTGATTTTGGTTAAGGTAGATTATCATTTACAGTGTAATCAGTGAGGGGATTCTGCAGACTGTTGAGGGTTAAGCCTCCTGATGAGTCGGTGAAACTCCGACGAAACAGTTTGTCACAACCCCTCCTTTGTTGTCCTCTTCTCTCTCTCTGCCTACGGTTTACCGGGCAGTTCTGTTTGTGATGATATATATTATAATGTGTATATATATATTATATCTATATCTATATCTATATCTATATCTATATATATATAGCCTCCTGGTGAGCCGGTGAAACTCCGACGAAACAGTTTGTCACAGCCCCTCGTTTGTTGTCCTCTTCTCCCTCTCTGCCTACAGTTTACCGGGCAGCTCTATTTGACTATATATGCAAGGAAAACGAGCAATAGCGAAATAACAGATTCCAGATTGCAAAATCACATTGAAAGCCAGGAAGTCTGACACTGTCCAAAAAGCAGAATTGCACCGATATTACACCAATGGAGAACCAAAACACCGAATCCGAGTGTCAATGAGAGCATACTCTCGCCATCACCAACATAAGTATCCAGAGCCCTTCCTCCGATCTGGCGCTCGACGTGCAGACTACGACCACGCATCTACTACCAGCCTACGAATTGACAATGCAACTGTTGACGTCAGCAGCTGAACCGAAGTACATGAAGATGTCGTCCCTTGTAGACAATCGCCAAGACCAGGAACGTGCCCTCACATCATCATCCTCGTCTCTCTCTCTCTCCCCCTCGACTTGTCTACCCACATCTTCCTCCCATACACGAAGACCACCACCACCTCCGCTGACTGTATCCAAGCCAAGCCCAACTATGGTTGGGCTGGCTATGGCGCTGCCCTCAGCAGCACCCTTTCTCTTGCACTACCGCACTCGCACGCGCGCTTGCATCCAGGAGCTAGCGCAGCAGCCCGCGAGCTGTTGCTCCAGCAGTGCTGCCACATCTGCTTGCAAGTGCCCGGATGCCTACCCTGGCGCCCTACCCTTTCCTATATGGAAAATGGCGTGCGCTTTTCCTTCCACGCCCACGTGAGACCGAGTTCTTAGTAGCTTCAGTCTCGGTCAAGGTGTCTACGCCCAGGCCTATTCAGATAGTGGCCTGGGACCGATTTGGTTAGGCATGCCCAACTACCCAGGCACAGTCGTGCGATGCTCCCTGCTTACCCCATGATGCTGGAAGGGCCTGGAAGGATCACGAATCTTTCCCATTCTCACGTGCAAGGTGGATGTAACAAACTGACGCGTGGCAATTGTCTGGCGCCGACCAAGTTTTGCAAAAAAAATGACGATTTCAGGGCGCATTGAGATTCAAGGGGCCCGCCTTCACTTAGGGCGGGCACTCGCCTGCTGCAGGGCCATATGCCGGGGTCAAACCCTTGCACTCCCCCCTCCTTTACTTCAATAGTCCTTTGAGAAGTCGTTATGTAGCAGGCTTCTTCCCTTTCAAATTTCTTTCATAACTTGAGATAATTTGGAGAGCAGCCTCAACAAAAAAAAGAAATTGGGGAGCAGTCTTCATTAATTTTTCTTTTGTGAACCGCCAATCTTCTTGAGGATCAGTGTGGTGTCTGAACCGCACCTGGTACTGCATTTGTGGCTTCGGGGGATATCCTCTGCCTGGAGGCTTGGGCATAGGCATCAGCTTGTGCGCAACGATGTCGTCAATGTCCACATGTCCGTCCATGGTTGGGGCCAGCATCAATCTCCTGGTGGGAAACTGATCAGTGACAGAGAAAGGTGCCAACTTTGATGCATGGAAGACGGGGTGTGTACGTAGGTGTCTATGGATGCGAATGACATATGATGGCCCATCTGGTTGATCTCCCACTATATCAAAACTTCCCAGGGGCCAAAGTATTGTGGCATTAGTTTATGTGAGATTCCTAATTCTTGCCTCAACTCAGATGACTTTACCCAGACTCGTTCACCTACCTGAAACTCATATGGCAGTCTATGTCTATTCTCATATGTGAGCATGGCATCTTGAGCTTTCTTGATGCGATCTACAGCCTGATGCAACATCTGTTGGCTGCTGTTCAGGTAACAGGAAGTCTAATGCAGATCGGGGCTTCTAACCAAGATGCACTTGGTTGGGAGTCATGCCGATAGTGCTGTGCACGACGTTATTGTACAGGCTGGCGACGAGGGGTAATTTCTCGTCCCAATTATCCTTGGTTTAATGTAATGTCGAAGCAAGTGCTGCACTACCCAGTTCATCTGTTCAGCCTGACCATTTGACTCAGGGTGGTTCCCTGATGTCATTTGCAGTCGGGTACCCATCTGTTGGGTTGTACTTTGCCATAGTTCACTAGTGAATCTGACATCCCTGTCGCTTACAATAGACTTAGGGAAACCAAAGTCATGTACTCAATTGTCCATAAATAGACGTGGTCAGTCCTAGCTGTCTCAAGCATAGCGATTAGTCTAGCGTACTTTGTGAATTTGTTCACAATGACAAAGATGTGTCGTTTACCGCTCTTGCTGGTCACAAGGGTATCTATGAAATCCATGGACACACTTTGACCTGGACCACCAGGGATGGGCAAGGGCTTGATAAGCCCAAGCGGTGCCTGCGTCTGTGGCTTGTCGCGCTGACAAACCTGGCAAGTTTCTACATACTTCTTTGGATCATCCATCATTGTGGGCCACCAAAATTTCTGCACTAAGTTTGCTGCTGTCTTTTTATAGCCAAAATGACCAGTTGCATCGTTACACTCTCCTACAAATAGACTACGCAAAGACTCTCTATTCGAAACACACAATCGTTTATTCCCGACCTTTTCAAGGAACAACAAGCCGGCAACCAGCACAGACTCATCGGAAGTCACCGTATCTTTAGCTTCCAGTTTGCAGATGATCTCAGACATGACCGCTTGCTCTCGATAGGCTTCAACCATAAATCGAGTTACATCGTCGGAAATTCCAAACTTGGTCACTAGCGCGCCCAGATAGTCCGCCCTTCGCGATAGTGCATCAGCCACTTTGTTGTACTCGCCTTTTAGAGGGTCGAGCTTGAAGTCATGCATGTCTATGACTTCAATCCACCTCTTAAGTGCGTCGGAGAGCACAGTCCGTCTTAATCCAGCGCAACTTCTCATGGTCAGATCTCACATAAAAAAATATTCCTAGGAGGTAGTGCCTCCAATGGACCAGCGCTCTATAGAGGGCATAGAGCTCACGCTCACACGTGGACTTAACTAATTTATGAAATGACATCTTTTTGCTCATGTACTTGATTGGCCTCAACTTTTTCCCCTCCTTCTACGCAAGGACCGCACCTATGCCATATTGGCTGGCGTCTGTGGTCACAACAAAGGGTTGTTCAGGATCCGGAAGTTTGAGGACTTCATAGTGTGTTAGGGCATACTTCAATCTCTTGAAGGCTGCCTCACACTCTTCGGTCCACTCCCAAGGGGTGTCAAGGCACGTGAGGTGCTCCATCACTCCTTCGACACTCACTAGCTTCGATCCCCGTACCAGTCGCTCGAAAGTCAAGTGTGGTAACCAATAGTGCTAGGCCCACATATGAGACTAACAACCGCGGAATTCCTCTTCGTCCTGGAAGCTATTGCAGCCTTCCTCAGAAAGGACATTTCTGTTGAAAGATTGGAAAATATAAAAGATGAAAGAGGTAACTTGCTCCACCCCCCCACCACCTTACTTTTTGCAGATGATCTAACCGTACTAATCAGAACCACAAATTCTTCTTTCCAAGCGCTAACTAGAGCCATGCAAGCCTTCCAGCTAGCCTCCGAAATGAAAATCAACTGGCCAAAGACTGTAGGCTGGTGGCTCGCACCAACCCCACCGCCCACGGCGAATACTCCAGAAGGCTTCCAATGGACTGAACCCACAACCCCAATCCGGTTCCTGGGAATACAACTCAACATAAACGGATGCCACCCCACATCAGCAGCAGCACTGTTGACAACAATGATCAATAAAATGCGTAGACGGCATACATCCCTCTTAGGCAGAGTCCTGGTGCGCAACAACTCAATAATCCCCATGATGTGGTATGCCACGTCCATTTGGTTCCCAAGACCGGACTTTCAGCAGCAAATAAGAAGGAGGGCAGCAGCCTACCTGTGGCCTGGTAATCTAGACAATCAAAACTTCGTCCACCAAGTGGCATGGCAAATAGTGACGTTACCAAAGAGGAGAGGAGGCCTAGGTCTACTGGACCCAGCCCTGCAATTACAAGCCCTACAAATTAAATGGATCCTTAGACTCATTCTGCAAAGTAACCTCCAATGGGTTCCACTCGCACTCAACCTGATCAGGGAAATGGCCCCATATAACTCCCCCCCCAATATGTCAGGCCAGTTTTGGTTACTTGATAAACATTGGCCCATACCAAATAGCAAAAAGCTTCACAACCAACAAACAGACCAAACAGAAGAAACAGGTAACAACCATTCCGGATCCTTCTGGGAACAACTTCTCCACATTTGGACAAAAATCTTCCCAGAAAACAAACTAGGCCCCAAAAGAAAGGACGAAGTTCTCAGGCAACCCATATTCGGCAACCCCTGGATCAAAAACGAAAGGGGAGAAAGCCTGACACTCACCAAAATAAACGCCAAATGGGGTTACAAAATGTTACAAAAAACAGGAATTCGCGGACGTTACAGCAAAGAATCCCTGATAATCGTCAATGAAGAAGTCACCGACGCTCAACTCTTCTGTCCTCAGGCCAAGAGGAGCAAATCCAACACCTGTGGGATGATAACACCAAGAACTGGAAAACTGAGAAGGACTTGAGACTAACTCTCAAGGGGAGACATAACCTACAAGCCAACTTAACCCACATCATAGATTCTATCCCTATGGAATGGAGGCGTCTACAAAGATCTGAACAAAAATGGCAAGTGGGAGACTGGGCGGCACAGAAAAACCAATCAAGTACCCAAGAAGTAATGAAATTTATCGACAGTGAAATACACAACAAAGAATGGATTTGCTGCAGCATCTACCCCTTGAAAGAACCAGGAAACCCAGTAAGCTATCTACAAGAAGAAGCTAGGGCTGAGGGATCTTTTAACATCAGCAACCTTAGAAGAATCAGAGTTCTAGAAGGAGAGACTAATAGAGTTTACAACCCGGAATCAGACATCAAACACCTGGAAATCGATCCCGCAGAATGGTCTTGGGGCATCGCTAACAACATTACCAAACCAGGCTATAAACTATTTTCTACACCCATTTCACCCAATACAATTATACAAAAAATATATATCATGAACCCCTCCTGGTCATCGATCTTCAGCGCAAAACCAGTAAAAATGGCAAGCTTACTATGGCTCGTAACATTCAGAGCAGTCCCGGTAAACGATTGGCTAGCACAAAGAAGAAGAAAGGAGGACATAACAGAACAGTCTTCATGGTGCAAAGTGTGCAATTCTGAAACCAAAGAAACGCTCAACCATTGCTTCCTAGAATGTAAGACAACCTGACCCTCTGGTACGACATGGAGAACACCTGGAGCAAATACTCCAACAAAGTAGTACAAATAAACCCAGGCACCATATTCCTAGACATAGAACCCCCCCCCCCCCTGCAAGGTTTTGACCTATTCCTCTTTTCACAAGTAAGAAAGGCGACACTATGGGCCATCTGGAAGAAAAGATGCGAACAAACCTTTGAGAGCAACCACATTGATGCTGACAACCCCCTCAGCACCATTAAACGCCTCATAGAAACTGAAATACATGACCTGTGGAAGAAAACTATGACTCAAATTGAAAATAACCCAGATAAGAAATCCCATATCATTCTGCTTACTCTATTGTACTGAAGCGACTGAGTATTGGGCACGGGCCGCAACCCTTTGGGACTCTCTCTTCCATACTTCCCTCCCCAATCACCCCGTCCAAATTCTTCTCTGGACTGACATCCCCGATCGACTTCAAAAGGCAGAAAAGCTCTGGTTCGGCATGATCAGAAAGGTGACGCTATGGATCATTTGGAAAGAAAGGTGCAGCCGAACAGTCGAAGGACTGTCCAATCCAAGACAAAAAGTATGGGCGGAAATGAGACTTCTGATACAAGCAGAAGTGTTATGCAAGTGGCGAAGGTTAAGGCAATCGCTCCCTGAAGACATGGAGCAGCAGAAAGGTATTAGGAAGGAATTTTTTAGGCAATGGCTGCTGGATGGCAAGGTGGCGGAGTTAAGACATGACCGAGTGTACTGGAAGGATTGGCACAACTCAGAAATAAGCAAGGGTTTCCAAAACGGGCAACGGGATTCGGTTTAGAGAATTGATCCTCAGCAAGCATCACGAGGAAGTTTCCCAGGCATGATGGGAAGGAGCAACGGGAGATGATGTAACGGAACACTCACTAGGAATAAAAGGGGCTAGCATGGAGCCAGGGCAAAAGTAAAGAGTGCTTCATGTCTGTTCAAGGTGAAAAGGGGGTCCAGCTTAGGCGGGTGTCGAAGAGTCTCTGGATGAGGGCTTAGGGTTTAGGGTTTTAGAAACTGTATACAAATGGGAAGGTAAGGTGGGGCAAAGGGTTGTGGGTCTCATGGGTAGGTTTGGCAATATGGGGTATAAAGACTAGCTGGGTCACGGGACGAGCTCTTTCTAGGTGATATAGATCTATCTGACAGAACTGGCTATCGGATCTGAGAGGAAAGAGTGAGACACCACAAGCTGACAGTCAATCCTCCAGCCGGATGGAGCAATCAATGCTGCTCAAGGGTCCTTCGGCCAGACTGAAGGAAGCGTGGGTGCGTTTTTGTTGTAAACTCTATTCTGACTTGCCGGTGGAATAGGATCCGGACTGATGCTCCCCAGAATGGAAAGGAGCCAGGACCATAAGGCCCTGTTAAAAAAAGAAAAAAGAAAAAAGAAAAGAAAAGAAATCCCATATCATCAAAAGATTCACGACATCTAAGCTAGGAGGAGGCAATCTAGGCACAATAGAGAAAGACAGACTGGTCATGAAAAATTGGCTAACAATCTCACCCCGGCGTAATCAAAGACCGCGTAACACCACTACAGATTCTCAGACCACCATGACGCCGACAAGCCACTCCAAAACACAAGCCAGGCCCAATGAAAACATCCAAGTCACAGAAATCCATGAATCAGGAAAACCCTCAAAAGACAACCCCCCCCTAAACTGTTATGACCCTGGCCAATTTCGAGATACACATCCATCGGAAAGTACAATGCCATCCAATTGCAGAAAGAAATGAATGAACTTGAGAGGAGAGAGAGGATTAGAAGGAGAAGAAGAAGAAGTAAGAAAGAAGAAGAAGATGATGTAAACCAGCAAAAACAAATGATAAGGCTCTTCTTCTTCACCCAACAATCTCCTCCTCCTTATCTCCCCCTTCTCTTATTCATACAAGAAATAATAATACAATGTTGAATGACTGATCCAGAATCAATGTCCGAGTTCCTCTTCTACCGCAGGTATCACTTGAGGTCCACCATAGCCATGGCCGCCTCTCCCACTCTTCAGTCTCATAGGCCGAGGCTATGGCAGACTACTGGGCTCTGCTCAGATGCCCAAAGGACAACCCAAAGCAGCTATGGCTGCTCTAGCTCAGGCCGCCATGCCTGACCCCTCGAAGCTTCTTGGTGTAGCTCTCCCCAGCTGGGGACTCCCTGCTGCAGCGCCCACCAAGGTGATGAAGATGGCTGCCACCATAGCCAGGTAAGTACCCCTGGCGCTCCTCCCCCTTCCTTCCTTCTTCCTCCCCCGTGTCCTTCTCCTTCCTCCCCAGCAGTGCTGCTTCAGCCTAGCACTGCTCCAGCCAGCGCTCCACCAGTGTGTCGCCAAACTTGCACACCGAAAAAGAGGCCGGACTCTCCGCCCGGCCCGAAGATATAGCGGCCTGCTTTGCCTCTTGGGCGGTGACTTCCAGGCTGCTTGGCCTCCCAAGCAACCGGTACCTCCTCCTTTTTGGAGGGAAACATCATTGCAGACTCTGATATTGCCCGTACAGGCCCTAGACTCAGACTGGTATCCGCCTAGACCTAGCCTACACTACTGGGCCTCTAAAAATGCCACTTTTGTCTTCTTCTGCTCGTCCACCGGTACCTGCACATTTACCCCTTCCAGGTGCGCTACCGGCCTACCCGCTACTTGAGTGTTTTTCCCTGCTGCAACCCTTCAATGTAACAGCCACAGGTAAGTACCGCCCCTGAGGGCCCAACGAACGAGCAAGTGCCCTGACGGGCCACACACATACTCATGCCAACCAGCACACRGACAGGCACGGTCACACACACACCCAAGCCAATCAACACTCAGACAGGCATGGTCACACACACACACTCAAGCCAACCAGCACTCAGACAGACATGCAGTGCAGCAAGCGTGCACACACAGACTTAGTAGCAGGCGGGAAACTCAGCAAGGCATTCAGTCTATGAGCAAATCAGCTGTGTGTTTCAGTCCATGGTTGGACGGGTCATCACAAAACAGTATCCGGACAAGGGTAAGATAGCAATCATCAAGGGTCAAAGCCTAATCTTTAAAAGTGTGGAATGTTTCATCCCAGACCAACATTCCAGTTTCAGAACCAAGGATTAGCACACCAGACTCAGTCAGCATCCGGATCAACTCCTACTAAACACACTACAGATAACCACAACTAACTTAGGCAAACGAACAAAACACTTACCCCACAACGAAACCACCCCAACAGCACAATCAGGAACAGCAGCTTAACACTGACCTTTATTAACAGACAGTATGTCAAACTTCCAAACCCCACAAGGTCTCCTACATAAGAAAGAGCACACTACCTCAACCCCTACCCCAACCCCAACCCCAACCCCACCCCCACCCCCACCCCCACCACAAAGTGGCACAAGCCCTTAAAACCTCCCATCTTTGTCCTATCCCAAGCCCAATTTTCCCACAACAAACCTCCCTGGTCCCCCTCTAGACAAGACAACTCTTGCCCAAACACAAAAGACACACCCAACCTCCCAATCCAGACCCACCTACACAAGCCCTCCTCAACCCAACATTCTAATACCAGTGTCACTCCATCCATAATCAGTTCCCAATAAGGCAGCACTATTTACTAAAGACTAGTAAAGAGAGAAAAAGTCAGAATAAGGGTCAAAGACCATAAGAAGAGAGGTCAAACACGGGGTAAACAGGCTAGCCAAATTTGATAGGGTTTAGGGTGTTAGCACTAGTTAGAACTGGGTAAAGAGGAAGTTTAAATAAGGTAAGGTTAGGGTTTATAACTTTATACGCAATCATAGACATCAGAAACTAGAAAGGAGAGGGTATAGGGTATTGCAAATTTCAAGTGGAGGATCAGAACAGAGGCGGGACACGAATAGGGATCGCAAATAAGAACTAGGGACACGAATAAGCAAAAAACCAAGGACAGCACTTCCAAACGGAGGATCAGAACAGACCAAAAACCAAAACAGAACAGAGGAGGATAGTCCAAAAAGGAAACAATAGCAATACCAACCCGCCATGAAAGAAAGAGAACATACAACATAAAGGAAGAGAAGGGAAGGCTAAGGGACTCTAAGCTCAAGCATATTAACAACGTCCAGCAGACACCTCACTACACCCCCCAAACCAACCGCCTACACGCATACTAACCACACCAAGCCAAGACACCAAGGACAAAATACACACTGCACCCCCACAAGCCTCAGAAATTCGCAACTCCAACCAAATCCGTCCCACCCAACAGGGATGCAGCCCCACCCTTACCACTTTTACCCTCCCTCTCCCGCCCCAAGCCCACAGCCCCAAGCATACCGACCCAGAATCCAAAACCTTCACCACTACACAAACTACCTCAGACACTGCCCCCCCCACCTAAACTACCCCACCAAGAAACCATAGGCATGCTCAACAGAGTCAACTCAAAAGTTGGACAAAGACAGACCATAAAAACACACTACAGCCAGCAAGGGTTTAGGGTTTTAGATTGAGGGTTCAGGTTTCAGGCTAGATAAGAACATAACACATAGGGACTAGGATGTCAGAGAATTAAACAGATTCATAGACTCTTCAGACCGCTCTAGCATGACACAACAATCCGACAGCACCACAGCTGAGAGGAGCGGGACTGGGTTCAGGCAGGAGGACATCAGCCAGGCAGAGCAAATAGCATAGGCTAAACTAGGCAGGGGTGAGGGGTGGTACATCCTTCCTCAGAGAAGTAATCAATGCCGTCCACTCGGACCTCCCAACCATAATGGGGAGGAGC
>BFEA01000220.1:284534-299268 GCA_003427395.1 Chara braunii
CTCTAGCTCCTAATAGCGCCCAGCGCTGAAGACTACTGCTAACGCTACTACTACTACTACAGCGCTCCTCCAGAGTGCTGCTGCCGAATCCTGAAGACTGCCTCCTGCCTCCTGCACGTGAAGTGCCTGGGAAGTTCCTATGAACTACCTCGTGACTGTCTGCAGCCTGTAGGGCGAGCCAGTCTTATATAGTGCTGGCCCGTCCAGGAGGCTGCTCTTGCCAATGCCAAAATGCACCAGACCCTGGCGTTGAAGTTCAAACAAGGGTTGTCTTGAAAACAGGCCAAAAATGGCCTGTGCTAAAACCCTGGTCTGGTGCCTAAGTTTCAGGGCAGGTCGATCTTGAAGGCCTGAAAATGGCCCTCCGTTTCAGGCTGAAAAGACTCAGGGCCTGGAGGCCCTCGTTTTCAGGCTTCCAGGCTGAAAACGACACATGGCCTGTAGGCCCTTGTTTTCAGGCTTTTAGGCTGAAAACGACACAGGGCCTGTAGGCCCTTGTTTTCAGGCTTTTAGGCTGAGAACGCTGGTCGGGCCCTGCAGGCCCGTGTGGCTGCGCAGTATGCCACATTGACCCTGCCTACTTGTAGATTAGTACACTTGCCTGTAACCTAGTGGTGTGCTCGGCCCGTCTATTACTCTTCTCTATAAGGATTCCATATGGATGTCTAAGAATTTGGGGGCGCTAATGGGTGACTGTGATTCTGCTTGGAGTGCATTTGAGCTTCCTTCCCATAGTGTAAACACTAGGCTACGGCCTTTGATCGTTGCAATCTTACCTCTTGACAGGTAGTTGATCTCGAAGTTCTTTTTGTATTCCCTTGCTTTGATCCCACCCTTTCTCATTTTCCTTCTCACCCTGCGCCGTAGTACCCAGAACTCTGTTTCAACCTGCTGTTGGAATAGGCCCCAGGCCTCCTGGATGTGAACTGGCTGTTTATCAATTGTCTCCTGGCACGTCTTCCTCCAAATAGTCCATAAAGACGGGTTCCTAATAATTTGAAAAAGGTTGCTCTCTAAGATGGGCCATTCTTCCAGTGTGTTAAAGCCTACCAGTAGTAGTATGGGATTATTTGTGGATTCTATAGTTGCTGTTTTCTCCCAAATATTTTTATTTCTTTGCCATGGATCCTCTATCTGGCCGCCCGTACATGTGGCACAAAGTTCTTTTAATGGGCATCTGTCCTCTTTTCTTGTCCTCACATTTAACTATTGATTTAGTGGGATCAGGGCCCAGGCCTCTCATGCGTGCATTGTTCCTTTTTTTTTTTTTTTTTTTTTTAAATAAATCAGAACCTCAAGGTTCTGGCTCCTGCCATTCTGGGGAGCAACAGTCCGGTTCCTATTCCCCAGGCAATATGGAATACATAAAATACTCACACACGCTCCTCCCCATTATGGCTGAGAGGTCCGAGCAGGCGGCATTGATTACTTCCGTTAGGAAGGATGTACCACCTCTCACCCCTGCCTAATCTAGCCTGCCTTTATTCAGCCTACCAATCTGTGTGATCCGAGATCTGCTCCTCTCAGCCATAAAGCTGTCGGGTATCTATGATTATACAAGAGCCTTCTGGTACACTTGTACACCTTTTGATGTCTCTTTAGCTATATACCAGCATTAGCATTGTCCTATGCCTTTTAATTGCCAAACAACAAGTTAGCACTTCTTCTCCTTTTTCTATCCTGAATCCAACTTTTGTGCAACCTTTAGTCGTACTCTGTTTATTTTCTGCCTAACTGCCCTTCCTTTGTGCCTAGACCTTCCTTATTTTCTACGTCAGATCCTTTGTGTCCCCTAGATTTCTACCCTGAATCCAACTTTTGTGCCACCTTTTGTCGTACTTTGTTTATTTTCTGCCTAACTGCCCTTCCTTTGTTCCTAAACCTTCCTTATTCTCTACTTCAGACCCTTTGTGTCCCCTATACCCTAGACCCACTTCCCTTATGTGACCCCTAATCCCTAAATCCTTTTTTCTACTGTATCCGTCCTATACCCTTTGCATCACCTTTTAACCCTTAACTCTATCCATCACTGTCCCTCCTTTTTCCCCATCTATATCCCTTAAACCCTAAACCCTACCTTCCACTGTTTAGTTATCGTTCCCCTTTTCTTCCTTCCCTATAATTCTATGGTCTGCACCCTCCCTCTCTCCACTTGAAGATCAAATGTACTCCTTGGATTGAAGCTACCGCTCTGTCACCAAGTACCTTTTGCTTAAATCTTTTCAATATTTTGTCCTCTTGTTCCGGTTGTTGGCTTACCTGGTTCCTTACCGCCTTCCACAGGGCCTTAAGGTGTGTTTCGATGAGGGATAAGAAGATTTCCTTAGCTTCATGTCTATGCATTATTGTGCCCTCTATCGTGATTTGGCATCTACGCTTCCAAATGGTCCATAGAGAGTATTGTCTTGTTAGCTGAAACATATGTTTATGAAAAGGTTGCCATTGCTTGGGAACTGACAACCCCAGCAATAAGGAAATCCTTGAGTCTGGCAACGCTATGTCTGTTACTTGTCTCCATGTGTCTTTGACCATCTCCCACATTCGTTGTGCTTCTTCACAGTCGATCAGGCAATGTTGCATTGTTTCAGGAATTCGTCTCTGGCAAACCTTGCACCACTCCTGTTCGTCACTTCGCTGCCCTCTATTTCTTCGTTGATTGAGCCAAACATTCACAGGGAGTGCTACATGTGCTATAAGCCATTGCATGCTTCTGACAGAGCCCAGCCTTATTGCCCCCAAATTAGACCAAGGGAAGGAAGACAATTGTCCTCGGGTCACCCCTACCCTCTTCTCCCATCTCTTTAACAATGTGGGAGTAATGGAAATAGAACGCCTTCTCAATTTGTACCCTATTCTTGTGGTGTAGTGTAGAATGTTTACTCTTCTAGATATTCCCCTTTGACCCCTCTGACATACTGCTTGAGGATATAAATCGGTGCTTTTGTTGTGCTGTCTAACTGAGACGTGGTGATGGAAAGCTGCGTTATATCATATTTATCCGCGTTTAACCAGTCTGGTCTGGAGGGTTCTACCCCCCATATTCTGAAGACCTCCTTAGGCTCCTCTTCATCTACCCATGAAACCCAATCTCCCACTCCCCACTTCGTTCCCGCCTGCAGCAGAAGCATCCACTCTTTTGGTATGGCTTGTAAGACGATTCTTAGATTTTCTTGCAGTCTGTGACACCCCTTCAGATGTGTCCTTAGTTCCGTAAGTGTTTTCCACATCTTCTCTTCGTCGTTCCAAAGGTGTTTGACCTGCCATATCCCATGTTCTAGCCACCTACCCCATTTAGTGTCTTTGACTGAAAGCGTCAATGGTTTGCCCTGACCGTCCTTTATACTTGAATTACAGAATAGAGGCTGTCTGAGAACCTCTTCCCTTGAGGTTGGTTCTCTTACCCTTGACGGAAATATGTCCTTCCAGAGCTTAAGGAGCTGAATCCAGTATTCAAAGTTCCTCATTACGTCTACTTGGTCCGTGTTTAATCCCTCCCTGGTACCAACCTTTGCCCAATAGCCATTTGTCTAACCCTCTCCATTACCATAGGTGTCCACAATGACCAGCCATTTAGTCTGCAGCGCTTTAAGCTGGGTATCGGGGTCTAGCACCCCCAGACCCCCCTGCTGTTTGGGCCTAGTTACATGTTTCCATGCTACTTTAGATATAAAACGCTCGCTGTTCGCCTTACCTGTCCATAGAAATGCTGCCGCTCTTCTTCTCAGTAGACATGCCGATGCTTTTGGAGGGGACCATATAGACCCAGCTTCCAAATACCGAAGTGTACACTGTCGACCATGCCCCCAGCTTTACCAAGATTTTTGACATCAGATCTGCTGCCATGGAGTGATGCATTCCTCCTTCTGTTATTTTAATTCCCAGGTATCTGATGGGAGTGTGTGTCGTCGTCCAGTGAAAGCCTTCCGGATTATTGGTGGGAGGCGTGTTTTGTTGTTCTTGCTCTGTTATCCACCACCCCAATGTTTTCTGCCAATTTACCTTCATTTCCGATGCGATTTGGAACGCCTCCATTGTTTTCGTGAGTGCTTGGAATGAGGAGTCTGTCACTCTTATGAGGACCGTTAAATCATCTGCGAAGAGGATTGTGGTGGGGAGTTCCATTGTATGTCCTTGTTGATCAGGTGGTGAAATCAATCTCTGTATAGACGGATCTTTACGCAGGAAAGAGGCAACCGCCTCCATTATAAACAAAAAAATGGGAGCTGCCAAAGGATCTCCTTGATGAACTGATCTTGACATCGTGTAGGTCTGGGAGAGGTGGCCATTAATTTGTACATGTCCCTTCTCATCATTATACATAACTCCTATCCACTTCCTAAAATTCGGTCCTACGCCCATCTTTTCCATGGATTGCTGTAAGAAAGGCCAGCTAACTTCATCATATGCCTTTTCGAAGTCGAAGAAAAGTATTGTTGCATTCATTTTTTTGTCCCTGATGTAGCGGACCGTTTCCGTTAGGGCCATAACGTTATCAAGAATGAACCTTCCTGGGATGAATCCTGTTTGATCTATATGAAAGCAACTCGCTGTAATAGATGATAGACGATTCGCTAGTGCCTTAGCTACTATCTTGTGCGTTAATGTTAATAAAGTTATTGGTCTATAATTTCTTATATCCTCTGGGCTCCCCTTTTTGTAAAGTAATGTCACTATTCCTGTTGCCGACTCATGACCTATCCCTTTCTCCTGCCATGCCTTCTCTAGAAAAGCTAAATATTCCTCCCCTAAGATCGGTCAGTACTTCAGCCAGAATTCTTTTGATAGTCCATCCTTGCCCGGGGTTTTATTTGGGCTCATTGATCTGACCGCCTCCCATAACTCCTCTTGAGTTAGCGGAGCGTCCAGTCTAGTTGCTTGTGTCTGTGAGATCGTTGTTTGCAAATGTTTGAGGAACTTTGCTCTTGCGTCCACCACTTGTTGCCTTGGAAACTCCTCCTCTCCTGAACTGTATAAATTACTGTAGAAGTCATACGCAACCTTGAGCATCCCATCTTTGTCTGAAGTTACACCCTGTGGCCCTTGGAGTTGAGCTATTAGGTTGTTTCTTCCTCTAGATTTGATTTTTTGGAAGAAGAATTTGGTCATTCTTTCGCCTTACTCCCATTCTTTGACTCTGACCCTCATTTGCATTCCTCTTGCCTTCCATCTTTGCCATTCGGCCATTTCCTCCCTTGCAGCTTCTAGTGCTATTTCATACATGTCATTTCCTGGATCATTGATTATGTTACATTTCGCCAGTCTAATTACTCTTTGTAGCTCTAATTCTCTTTCCTTTCTTTTTGCTGCCAATATTCGAGCCACCCTCGCGGAGGCATTGGACAGTGCAACTAGCAACTGAGGGAAGGATTGCGTATTTGGATTGTGCTCCTGACACACTTGGAGCACTGCCCGTAGTATCTCCTGTGTTCTAAGAAGTGAATTGTTTATCTTGTAAAAACCTTTACCCCTTTTGACCTGTTTATCCGTAACCAAGTGTAAGTGAATGGGTTTGTGGTCTAATCCCGTTCCGTACGGTAAGTCCCCTATACTTACCGAATGTATCATGCCCATTATTCCTGGTGAAGTTAGGAAGTAATCTATCGTGGAGGCTGATATATGCTGGCTGCGATTCCTCTTTAGGTATGTAAACTTTCTTTCGTCGGGAAATTGAAGGCTGTAGGGATCAATCAAATCCGTAGTGGTCATTAACCTGTGCACCGGCAGGGCCTCATCAGCCAGTCCTTCCTCACAAGTCCTTTCCCTTGCTGATAATCTATCTATGTTGGGGTCCAACGCAGCATTCCAATCTCCTATTATTATCAAATGCCTGTCTACTTCCAACAACCCTCGTAGGCGATCTATAAATTTCACTCACTGCTATAGAGAATTGGGACAGTATACTGAAATCAGCGTATAAGGTTCGTCATGTAAATCAAAATTAACTTTTACCCATCTTCCTTCTGTTTCATCCACCTCTGCATTAATAACGCTTATATTTCGTGACGTCGTTGACCTTTTGTTTTGTATTATAACCACCCCTGTAGAGTGGTTGGTAAGAGCTGGAGCCCACCAAGCCTCCTTTACCCTTTGGAGTCGTTGTATAACTTTATTCTTGATCTTGTGATGGTCATTAGTTTCCTTAAGGTGTGTTTCTTGTAAGCAGATAAAGTCAGGCGGTGAGGCTTCGAACCATCCCGTATAATTTAACACATTCTGCCATTTGTCATGATTTTCTATTAACCCTACCATTCCATTAATATTCCATGAAGTTATTCTAACTTCCGGTTGGTTCATATTCGTTTGGTCTATCCTTAGTCTCCTTCTAGGCCTGTCCTCTTCTCCTTCCTCCATGAGTTCCTACCTCCATTTATTGTCTCCCCCTGAGTTTCTTTTTATTTCAAGCCCCCTGTGAAGTATCCTCCACTACTGTAGACACCCGAGAGATTCTCTTTTCCAGGAATTCCGGCTTCCAAGCAAATGCTTCCACCTTAACTGCTACTGCAGCATAGCGTGCTGCCCATTCTGCTGGGATCTCCGCCCCCAGCAGGCCGTATGGTATGGTTTCCACCACCTGCCACGGCATCCAAATCAGTCCCTCCCTGAGTTCAGATCCGGCTTTCAAATGGATAAGTAAAGGTCTGAAATCTGCTGCTGCCTCTTCTCCTCCTCCCTTCCCTATTTCCATGGACTCCTCTCTCTTGTCTCCCAGCACATATTCTCTGGATGGCACTCCCTCACCAATCATCTTCCTCAGATCCTTGCCTGAACAAGCGCTGATGGGGGCTGTGACCATCTGAAGAGTTTGATGGATTGCCACCTCCCAATCAGAATGTTTTTCGTTCCATCTGCAAGGCAGTATAACCCTCCTTCTCCTTCCATTCTTGGCCTCCAATCTTGCTGCCGCCTCTATCTCTCTCCACTGATCATTGGCAATTTTCTGCAGATTCACCGTGTCCTCCTCCAAATCCCTATTCTCATCTTTAAGCGCATTAACTTGGGCGACCAGTATCGCTGCTTGCCTTCTCAGGTCCTTTTTTTCCTCCTCTTCTTCCTCCATCTTCTGCTTTTCCTCTTCCTTTATCGATCAGTCATGAGATCCCTCCTCTGTTCCCACCTTACTACCCTGATCCTCTTCCCTCTGAGCTTTTCTTTTCTTGCCTCCTCTCTTCCCTTCTTTGTTGTGATACGTTTTTGGCCACTGAAAAAAAATTCCATACTCCTCCTGCTGGATTTGAATGTCATTTTTTACTGGGCGCGCTTTACAGGCGTATTGTGCAGCATAAAATTCATTGATTTCTCATTCCCTTCTTAACACTTCGAACCTGTTCTCTGTGGTGATGTCGTCTGACACTTGCGTTGCGTGCTTCAGATTTCTCAAGTGCTTGTGGTGAGCTAACCTGATCTCACATTCAATTGTCCTTCCCCATTCCAATTGCTCCACCTCCAGAACCCACTGTTGTAGAGTCGTTTCCCCCTCCTCTGACATGTCCTGATCCTCGTCTTCTTCTGACGAATCTTCTGATTCCAGATCCTGTGAGCAGTCTCTTTCGTCCTCCTCCGCCTGCAATATCTTCTTCAGTCATATTTTCTATGTTCAGCATCCCCTTTTTTCTTTCCTCCCTTTCCTTTCTCTCCTTATCTGTTATAGATGGAGTGGTGTCTTCCTGCGACCCCCCCTTACCCTCTTGTCCTCTTCCCCCTTCCCCTGACGCAGCGGTGTCATGTGTTTCCTCCTTTTTTTATTCTTCCGTTGTGCTCTCCTCCACTGTTGTACTCATATGTTGTCTTTTTGCTTTCTGCCCAGTCCTTTCTTGAATATCTGTCCCCTCTGTTTCCACTACTGACTCCTTCCTCTTTAGTGGTTGAGTGCTCCACTCTGTGCCTTCTCCCTCCTCACCTCCACACTCCATGTTCTCTCCCTGTTCTTCCTCATCTTCCCCCTTGTTACTCTCGTTTTGCTTCTGCTGCTGAACCCTTGCCTCTCCAATTTCTAGAAAAGTCATTTCTGCGTTTTTCCCAACCTCATGAAGTTGATCCACCAGTTTCATTCTCTGTTGCACATCAGTCATGATTGCATCGTCCAACATTGGCCTAGTTATATATCCTGTCTCCTTGTCTTCCATTCTCTTCGCGCCTGTTTGTCTCCATCTGCTATCATAGGGGGGATAAATGTCTGGCCTAACCGTGGGCTCCTTTTTTAGTACCCACACCCATTTTGGGTTTTCCAGATTATCGTCAAAAATCCAGCCCCTATACTGTGGCAAATTGACATACCATACCCCAGGTTTGCTTTCACATTCCTGTAGCATTGATTGGCGCAGCTGTGCTTGCTTGCCTCCCCCTCCCCCTTGTGGACATGAAGTTCCCAAATGACCCCTACCTCTGCACTTGAAGCAAAAGGGGTTAGTCTCTTTGCAGCGCTTTCTCCAGTTGCCCCACAGTAGGGCCTTCCTCAGAATCTCAAAAAGGTTGCTTTCCGCATATTACCTGTCCTTCACTCCCTCCAAGCCCATTAAACCACCAGTACTTCCTGGGCACTTTTGCCCAGGGTTGGCAACTCTCTGCATGCCAAGAACAATCAAAGGCCCCGTTTTCGCTGGCGCCGCAAGCCATTTTGCTCTGCCTGACGACCCCCGAAAGTTGCAGCTTGCGGCAGCATGCAAGCTGCAACTTTGAAAAAATGGCTGGGAAACGTACTGGTGGCTTAAGAGCAGCCAGGGATTCTTACGGAAAACCCTGTTTGTGATTCCCCGCCAAACAGGCGCCACGCCCTCCCGTACTATTGGTATCCGGCTGCAATATAGGAAACATGGTATATGTCCTCTATTTTTCCATCCAGACAATTGGCACACAACGTTTTGTGCGGGCTTTTGTCTTCCCTCCGCCTCCTCTTGTCTAGCCATTGATTGACTGGTACGGCCAAGTACCACAGTAGCCATTTTATTAGACTCTTAAACCACCAGTACCTCCAAGCCTCTTTTTCCCGTCACGGATTTCTACTGTGCACCAAAGAAAAACGAACCGCCGGCGGCACACTTGTTTCTTTTTTGGCTGGCGCGGCCAGCCATTTTGGTCCGGTAGCACCGTACATCAAAAGAACCGAGATTGACTCAATTTCGATTCTCAAGTTTGCCTGGGTGAGGCACTGGCGGTTCAAGGCCAGGTGGCCTGGCAGACGAAACTCGTTCCAAAGGTATGCTTTTCAGCCTTTGAGGGTCTATGTGCTCGTGCTCACGTGCAGCTATCACCTGGTCTGGTGATTCAGACCTTCTCCTCAGAAGAGAAGGTCTGAATCACCAGAATAGGATAACCCAGAAGAGGAGGTCTGTTAGAACATCCTATTCTGGAATTCAGGTGGTATGTTCTAGCCGGTTTCCTCTGAAGCTTGTCCTCAATCTTCCTTGTATCAGGTTCCAATTTCCAAGCCCATTCTGCTGGATCCACTTTCAAGTCCTGTACAGCTGTTTTGGGTTGGTAGATCGTGAGCCGTTCATTCTCCAACACTCTACCTTCCTAAGAATTCCCCTTCTTTCCACCACTTGGGCCTATGTCTCCTCAGAGACTTTGCAATAATCTGCTCCTGGTTCTTCTATCTCGAGAATCGTGAATCTTAAGTTTCTTAACCAATTTTGTCTGCCATCCTCGACTTCCGAGTATGCTAATGCTTGTGTTGGGGTTGGTGTTGTAGACATGGCTGCCCAGTCGCACAAACCCCAAGTCAGGTCTCCTTTTAGCTGCTGAATCCACTCTTGGGGAGTGAGTCTTTGCAGACCTCCTGAAAGGTTCCTGAGAAGATTGTGGCAGCCTTTTAGGATCTTTCAGAGGTATGTCTGAGTTTTCCATCCTTCGTAACATCGTCCCAAATGTGTTTCATCGACCGAACACCTTTCTCCAGCCATGACCCCCATCTTGTGCCTTTGGCAGTTAGCATCAACGGGGTTGCTTCCGACTTCACTAACCCCACGCATTCCAAAACAGTGGTCGCTAACCATGCTTATGTTGGGGTTGGGGTTGTAGACATGGCTGCCCAGTCACAGAAACCCCAAGACAGGTCTCCCTTTAGCAGCTGAATCAACTCTTGGGGGGCGAGTCTGCAGACCTCCCGAAGGTTCCTGAGAAGATTATGACAGCACTTGAGAATCTTCCGAAATTACCCCCATCTTGTGTCTTTGGCAGATCCTTGAGCATCAATGTGGTTGCTTCCGAGTTTGCTAACCACGCGTTGCAAAACAGTGGTTGCCACGAGACTTCCTCTTTGTTACGCGGTTTTCTTACCTTTACCGGGAAGACTTCCTTCCAGGCCTTGTACTTCTCCCGCGAGAAGGAGAGTCTTGTGTTACCTCTGGTAGTGGCTTGTTGGCCCCTTGAAGTTTGAACCCTTCATGGCCCACAATTTGCTCATCTCCATGAATGTGGCTGACATGTTGCTAGTGGATGCATACGCTGGAAGTTGTTTGAAGGCATCTCTAGCTAGTGAGCTCCAGGGTAGTCCCGGATGTGGAATCAGTTTTTAAATCCCTTTAGTTTTCATTTGCAATGTGGTCTTTGGCTATGGTGGACTTGCCTCTTCATCTCCAAGGTGAGCGCTACATCTAGAAGGCCCCTGAAGAGGTACCGGTGGGTTACGGGCTTCATCCGGTAGTGACAACTTGGCAGTAGTTGTTGGAGAGGGCAGGGAAGCAATTGTGTTGTCCTTTGAACATCCGAGCTGAGCTTGGATGCTCTGCCATGGCCAGATGCCATGCCGAGGTGTAAGGAAGGTGTAGAAGGTCAAAGGAGGGCGATTTATGAAGCGGGCAGTAGGGGGAGTGATCGGACATTAATTCTAGCTCTTTCAGTCAATGTTGTTGTTCATTATTATTCATATGGTTATGGAGGAGATGACATGGGGAGAGATGATGGAGGCAAGATGAGGGAGTGCTGACATTGGTTTCAGCTTGCGTTTATCTTCCTCTTCTTCTCCGCTTGTCTCATTCTTCTTTCAATCTTCTTTCATTTTAGTTGCAATTGAATGGAATTGTCTTCATTGAGAGCTGACCAGGATCATAGGAAAGTAAAGAACTTGGAAAAAGTAAACGATTGCATGATAGTATGATGATACCCTCAAGTATTGTATGCTGCAAATTCACTGGTATATACTATATACCTGTTTACGTTTCAAAAAGAATGCATCCATGGCTGTCAAAATGTTTTCTTTTATGACTGGCAAAGTTTTTGTGTGCACAATGAACATCCGTGCATACACCTGCGGTCCTGCAAACTCATCTGAAACATACTTGCAAGCGCATACTGTGTTTGCATAGGTGGATGTGCAGCCCACCGCCATGCTACACGTCTGGAACATGGCTCGTGCACTCACGAAGAAAACCTAAAAGGATTAAAAAAAAGAGTGCGGCAAGACGCAGTCCGGAAGATAAGCGACAGATAAGCCCTCAATTCTGACGGTTCTCTTATCACTGCCAGGGTAGAGGGATATCGCAAGGGCTAAAAAAAAAAGATACAGAGTGGTGGAAACGGAAAACTTCACTAGTTATACTCCGGCGACTCCAATCAAGGAATTAGAAGTCGACCTGGCAGAGTGGGCATGGAACCTGAGAGGAGGAGCAATAAGGGTATCCAGGAGAGTAAAGATATGTCAATATACAACCAAGGTGGGGTATCGGCTTCGTAGGCGATCCTTCCCGCTGGCTGAGCCTTTGGCGAAGAGATGGGAAGACAAAATGGGAGTTACACCCCAACTACCCTGGTCGGTACTGCACTCTATAAGGCTGGGCAAGGTAAAAGGTCTCCAATGGTTAATCTATCACATGGCCTTACCAGTGAATGCTTGGCTCTATAAACGTAGAAGCCAACACCACAGACACCCCCATCAAACACTTTGTCAAACAGTCTGCGGAGGGGACAGAGGAGACCATGCTGCACTGCTTACTACTATGTCCAGAGGCTGACCACATATGGAGAATGGCGAAGGAACTTTGGAACAAAATCACAGACAGCCCTTTCCCGGAAGACAAGGTGTCACTGCTATCAGGCATAGAACCCTCCAGGAAATGGCACTCATCTCAAGAAAGGTCTTTTCAGCTACTAAAGCAATATGCACTGTGGACAATCTGGAAGAGGCGATGTCAACAGACGATAGGGGGAAGAAAAATGCACAGGCAGGAAGCACAGCAAATCTACTATAATCTGCTGGAAACAGACATAAGAGCACAGTGGCAGAGAACGAGAAGGCAAGGCCAGCAAAACCCCGAGGCCGCCAGAGGCACAATAAACAAGTTTCAGAGAAACATCCTGGGTCAAGGGAAGATTGCAACAGTGGAGGGGTCAGGAGTTCAGTTCCAATGGTATCCAGCAAGGCCCAACGTGTCACAGCTGCCACAGGAAGACGCAGGACAGAATTCAGAGAGAGCGACTAGGGTTTAGGCCTTAAACCACCAGTACATGGCCCCAGGCAACTGGAGAACCTGTTTTGAGCCCCTCCAAAAATTTAGGAGGCCGAGCCCCGTTGATAAAATGAATCGGCAGCGGGCAGCCTCCGAAAGGAGCCCGCGGCTGATAGCTGGCATGTACTGGTGCTTTAAGGCAGGTAAAAGGGGCAATTGCACAGAGAGTAGGCAAGGAACAGGAAAAGGATAGAATATGAGGAATTAGGGCGGCCAGCAGCGTACAGACAGATGGAGTCCGATCGATTGGTGGGTGTTTTTCGGAGTTTTATTACTCCATTTGATCGTTTGTGAAGTTGCAAACAATGCTGGACCTGGTTTCCAGCTCAAGCCGAATCTGGGTAAATGGCCCCAGCCTTTTCCGGGTTGAGATGTTGAGGAATTCCTGGCCTCAAGGTTTATCATTTAATAAAACTGCAGCTTTCCAAAAGTGATGTAACAGTTGAAACGTTTGGTCGAGACACTTCCTCAAGATCGTATTCTTTGAATTTGTAAAATGTGAAAATATTCACGAATCTAAATACCCCTGGTTCGGTCTTCAGTCTCAGTCCCCAGTCCCAGGTCCCAGTACCAAGTCCTAGGTCCTAGTCTCGAGTACCAGGTCCTAGTCTCAAGTCCCATTCCGTGTTCCATTAATGGCTCCAGCCACTTATACAATATTCAGGAATACTCTAGAAGAGTAGTTTTTGTTTGTTCCATGATTGCAGAGGCGTAGGCAGACAAGTTAAGTAGATTGTGGTAGGAAGACCCTGGTCTGTTTATGCTTGCTGGGGATAAGTAACTGAACTGGAACCCTTCCAGAATATATTGGAGGTCTTTTTGAGTCAGAAAAAAAAAAAAAGGAAGTCCCTCGTAGATCACAGTTATGGATTGAAGAGTCTATCTTTAGAAGGCACCACAAACTTCACCCAAGATCACAAAAGCCGTTAGGCCAGGTGTCAGTCGATCCACCCAAGCAGCCAGATCCAAGGAGAGTCCATAAGCTTCCAGAAGCAACAGACAAAAGCAAGGGGGCCAACCCATAACCAGCAGAAGATGTCTAGAAGGTGGATCAGCAACTATAAAAAACTTCAGCAGCACCTGAACATCGAAACCATATGCTTCGCACTCAATGCGGAAGCGCTACTGCAGTCTTGTGCATTCTAGAGGCGACTGAGAGAGAGAAAGACAGCGTAGAGCAGTGCAGTCAACAGCGCCACAGCTGTAGTGTGTGTGTGTGTGTGTGTGTGTGTGAGAGAGAGAGAGAGAGAGAGAGAGAGAGAGAGAGAGAGAGAGAGAGAGAGAGAGAGAGAGAGAGAGAGAGAGAGAGAGAGAGAGAGAGAGAGAGAGAGAGAGAGAGAGAGAGAGAGAGAGAGAGAGAGAGAGAGAGAGAGAGAGAGCTTCACTGGAGGACATAGAGAGAGCGATCAGAGTGACCTGTGAGGTGAGAGAGGAAGAAGTGAGAGAGCAGAGAGAGAGAGAGAGAGAGGCTTACCTGCATGCTGAGTTGAGCGGCCATAACCGCTGGTGGAGGAGAAGACAACCAAGTTTATGTTGACCATTGAGACTCTTTCGGACTTTGTGTGACATCTGTGAGTGCAGTGTGATATGTGTTTCTGTGTTGGAGTGTTTCATGCAAGGTGGTCTCATTGCAAGTTTTTTTTTTTTTTTTTTTTTTAATAAAACGGTCCTGGCACCATATCCATTCTGGGGAGCGTCAGTCCAGTTGCTACTCCCTCGGCAAGTCAAAGTAGCAGTATTACAAAGCATACTGTTACATGCCCAGTTGGGCGATGTACATATATAACCAAGGATCCGCAATGTGATAAAAAGGACTGAATGGACAATGCAGTGCTAGTAGAATCTCAACAAGCAGTGTACATCCTGATACATACAAAAATGGTGCTTTGTAGCGCAGTGGAAAACTTAGATATGAGCCCTGACCTGACCGGGACCGACCTCTCTCACGTAGTGCAAGACAGCACAGCAGAATGCTAGAATACCAATGACTAGCCCAATCAATGTCGCATTACAGACCAAACATACATCATCCTCATCACAAGGTGTGAAGGGGCCTGGCGCTACACACAGGAAGAATGTGCCAGGTCCAGTCCATACACAGACGAAGAGGAGGGGAGCAGACGAAGAAGAAGGTGGAAGATGGGAATGTTGTCAACACCAAGTCTTCGTTACAAGTCCCAGATAATCCCTCGCCAAATGTCTGAAGCCCAATGTCGAGTCTGGATCCAAATGTCACCAAGCCCGCTCTCTCATAGTCTGCTGATGCAGTGAAGTCAGGTAGCGAGAGGGCG
>BFEA01000220.1:310034-322401 GCA_003427395.1 Chara braunii
CTCTCTCTCTCTCTCTCTCTCTCTCTCTCTCTCTCTCTCTCTCTCTCTCTCTCTCTCTCTCTCTCTCATGAAGATGATACTGACTGGTGAAAGGCAGAGTCTTGAGCAGCTGATGCACTGCAGGTGTCTCGAAGAAGAAGGCCAGCTATGGCCAGCTGCAGACCTCCAGGATATCGTGCCAGGTGAGTGGACTCCTCGACCATCACCTCATCTCCCCTCTCTGTCCCTGCAGCGCTAGCCTAGCTCCTCGAACACTGTTCCTTTAACTCCACCAGCACTGGGCTGCTCCACTCGTGCAGCCTGGTGGCATCTGAATGAAGTGAGAACTACCTACCAACCACTTGGCCGGCCTCTCCAAAGTCCTACTGCAACGGCCACCAACAAGGCCGGCCTCTCCTCTTGGCCGTCCATCTCACCAGGAACCAGCAGTCAAGATGAGAGGCCGTGTGACCAAACTCAGGCCCATACCTGAAAACGTGTGGCCTGCATCCCAACTGAGGTCCAAGCCCTACCATGCTATCTCAGAAGCAGGGCCTGGAAGAATAACGGGCTGGCACACAAAGGTGGATACAGGCCCAGCCTCAAAACGAGCTGGGCCAAATGTGAAACGGTACTCGGCAGAGGCCTGGATAGGATAAAGTCCTGGGAACACCAGACCAGGACAAAGTGAACAGGCAAGAAAGAAAACCGTACTGACACCAAAACAGTAAGCAGAAACCGAAACCAAAGCAAAATGAACTGAGTGAGACTGAAGGAAGAGAAGACTGAATGCACGCACGCCTGGACTCAGTACAGAGTATACAGAAACGACACACACGCCTTCCAGGAATCGCAAGCAAAAGTGAACTGAATAGACTGGGGCTGAGAACAGACAAAACACACTCAGACCTGGACTCGGAACAGAGAAACTACATACAAGCCAATCTGGGAATCCACTCTCCAAGGCCCTCAAATTGACCAGAGGACCTTGGCAAAGGTTTGGGCGGCCGAGGGTTGCTCCTAGGACATGTCCGGGCTCCTAGCCAGGTGTGGGAGTGTGGCATGTACCGATCCACGCCGGCTCTTCAGATCGGGCATTGGACCAGTTTCAGGCCTTGGGCCGCACGGAAAGGATTTTGGGCAGCTCCCAGGGCCACGGCCACCTTATTGGCCTTCTAGAGGCCCAGGTAGGTTGGCTTGGGCGTGGGTTGGATGTTTTGACTGTTTAATACTGTTTATTTATTTTCTGATTTTATTTTTGCGAGGGTTTACCCCTCGGCATAAGGCCCTGCAGCAGGCGTGTGCCCTAAGTGAAGGCGCCCCCCCCTGAATCTCAATGTGCCCTGAGTTCGTCAATTTTTGCAAATCTGGGTGGGCGCCAGACAGTTGCCACGCGCCAGTTGGTTACATCCGCATTGCTCGTGAGAATCCAAAATATTTGTGAGCCTTCCAGGCTCTTCCAGCAACATGGTCGAAGCAGGAGCACCACACATTTGTGCCTGGGCGGTTAGGCATGCCTAACCAATTCGGTCCCGGGCCACTGTCTGAATGTGCCTGGGCGCAGACATTTTGGCCGAGACTGAAGCTACTGGAAACTCGGTCTCACGTGGGAAGCAAGTGGAATTTGCCCGCCACTTTCCATATAGGAAAGGGCCGGGCTTCCAGTTCAGTGTTCGGGCACTTGCGTGCAGATGCGGCAACGCTGCTGGAGCTAGCGCTCTCGGGCTGCCGTGTTGGCGCAGAGGCAAGTGTGTGCGCGCGTGCGGTCATGCAAGAAGGCAGGGCGCTGCTGAGGGCAGCGCCATATCCAGCAGGATCATTCATCGTTACCCAGGGCCGAAAAGTGGGGGTCACCGTTAACCACTCGTAGCCGGGCTTGACTTGGACATAGCCAGTGGAGGTGGTGGTGGTCTTCATGCATGAGGGAGAAGACGTGGATGTAGAAGTCGAGGGTGAGAGAGAGAGAGAGAGAGAGAGAGAGAGAGAGAGAGAGAGAGAGAGATGGGGATGGTCTACAAGGGTTGACATATTCATGTAGTTCAGTTCGGCTGCTGACGTCAACCGGATGCAGTTCGGGTCTGCTGCTGATCTCAACAGGTTGCGTTGTCAATTCGTAGGCTGGTAGTAGCTGCGTGAACATAGTCTGGGCGCTGAGCGCCAAGTGGGAGAAAGGGCTCTGGATGCATGTGTTGGTGATGGCGAGAGTATGCTCTCATTGACATTCGGATTCGGTGCTTTGGTTCTCCGTTGGTGAATATCAGTGCNAGAGAGAGAGAGAGAGAGAGAGAGAGAGAGAGAGAGAGAGAGAGAGAGAGAGAGAGAGATGAGGATATGATGTGAGGGAACATACCTGGTCTTGGCAATGGTCTACAAGGGTCGACATCTTCATGTAGTTCGGGTCTGCTGCTGATCTCAACAGGTTGCGTTGTCAATTCGTAGGCTGGTAGTAGCTGCGTGAACATAGTCTGGGCGCTGAGCGCCAAGTGGGAGAAAGGGCTCTGGATGCATGTGTTGGTGATGGCGAGAGTATGCTCTCATTGACATTCGGATTCGGTGCTTTGGTTCTCCGTTGGTGAATATCAGTGCATTTCTGATTTCTGGACAGCGTTGGAATTTATGGCTTTCAATGTGAATTTGCATTCTGGATTTCTGTCATTTTGCTCTCTCTCATTTCCTTGCAATTTGGTATCGGAGCTGGTTCGAGCCGCTCCACTGGCTCCTTCACAATAGCTGTTTGGTGCTTCACTGGATATGGTGGGGCAGTGATAACGCTTGAGCGTCGGTGATTGGCGGCCCAGGGTCATGTGGGCACGCCAGGAAGGCTACGTGGTGACATATGGGGTGCTCGCTGGATGTTGAGAGCTTGCTGACATGGCATTTAAGCCGAGGTGGAACTGCATTGTATTGTGGGTTGTGCCAAGATATCGACCGGTCATCATAAATGCACGTTAGGCCACCGGTGAGAAATCTGTAGTTGGGGGCAGCATTATGAGGTACGTCTCTCCTTACCTTACCTACCCTCTTTGTTGCTTCTTACCGTGAGGAAGTGAGTTCTGTCTTGAGAGTCCTCTCATTGTGAGGTGTCGTGAGCGCTCAACCTTGAGAGTTGACATTCTTCCTGGGGAGCAAGCTGGTGGGAGACGGGCGTCGCCTCTGAAGGGCCCTAGACGAAGCACTCAGGTCACAGTCACCATGCCAACCCATTGGGACTAGAAGACGCATGCTTTGCCGCTTGTCCTTTGGTCCGCTTGCTGCGCTGTAGAGGTCATGTCGGGCAGGCCAGCCCTATGAGGGAGAGACGAGTACCAGACGGTCTATAAAGAGACTCCAGCAGGGATACACGACTCGTGCTGTATGCGAGTATAAAAATAGTACGGTCAGGGCTGATCAGTTCTGCATTGACTTGGGGAACAGGGGTGGGCCGATTGCACACCTTCAGACACACCGCTGAACCAGAGCTTCAGGTTGACACACTGACTACTCAAGAAGGATAGAGGGGGAGAAAAGATTCCAGTAAACTGTTCGATTGTTAATTATTGTAAAAATTTCATTCTGCATGCACACCAGCAAATGTTTTTATTTTTATTTTTGGTTAGTTAGTTGTGACGGACTTTGCTAACAACCGACAGACAGCTGCAGATAGGTAGTAATTATTCCTTGCTGCATGCAATCCGTTTTAAACTAGTCAAAAGTAGGAATTGAATTGTTTGTAGGAATCTCAGATTATCTGTTGTTACCGCTTGACTACTTTCTGACAAAGCTGGACCGAACATTTATTTTATTTTATTTTAATCGGTTGGATGCCATGCTTCGGTAGGTCCCAGCGAGGACTCTAATTCAGATCGCAGGCCATGAGTGGAGAAGACAGTGAGGTTGAGGGACTAGACCAAGACGGTAGGAGGCTTGCACTAAGTGGGCTGACCACTTTCCTAGTGTTAGAACAAGGAGAGGAAAGGAGACTCTGGAGAGAAGCCAGAGAGAGGGCGGCATCGCAAAGGGCTAGGGAAGCAGCAGCCAAAGCCGAAAGGGCACTGGCAGCAGCTACAATAGCAGAAGCTAGAGCTGACGCCGAGGCAGCCATGGCTACCGCCTCTACCATGTCACAGGCCTCATCTCAGGCCTCTTCGTCAGGTGTCAGTCAGGATATGACCGACACTCACAGAACAGATGCCGTATCATGTGGTATTTTTCCACTATTTTACGTCACTCTTTGGCCAAAATGTACGCAGAAAAATTCAAACTTCGAAGTTGGAACTAGAGCTCAAGCTCAGACTTCCGTTAGTCAGTCTGTTGGCTTGCAGGTCACCCAACAACAACCTATGTCAAATGAGGATTATGAGATCCAGCAAGCAGACACTCTCCGCAATGAGTTACAGCGCCAGTTGCAGGATGTAGAGGAGAGAAGAGAAAGAGTTAGGATTAGAAAAGTTAGGCTAGGGTCAAGGGCAGAGGAACTAGGCAAGTTAGAAGCTATAGACGAGTCGACTCTCGATCTTGTGGTTATGTCACTTCGGAACTCCTTGTTGAGTGTAGCCGAAGTGCAAGCTGTCCAGCAGGATTGGTTGCACTAATAGCTGGTCAGAACCAGATTCTAACCGCATTGCGGGCGCCTCGACCTCCGGTCAGGCAACCACAGTTTGTTGTAGTTCCCCCTATGGTTGCTGATCCAGTGATGACGTTGCCGCTAACAGGGCAACCCTTTACCCCACACTTTGGCATACCCCCATCAGGCGGAGTAGTAGTAGTTAGTAGTGGGCGGATTCGTGTATAGCCTTCTTCATTCCCCCATTCGCTGCAGGGCAGCCACAAGTGCAGCAGCCTTTGCAATAGGGTCCGTCGCCGCAGCAGCAACAGCAGCAAGTGCCGCCGCAACGACCCGTTCCATCAGTTACTCAGTCGATGCAGCAGATGCAGGGTGTTGTACAGCCTATGCAGTGGACACCCAAGAAGGATCTGCAACTAGATGGTTGAATGGGTTAGTACAACAGCAGGCCTATGGTCAGAACTTTGATGGTTGGGCACATGCCAGATCATTGGAGGACTTCATACGGTAGGTGGCATGACCCCCAAGGGGCTCAGAAGGCCACCGACTCTCTGACTAGTCTTGGATCAAAGAGATATCAGACAGTCCGAGAGGTAACAGACGCCGAAGAGCGGTCGATCGTTGTTTCTAGTGTGCGTTACTAATCGTAGGTACTCTTGACAACTTACTTGCGATGTCTGCCTACAGATGTAAAAAATAATTTGGCCGATAAGGCCTCCATCGACGTACATGACTTTGCTTCATTCAACAAGAAAGCCTTAGTTATAGAGGCTAGGCTTGGGAGTGCCCAGCAGGGACCCGTAGACGGGAGAAAGAAGAAGTTACCTCAAGATTGGAGGAAGAAAGGCAATCTCATGTTCGTTGACCATGATGGTCAAGCGACTGAGATTGATGACTTATCTGACCTTGGGGAAGAAACAGAGATACATGGGAGTGTAGAGACTTCAAATGGTGGAGAAGTCGCTCCTTTCAGGGAAAAGGCTAGGGGGGCCAGGAAATAGAAGGCAGGCCGGTCCAAGGGTCAAAGTGACCAGGGACCACCCATATGGGTGAAGCTTGGTCTGGAGTACGAGGTGTGGCGTGACATGTTTGCACGAGTCACGTGCCTCAATTGTGGCCAGTACGAGCACATAATGAGGAACTGCAAGAGTAAGCAAGTCACCGGGAAGATAGCATCCCCTGTAGTGGTTGTCAGATCTTCCAACTCTGGTGGTGCTTCTGCGAGCACTTCGCAGGGAAACACCTCGGGCCAGTAGGAGCGTTAGCCGCTCTTGCTCGTGCTGAAGTGATAACCTTACCTTCTCCATTTCAGACGATGGCCAAGGCTATTGACCCCTTGATCGCCCGCAAACAGATTCGGACCAATCGATGCTCTGTTCGATTGATGTGTCTGAGTCCTTAGATGAGTTAGAGACTGAGTGGTTAGAAAAAGACCCTAAAGACTCCTGTGCGATATTGAACAAAGGTCCAAAGGGTGAACATTTCGTGGTAGAAGTCGATGTAGGTGGCCGAAAGGTTGGCGCATTCGCAGACATAGGTTCTACGTGGAACTTCATCAGTCGTGCTTGTGTGGATAGGCTACGCTTAGGGGACCAAGTGCAGTGGCATAGCAGATCTGTAGCATCTACCTTAGCCAACAAGCACTCCATGATAGTGAAGGACTATGTTAAGGACGTAGTCTGTACCTTCTCCTATGGAGGAGGGGAACTGAGACACAAAATCTCATTCCTTGTTAGCGACGCGCTGTCTTTTGACATGTTGCTAGGCATGTACTACCTTGAGGTTGCTAAGCCTCAGTTTGATTGGGATAGGAAGGTGATGGTCCATAAGTTGCCAGATGGAAGGACTGTTAGACTGCAAAAGTTTAAGGCTGGCAGACTAACGGAGAACTATGGTTGTATGTGTGCATCGTCTTTCTGTAACTATTATAAGCAAAATCGCAAGGAAGGTATGTACCTAGTCTTTGTCTCTGAGAAAGGGGAGGCCGTAAAATCACCGCCAGAGATAGAAGCAATCGTTGCACAGTATTTAGACCTTTTCGAGGAGCCTAGGGGTGTGGTAGAAAGGGAGATTGTCCACGCGATAGAAGTCGTCCCCGGTAGCAGAGTACCTAGAGGGCGTAACTATAGGATGTCTCCTACGGAGTTAGATGAGCTCCGCCGCCAACTCAAGGAGCTCATAGAGAAGGGTTGGGTTCGGCCAAGTACGTCCCCCTACGGAGCGCCAGTTTTATTTGTCCCAAAGAAAGGGGGGGGCACTAAGGATGTGCATTGACTATAGGGGCCTCAATGTCATCACCGTTAAGAATGTGGAGCCCCTACCATGCATTGACGACCTCTTGGATAGAGTGCAGGGATGCCGATACTTCACTGAGATAGATTTGAAGTCCGGATACCATCAGATTGCTATTAGACCTAAGGACCATCACAAAACCATCTTTCAGACAACGGTTGGGAAAGAGGAGGATGGAAGAATTCCTGAACAGCAACATGGTAACACTGTCGTATGAAAGAAAAGAGGAGCATAAAGATATTCGCAACTACTGCGCGATTTCACTGCTTACTCCCCCATATAAGATCCTAGCAAAAACACTATTGTCTTAACCTGAAAAAATGAACGTACGTTGTATATGAATACAACGTATGGGGTACGTTGTATTCGAATACAGCGTACGTACGTTGTACAACGAGTTTTAGGGTACAACTTTGCAAGAGTTTGTAGTACCAAACATCGTTTTTATTTGTTTTCTCGAATTTGGTTGGGAATTTCTCCAAGACCCTCAAGCAAAAGTTGTTTGTAGTGGAATTTCGTACAACATAGTTTTTTTCGGATGTTTGTGGATTTTGTTTTTTTAATTGAAATTCTTAAGAAATCTGAAAACGGTTCAAAAAACTGCAAAATGCCCTCAAAAGATATTTTTATTCTTGTTTTTATTTTTTTCTCGAATTCGGTTGTGAATTCCGACATGACCCTCAGACAAAAGTTGTTTGTATTGCAATGTTGTACAACTTTCTTTTTTTTTTTGGAATTTCCAATTTTCTGGTTTAAAAAAAATGAAATTAGCAAAAATTTGAATACAACGTACGTACGTTGTATTCGAATACAATGTACGTACGTTCTATTCGAAAAAAGATCAGCGATTTCGGATAACGCATTTTTTCGAGGTAAGTTAAATAGAATGTACATACGTTTTTTTTACCAAGTCAACTAAGCTTTTCTCAGTGCCAGCATGGAAAAAAAGCAGTTGGCCCAGTTTAAGGAAGTGAGTCAAAATGTTATACAATGATGTGGTTGGATGCGTATAGATCCATAGGATTATTTTTGAAAGCTGCCCCATTTCGAGATCCGTCAGACAAGGCGATCTACTAGCCCCGCCCATATAAAGTTTCATTTCTGTGATAGAGGCAATAGTGTCTTTTCTGCACAGAGACGAGTTTATTCAAAGGTTTTCGGAAGTCACTATGGTAATTCCCCACCATATAAAATTTCCAGCTGTAATTATGTTTGCGGACGACCTGAGTGTATTGATCAGAGCCTCCAACTCCTTGGTGAGCACACTAAGCAATGGAAGTGTTCAAACTGGCTTTTGGAAGGAATTTAAACTGGCACAAGACAGTGGGGTGGTGGCTATCTAGTGAAGAAGTAGCCCAGCTACAAGGGCCAAAAAGTCAAACAATATGGGAAAGACCTGAAACCCCAATGGGATATCTGGGTATTCAAGTGACGAACAATGGCCTAGGCCCGCGAATGGCACATAACCTGCTATCCAACCACATCAATAGAATGGGGAAGTGGTCCTAGACATGTACTTCTCTGGTAGGCAAACTTGCCTTAGGGCATACTCAGGGCATAGGGCATTGTTAGACTCTCCTCGGGGATGCGGAATCCCCAAGGAATTGTTCGTTCCACCTATCCTCGGGGATGCAACCCCAAAAAAAAAGTGGAAACGCTCGTAAGGAAATTCCTCGGGCAACAGGAATTTCCCCAGCCATTTCTTCCTTGTGCCAAGGGACCTCGCGAGGTCCCTTGGGCACAAGGAATCCGCGTTTCACGGAGAGGAGAGGGCACATGGGTAGATAGACGTTACAGCCCAGAATCTGGATCGTGGCGGCACCCTATTGGCTGAAGGCCTTAAGCACAACTGTTTTTTTTTCTTTTCTTTTTTCTGACATCAGTCTTAGGAAATGTCCTCAGGCGGCGTCCCCGAGGACAGGTGGAACGAACAGCCCAAATTTCCTTTTGAGCCATTAGGAACATTTCCTACTGCCCAAGGATTTCAATAAGAGTGTCTAACGACGCCCATACTCACACACAGTGAGCAAAATTGCAAAATCTGCAATTTTGCTACCGCTGTTTTGAGATTTTAGTGTGCTGCCTGGTCACACGCGGCGACTCTTTTGAATGAGACATCACATATGGTGGGGTTTTGTTTTCGGGGGTTTCCCTCAAGTTTTTTTCTTTTCTTTTCCCCATATAGTTTGGGCCTGAACGGGCAAAAGTTGGAACACAAGGCTCATCTTGCTGCTGTCCCAGTAGGCCGTCGAGCTCATTCCGTGGGCAGCTCCAGTAGCTAATGTGAGCGATATCAGCTCTCGAATGCGGACTTGTTCGCGGCGAAGTGCACGTTGCACATGTGCAGAGTGGCACAGAAGCATGACACAGCTATTGTATGCACCTGACCGCGAGCACGTCCGGATTCGAGCGCTGAGTCCACACGGACCTGGGAGTGGAACTGGCAGTTGCACGTGCTGATTTCCATGAAAGACGCTCGTTCCACATGTCGCCTGTCTGTTGGGCACTTCCAGGACAGTTGGGTTTGTTCTGTAGAAACAGGTGGGCAGGAGGGTTCAAACCCCGGTGTGCTTTTTCGGACACTTCACAGATGCAAACTATGGAATGCGGGGAGGCTGTGCGGAGCACTCGCGGAGAGGAGCAGACTTGTAGGCTATACTTGGAAAAAACCATCTATACCAGGAAGCAATATAGGATACCGGGGGGAAAAGTCGGGGGAGGCAGGCGGAAGGGAGGCGGAGGCCCTGCGCCAAGCCGTCAGACGGGCTCCAGTCTCCGCCAGAGAGGACAACAGGGCTGGATACTGGAAATCTACTCCAGCAGAAGACAAATATGCACTCAAAAAGCATGTGACCAGCTGTTGAGGCGAATTCGACAGAAGAAGTGGCAGAAGACGGGCGTTACAGTTGCTAGCCCGTCGCCCAATTTCCTTTTCTTTTGTGAAGAAATTCCCACGATGCAAATGAGAATTTGCGAGGACCTCTAGAGGTCCTCGCAAATTGCTGCACCTCGCAGCCCAGCAGGCTGCTGACATACACTACACTGTTTGCGATTTTGCTGGGGGAGGGGGCAAAGTGTGATTGGCCTTGGGATTGGAGGGCCATTCTCGTGGGTCATTGGAACCAGGGAGAAGAATCACTGTCTGGATTTCAACAAAATATATTTAGCCTCAGCAGGAAGGCAGTAGTCTGGGCCCTGTGGTATAGAAGATGTGTTTTTGTGAGGGAATCAGTCAGGCTAGAAGGAAATGAGATACCAGACTTAGTTGAGCAGTTTATTCAAACAGAAATTAGGTCTCAATGGGTGAATCTCATATCTAAATTGCATTTTTTTCCAAGCAGTTAAAAAAATTACAATGGACTGGCTGGGGAACCAATCAGGGGAGAAATTAGGGGAAGTAAAGTGGGTAGGGGGGGAAGGTCTTCAGGCCACTTTAAAAAGGGACTACCATCGCATATGTAATGATTGGTTTGACTTACCAGCTGGAGCTCTTTTGTGATCTCCGGAGTGTTTTACTGACCCATTCCCCACTTCAGAGTTGGCTGTTGTAGAATTGCACTGGTATGGTATTGAAAGCGTACAAGGGAATTGAGTCATCATTTCGGCATTTAGGGGGTCTGTATGACCAGATTTGGAAGTTTTAGGTGGCGGTCCTGAGGGACTGAAGAGGTCATGCATTTGTAAGTGTGAGCCCAGAGGTAGACTGGGGGAAGTGTAAGGTTTCAGTGGTATGTTGTATCTTGGCTTTGGGATGCGGGGACTGGTTCCCAACCAGACTGTGTTATATGATGTATTTCGGGGGGATGTTGGACCCGCTTTCCAGCAGGTGTAGCTCCTCACCAATAGACTGGAGCCCCTGCAAAACAGATAGGAGTGTATGCTCTTACCATCACTCCTATCTGTTGATGCGGGTGTTTTTTCTTAAAAAGAAAGAAGGAAGCCCAGGTCTAAATAAGACGTACCTAGACCATTGCTATTTGGAAACCAATAGGTCAGGGATAATGACAACATCGACCACAAAAGGCAAGAGATAGATATCATGGATCAAGCATGGAATATGGAAAATAAGTCATATTCGGAAAGACTAAAAAACGGGCTACAGGAGAACAAAATCAAGGCGCAACTTAAAGGGTGTCATTGCCGAGACGAAAACCTGCAATGGTAATCAGGAGCATTGTCGAGAGTCAGAAAGAACTGCTCAACGAGCAGTTCATAAGGAAGTTGGGCGAAAGATTGTTATTGTGGATCAAGCACGACATATGGAAAATAAACCATGTTTCGAATGACGAAAAGAAGGGATAAAGGGGAAGAAAATCAATGTGCAACTTAAAGGATGTCATCGCTGAGCCGAAAATCTGTAAATGGTAATCAGGAGCGTTGTGGAGAATTGGAAAGAACTACTCAGCGAGGAGTTGACATGGAAACCAGGCAAGTGGGGGGTGTTAAGTCAGGAGTCAACCTGGATCATTCAAGCAAGTCTTGGATCACTATCTATACTAAACAAGGATCCTGAAGAAGCTGCTTTCATATGAGATGCGGAAAATAAGAGTTACGGCCTTACAGGTCTCTGGTCTGATACCATATGCCAAATAGGAACAACTATTCACGATCTTGAATTTCATCCGGCAGAATGAGTATGGGAGTCCGGAACGGGCAGGAAAAGCCAAACCAATATTCCACTAGCAGAGTATACAGTCAAGTTGGGATACCAAATGCTCCTCAAGACTAAAAATTAAGAACCAGCGATCAAACAAAGACGGACCAGGCTCATTGGCGCAGAACCTGATTAAATAACTAAGCTTTTTTTTTTTCTTTTTTTTTTGTAACGGCCCAGTGCCCAAGGCTGATATTACAAATAAGAAGATTGAGGCCGGGGTCCTCACAGTCTACCCGGAGTGACCGAACCGAACTTGCTGAGAACCGGGCTCAGCGTCCCTCATATCATGATAATAATAATGATGATGATGATGATGATGAACTTCTACTGATTCTATGTAAACTGTGATCGTACTAATGATGATGATGTCTTTTTTACAATGAAATAAGTGATCCAAGGGAACCAAATCTCTTGCGAATTAGACACAACTTCAAGGGTATTACTACTGAACTAGCTTTGTGCCTCTTCACCCAATCTGGGCGCCGGAAAGTCTTGAATACCAAGCACATAACCAAAATCTTCTCTATACATACTAAAGGATGGAGAGGGCCCGGCGACATGCCCCGTCGCGGGCCCAGCGAAATTCTGGAGCGGGGCGGTACCGACAGGAGGCGGGGACAGGGCGGTGGTACCGCGGTCGGGAGGCCGACGTGGGGAGGTAGGCCGAACGGGCCGAAATCGTGAGATCCGCGCACGGGAAATTCGTTGGAGCCAGGCGGTACCGGCAGGAGGCGGGGACAGGGCGGTGGTACCGCGCTCGGGAGGGCGACGTGGGGAGGTAGGCCAAACGGGGCGAAATCGTGAGATCCGCGCACAACGGAGTGAGAGAGAGAGAGAGAGAGAGAGAGAGAGAGAGAGAGAGAGAGAGAGAGAGAGAGAGAGAGAGAGAGAGAGAG
>BFEA01000220.1:337667-351398 GCA_003427395.1 Chara braunii
TTTTTTTTTTTTAAATAACAGAACCTTTTGGTTCTGGCTCCTACCATTCTGGGGAGCGACAGTCCGGTTCCTATTCCCCCGACAAGTCAATATGGAAAAACATGGGTGACTCATGCACGCTCCTCCCCATTATGGCTGGGAGGTCCGAGTGGACGGCATTGATTACTTCTCTGAGGAAGGATGTACCACCCCTCACCCCTGCCTAGTTTAGCCTATGCTGTTTGCTCTGTCTGGCTGTTGCCAACCTGCCTGAACCCAGTCTCGCTCCTCTCAGCTGTGGTGCTGTCGGGTTGTTGTGTTATGCTAGAGCGGTCTGGAGTGTCTATGAACCTCTTGAAGTCTCTAACATCCTAGGCCCTATGTGCTTTGTTCTTGTCTAGCCTGAAACCTAAACCCTCAATCTAAAACCCTGAACCCTTGCTGGCTGTAGTGTGTTTTTATGGTCTGTCCCTGTCCGACTTTTTGTGTTGACGCTGTTGAATATGCCTATGGTTTCCTGGCGGGGTAGTTTGGGTGGGGGGGGCAGTGACTGAGGGAGTTTGTGCAGTGGTGAAGGTTTTGGGTTCTGGGTCGAWGGGCTTGGGGTTGTGGGCTTGGGGCGGGAGAGGGASGATAAAAGTGGWAAGGGAGGGRCCGTGTTACTATTGGGTGGAACGGGTTTTGTTGGAGTTGGGAATTTCTGAGGCTTGTAGGGGCACAATGTGTGGGTTGTCCRGTGGCGTCTTGATTTGTTGTGGTTAGTATGCGTGTGGGTGGGTTGGCTTRGGGGGTGTAGTGTGGTGTCTGCTGGGCGTTGTTGATATGCTTGAGCCTTGAGTCCTATAGCCTCCCCTTCTCTCCCTKTATATTGTGTGTCCTYTTTCTTTCATKGCGGGTTGGTGTTGCTGCTGTTTCCTTTTGGACTGTCCTCTTCTATTTTGTCTTGGTTTTCCATCTGTCCCGATCCTCCGTTTGGAAGTGCTGTCCTTGGTCTTTTGCTTCTTCATGGCACTAATCCTTACTTCCTCTTACCCTCCCCTATTCTATGGTTGCACTTGTTCCTCCTCTGAGTTTTCCTTTCTTATCAGTCTAAGTCCATTGCGCTTGTGCTATTCTGACTTGTTCTTGGGCTGCCCGGATCCCACCAGCTCGTGAATTGAAGGGTTTTTCTGTTTATCCTTGCCAATAGCCCCTCCTTCAGCCACTGCTGTTCAAATTCTTTCTGTATTTTAGTCCTCTTCTGATCCTCTATTTCTTTGTCCATTCTCCCAAGGGTTCGCTTCCATTCCACTCTAACCCCTGTTTCTACCATTTCCCTTGCCTCTTCCCATGATTCATTTGCCGTTATCTTCTTTTTTCCTATTGTGTTTCCACATCTGGCTCTCCATATTACCCACAGGGTTGTTCTTCGCAGTAACTCTGTGATCTCCTCTATTGCTGTTAGTAGGAGGAATTGGTCTGTTGGGAATTCATTATTAGATAGATTGGACCAAGCTTTTCTGCACTTGAGCCAGTGCGCTTTGGCATGTTGGCATTCCAGTAGGCAGTGAGTTAGCGTTTCCGCCTCCTGTTCTTGGCACATTTGGCAGTGTGCTGAGTATTCTGTTCTATCCTCCTTTCTCCTCCTTGTTTCTAACCATTCATTGGTGGGGACTGCCATGTAAATTATCAACCATTGCAAGCTTCTCACTTTCTGAGGCCTGATCGTTGCATAGTAGGTCCATGGGATTGTTTGCCAGAAAGCAGGGTCTATTTGGAGGTTTTTTTCCCACCTTGCCGCTATGATCGGTTGTGGATTTTCTAGCTTGCGTATTATCTTATACCCCCGTTTTACTGTGTATTCGTGCAGCGGGATCCACTTTTTGGCCCTTCCTCTCCCCCTGTTCTGATACCAGCCCCACTCGTTGGGGTCGACTTCTAATTCCGATATGTCTTTATTTGGTCTAAACAAACAGGTGGGGGGTTCTACCTTCTTTCTTCCTCTCCTTAGTCCTTTTTGCTCGTTTTTAAGTTCTCTGACCTTCCTCAAGTCTTGTAGGGCAAAATCTAGGTTGATTAGGGCGTCTTTTCGGACCTCCACTATTGCTTTATCTGTGTTCTCCAACTCATGTACTTCAAATTTGGCTTTGCGTATATCCGTTCCCTCGTATCTTATGAAACGAAGGGCTACTGAGGGTGTTTCTTGTGTCTTCAATGTTGCCCAGTCACCTTTTTTCCAAAATATACTTCTTTTTAGCGTTGACCTCCAAGCTATTGGGATACTGTCTATCAATTCCTTTAGGTTTTGCTGTAAATTGTGATGGCCTCTCAGCTTAGTTCTAAGGTCTCCTTCTGATTTCCACTTGCTGTTTCCTTCATCCCATATGTGTTCGATCTTCCATATGCCTCTCTCTACCCAAGTCCTCCATCTCTTCCCTCTCGCCTTGAGGGACCATGTCTTACCATTCTGATCTTTCAAGAAGTCATTCCCAAACAGCGGTTGTCTCAAAATTTCTTCTTTTGTTCTTGGACTTCTCCTTCTTTGTGGGAAAGCCTCCCTCCATGCTGCTATCAGTTTTTCCCAGTGGCCGCTTGGGGGATCAGTGTTCGGTAACTGGTTCCKTTGCCTAGGTCTGCCTCCTTCTCTTCTGGGTGTCCAGTTTCTGTTCATGATCCATGAATGGCCTTCTATGCTATCATGTGTTTTAAAGGGAAGCAGGTTTCTTATTTGGTATAGGGCCATTTCTTGCCATGGTAGTTCCGTTTTCAACAACAGTCTTAAGATCCACTTTGTCCGGAGAGCTTTATATTCTGTTACGGGATCTATGAAACTGATCCCTCCTTCCTCTATTGGGTTGGTTACATATTTCCAGGCTACTTTGGATATGAAATGGTTCTTGGATGCATCCCCTGTCCATAAGTAGGCTGCTGCCTTTCTCTTTAAGTCCTTCGTGAAGCTGGTGGGTGGGTCCCAGATTGACACCGTGTACCAGACCATGGAGAAGATCGACGAATTGATGACTATCGCCCTACCCATTAGTGATGTATATATCTTTTGCCATCCCTTATATTTATTCATGACGGCTGCGAGTAGGCTCGCTGCTATTGAGTTGCTGGTCCCTGCCAGGGTAACTGCGATTCCCAGGAATTTAAAGGGGACTTGGTGGTCCATCCATTGTATTCCCTGCGTTGATTCATTGCTTGGGGGGGGGGGGGGGTATGAGATCCACCATCCTATTGTTTTCTTCCAATTTATCTTCATTTCAGACGGTAGTTGGAAGGCTTCCATAGCCTTAGTTAGTGCTCGGAAGGATGAGTCCGACGCTCTTATGAGGACTGTGAGGTCATCTGCGAATAGCATCACTGTTGGAAGTTGGATCCGCTTATTTCGTTCGTCATCCAGGGTCTGTAGCCTTTCTATGGAGGGGTCTTTCCGCAGAAAAGTGACTATTGCTTCCATGACAAAGAGGAATATTGGAGCTGCTAGTGGATCTCCTTGCCTTACCGATCTCGTCACTCTGTACGACTCTGATAGATGGCCGTTGACTTGGACTCTCCCTCTTGCGTCCGCGTATAGGACTCTCACCCAACTCCTAAAAACTGTCCCCACTCCCATTTTCTCCATGCATTGCTGCAGGAAGTCCCAGTTGACTTGATCGTAGGCTTTTTCGAAGTCAAAGAAGAGGATGGTTGCTTGTAACCTCTTGTCTCTTATTAACTTGGTTGCTTCGTTTAAACAGATTACGTTGTCCAGTATGAATCTTCCTGGTATGAATCTTCCTAGGATGAATCCTGTTTGATCTAAATGGAAGCATTTATCAGTCACATTTCTTATTCTGTTGGCTAGGACCTTTGCTATTATTTTATAGGCTACTGTTAGTAAGGATATTGGCCTATAATTTCTTATGTCCTCCCTTTCCCCTTTATTGTATAGTAGTGTTACTACTCCCGTGCTAATGTCTTCTCCTAATGTCCCTCTCTTATATGCTTCTTGGTAGAATCGCAGGAGGTCCCTCCCTAGCATAGGCCAGTGCTCCTGCCAAAATTCTTTCGTTAGCCCGTCGATGCCTGGGACCTTATTTGGTTGCATGGAGTCGAGTGCTCCATGCACTTCTGCTAGTGAGAGGTCTTTGTCTAAGTATGCTGCTGCTTCTGGCTTGATACAGGTGTCAAGGTGTCTCAGGAACTTTTCCCTCACCCTGTTGATAGCTCCACTATTTTCTCCTGTTGATTGTGATGTATATAATTTTTTGTAGAAGTTTGTGGCTATTTGTAGGATTTCGTTCTGTTGGTTTTTTAGGGTTCCCCCTTCATCCCTCAGTTCTAGGACTCTGTTGTTTCTGCAATTGGATTTGATTCTTTGGAAAAAGAACTGTGTCATTGATTCGTTACTCTCCCAGTCCTTTATTCTTGTTTTGATGCTCAGGCCCCTTCTCTTCCAGTCTGCCCATTGGGCCAGTTCCTCTTTTGCCGAAGAGAGTAAGTTTTCGTACATTGGAGACTCTGGATTGCGTGTTAGGTTATATTCCGTTGTTTCTACTATGGACTCGAGGAACTCTTGTCTTTCCCTTCTTCTTCTGGCTTTGTTTCTTGACTCCTTGCTTAATTCCTTGCTTACGTGCTGTAGGGTTTTTCCGAAATTTAAGACTGTGTCCTCCCCTTGCATTTGTTGAGTGTGATCTTCCCATGCTTGTCTAACCACCCTTCTGAAACCCTCTAGCTTTAATAAGGAGTTGTTGACCTTGTAGAATCCCTGGCCTGCAGCATTATCTAGGCCAAAGTTCAATATGAGTCTTATTTGCTTGTGGTCAAAGCCCTCGTAGAAGGGGGCTCTAAAGACTATCGAAGCTAGTACGGTCCCTCATAGTGATTCTGAGATCAAGAAGTAGTCTATCCTAGAGAAAGATGTTCTCCCCTGCTGTGTCCTCCTAGTGCACGTGAATCTCTTGGCATCTGGGTACCTTGTCCTGAACGGGTCTATTAGTTCCTTCTCGGTGATAAAGTCTATCATTACGTGGGTTTCCGCTTCATCATACCCTTCCCTGGCATGGGATATTTTGTCAAGGAGTGGGTCTACTGTAGCATTCCAGTCTCCCACTGCTATGGTATGCCGGTGGTTCGGGCATTCCTGTTTGATAACTTCTATTGTTTCCTTTCTTTGGGCGTTAGTGTTTGGGGCGTATATGTTTAGTAGTGTTATTTCTTCCTGTCTGTAGTTGAAATCTATCCTAATCCACCTGCCTCCCTCGGTATCCTTGGTTACTTGGCTTATTTGTAAGTGCTGTAATGCTTTGGATTTTCTGTGGAAGAGAATTAGCACTCCCGCCGATGCTGAGTAGGGGCTATTTACCCATTCTTCTCTCTATTTCCTCCCGTATGGCTTTATGCTCATCAGAGCTGGTTAGGTGAGTTTCTTGTATGCAGACTATGTCTGTTGGATTGAGCTGGTTAGGTGAGTTTCTTACATGCAGACTATGTCTGGTGGATTGTTGTCAAACCATTTGAGGTTAGCTGTTAAACTGAACCATTTCGCCAAGGTCAACAAGAGGGTGACCCGCCCATATACGTTCCATGATCTTATATTAGTTCTGCTCTTTTCTTTGCCCTGTGGTGCTCCTTCTCTCCTCCCTCATTTTGCTCACCACCCCTGTCCATGGTTCAAAGTTTCAGCCTAACCGGTTTATCTGATCTGTCTTAATTCAAGGGGATGGTGCGGACATCGTTCGCAAGGTTGCCCCCTCTCCCACCTCCTACAGCTCCTGCAGCCTGTCTCCTAACTCTCTTTGTCCCATCCTGTGAATTTTCTGGGCGAAGGTGATTGTCAGGCTTGCCGCTGGTAATTCCGGCAATGCACTTGTGCCAAGGGCTGTGTATGGTAACTGTGAGATTTGTCACCAAGGACGCCATTGCAGGTTGCTTTTTAAGGAAGACCCTGGGCTGTATATGGCTACCACTGGTCTTACGTCCAAGGTTTCCTCCTTGCTTTCAGTCCCCCTTCCATTCATGGTGGGTACCCTCAACGTTTCCCCCAACACCCCAACTTTGACTGGTTCCTTTTCAGAGACCGTCAATGTAGGCCTCTCCTCTATACTTTGGCCTCTTTCCAATCTGGGAGAGCGAAGTTAGTTGCTGTTGCGATCTGCCAGTCCTCTGTCTACACATCAAACATCATGGCCAAGATCGTTCTTGAGGGTAACAACATCTTGCTTGTTGTTACAGTCTTGTTCCAGAACTCCGCCTGCGTGCAGTCGTTTAAGGAGCCCACTGTGACTGTGGTCAATCTCATTCCCTTATTCAGGTCCGACAGCCTTTGGATCTATGCTTCCAACACTGCAGACAGCAACAACAACGTTTCCTTTTCATTGTTCTGCTCCTCCTGTTCTTGCTGTTTTCCTGGGTTGTTCTCTTTCCTTCCCTCCTCCCTTTGCCCCTTGTTGTTCCCCCTGTGTTCCCTGTTTTCCTTCACCTTCTCTCTCCTTCGGTTTCCCTTCTTCCTCTCTTCCTCCCCTTTTTTGTTGTAGGTCTCTGGCAGTTCGGGCATCCTGTATCTGTCCTCTCTCCATTCTCCTTTTGCTCCTTGACCCTCGCTCCCCTCTCCTCTCTTTTGTACCTTTGCCCGGTCTCTCTTGATTCGACAGTATTGTTGGGCATAATATTATGTCATTTCCTCTTCTTCCTTGAGCGGTTCATATGGATTTGTTGTGAGTGGGATCTCTTCGACCCTTGCCTTCACTTCCTCTCTCACGTAGGCCATATGCAATTCAAACATACTTGCCCTCTGTGCCTTCATTGTTTGAATGTATTCCCTGATTTCCTCGATGGGTCTGTTTTCCCATTCCTCCTCTTCTTGCCCACAGTAGTAGTCTTCCTCAGCCTTTCTTCTGATGGGCTCTTCTTTGGTGATTTCCCCCCCTTTCCTCTTTGTCCCAATTCTTCTGTCCTCGAACATTTCCACATCCTGCCCTTGTGCCTCCCTATTCTCCGCATTGGCTTCCTTTTCTTGGCCCGCTCTTGAGTTCCCTTTGCGTGTGTATTGTACCACCGTGCTGTCCGGTGTGCTGTTCGCTGTTGTACCCAACTGCGTTCCTTTCTTCTTTCCTTCTTTTACTGCTTCCAACCAGTTCGTTTCTGCCAGCTCCCCTGTTTCGTCCAAGTCCATTTGGAGGTCCCTTAACCTCCTCTCTTCCTGCACTCTTTCTTTGTTTAAGATCTGATCAGTTGTGAAGATCTTGGTGGACTTCTTGCCGACCTTCTTGGTCTGCCACCTGCTGTCAGATGGGGGGTAGATGTCTGGTCTTTGGGTTAGCTCCCCTTCCATGACCCATACCCAGTCCGGGGTCTCTAGGTTGTCATTAAAAACCCATCCTATGTACTTAGCATCCCTGACAAACCAGAAGCCAGGTTCTCCCTCAACCTCCTCGAGGCTGGTTGGCTTCAATGACCTGTTTCTTGTTGAGTTTGCATTCTTTGGGCACCTTGGGTATGTTCCCATGTGCCCTCTCTGTCTGCATTTGAAGCACAGCGGGTTGCTTTTGGTGGAGACAACTACCTTCACTATTTGATCCCTGACTGCAAAGTGCCAGATTTCTGGTAATTGTGGTGAAACTGCTCCCTGGGTGTTTAGGCATGCCATCATGGTATCATGTTGCGGTACTGGGAAGTCCGGGGTAGGTGTGATCCAATCTACGATCGGAAATTGGCCGTACTCCTCCTGCAATCTTGCCTTGATTGCCCCATGCAGCCCCTCCCGTATTCCATCGAACTGAATCCAGAAGTACTTTTGCATCAACTGTTGTCGGTATCTAGAGGGGGAGGCCTGTGTTATTTTGGCTGGCGCCCAGGGGTAGACCGTAACCACTGACGAATTGCAGGTACAGGATTTGTTCTTAAGAAATTCTGCTTGTTTTTCCTCTTTGCAGACAACCATTATTGTGTTCCTTCCTCTGCTGTGAAATGTTACTTTGGGTTCCGTTCCCGGGATCGGTTCTATGTTCTTAAGCTTTTCCCATAGCCATTTCAACTTTCCTGCCCTGTTGAGCTCCTGGCTTTTTTTGGAGAAAGTGAAGAGGACTGCATGCTTAGAGTAGAACTCATCCAAGGACGGCAGCGATTCTCTTGGATATTCTCATATCGTCACTTCCTCCTTAACCCCATTTCCGATGTCAAGTAGCTCTGTCCTTTTTGTCATCTTCACTTTGGTCCTCTCTGCAAGCTAATTCTGAGTTTCCATTCCCATTCCTTCTCTTGCCATCCTTTTCCCCCTTGGTTATTTCCCTTGCCTTCCTTTCTTGGTGGTCCCCGCAGATTGTTCTTTGCTTTTGTTTATTGGCCGATTGGTTTGTCCTTCTTGTCCTTGATTATCTGCTGTGCAGGGCTCTGAAGTGCAGACTGTCGGCGTTGGTGTGCTCAGCGTCTCGTTAAGCCTCAGTATCTGTTGGTTTCTGTTGGGGGGCTGGGATTGATACCAATTCCAGAGCTAGTCTTGCTGCCCCCAGGCCTCCTAGGCTCCCGTCAAGCGTTGTAGTTGGTGTGTACAGTCTGAGAGGGGAAAGGTGGAGATGTGGAGAGGGTGATGAGTTTGCGATGCTCGGATGAGGAGTAGGGGGCAGTGAGGGGGGTTCTGGAAAAAATGGGCAGCACTTGCCCTCCCCTCTTGGGGATCGGTTTATGCTCAGATGAGAGGGGGGATTATGAAAAATTTGGGCAGCGGTTAACCTCCCCTCTTGGGGAATGGTTTATGCGCAGATGGTGTCTGGTCCGAAAAGACTGTTAACCTGTATCAAAAAATGAGAGTCTGTGTGTGATGAAGACGGGTTGGGAAAGTGAAGGTTAGGAAAAATTGCTTGTTGTGTCCTGTCGAAGTTTGGGCAGCTCTTGACTTCCCCTCTCGAGGATAGGAGATTCGACCGAGAAATTTGTTTGTTCAGTTGTCCAAGGGCTCTACCCTGTCAAAATTTGGGCAGCCCTTGGCCTTCCCCCTTGGGGATAGGGGTTTAATTACCCTGCCAAGATTTGGGCAGCACTTGGCCTCCCCTCTCGAGGATGGGAGTTTCGATCCAGCTCAAATGCGACTCTGCCTCTTCATTAGTTCACGTGTCCAAGGATTTTGATAGCTTTTGCCCTCCGTTCCTGAGGGACGAAAGTTGCATCCGTCTCGGCAGATCATGGACTTGAGAGACTCGAAAAATTGGGCAGCGATTTCCCTCCCCACTTGGGGATCGAATTATGGGTCCGAAGAGTGTCTAAAATCGGTCCGACCTAGGCTTAGTAAGGCTAGGTTAGAAATGACACTGATTGTTGCACTAGTGATGTTATAAATTAATAATAAAATATTGTTAAAATAGGACTAATTAATAGTCTAATATTGAAATAATAACAGTAATAATCAATTTTCATTACTGATTAAATAATAATGAATGTTAATGGGCGGGGTTGGGGAGGAACTTGGAGTAGAAATTTGGGGGCTTTGGGGGTGGGAGATGATGAGGGGGTGGTATGTGAGGATGTTGTGGGTAGGAGCGAAAAGGGAGGAGAGAAGGGGTGGTGTATGGAGGGTGGGAGAAATGGGTGGGAAGGGGGAGGAAGGGTAGGGAGTCTGAGGGTACGACTAGGTTGGGATCCTGTGTGAGAGTTCGGGTGGGGGTGCGGGAGGGATGGGGATTAGATGTTGGGGAACGAGGAGGGGTATTGCTATGAGGGGTGGAGATTGGGAACGTCGTTTGATGTAGGGTAATGGGAAGGGGGTGGGGGGGGGGTGTCAGTGGGGAGAACGTTTAGAGGGATGTGGTAATGGCGTTCCTACTTCGCTTACTATGAGACGCTCTTCTGTTGGGCTTTGACCCTCTAAGGAATGTGGTCTCTTCGTCGGACTTGATTGCCTCACTAGTCTCTTCCGATTTAGGTACTGATAACTACCATGTGTGACGTGAACTCGTTGACGAAGGAACTATCCTCTTGGTGTAGCGTCGTTCTCTCGACTTGGACGCTTGCTCTTTGTTGTCCCTCGCGTTGTCCGCTCGTTGTTTCTTGCTCACTCGAAGATAGGCTAAAGAAGGGATCCTTGATTCTTACCTTTTTTTCCTTGGAGGAGACTGTTCACACCTTTCGGGATGCAATCATGAAGAGTTTGGAAGCTGTTGTCTCGTCCTGTCTTCCCCTTGTCTTGTTCGATAGAGCTTTCTTTCCCCTGGCTTCTAAGTCTTCCTTCCTCAATTAGTAAAGCCTTTCTCTTCGACCCTCTGCTCCTCCTTTTTTCCCCTTTCGTTGTCTTTACCCTTTCTTAGTAAAGGCTCGTGATGGTACCCGTGCACTCTTTCCCCTTACACTGATTTCGAGTTTTCCTCTTCTTCGCTTCTCTCCCTATGTTTTTCTTCCCTTCACGGCAACCCTCGTCTGTCTTTTCAGTCTCTTGGTTTGCCCTTGTCGTGATCCGCAAAGCCACGCCCGGAGGCATGGGTTACCGCGACTTCCCCTGTTCTTGTCCCCTGGTCCCTCGCAGTCAGAAATTGGCGGGAAAAACGCGTCTCCACGCGTGTAGCGTCTTCTCGCGTGAGAGAGATTTCGGCTACTGCATGGAAACGTAAATAGTTCCCTTCCCATTTTTACTATTTCTGGTCTTTCTCTTCCTCGGTGTCTTCACTCGATAGTGTAGGAGTGGTCGACTTCTCCTCGCGTCTTTCTCCTCTTCGCCGTTTTCCTCTTGCTGGTTCCTCGATGTCTCCCTTATCCTCTCCTCGTCTTGTCCGTCTTTTTCTATTCTTAGTTATGTTTCACTCCTCTTTTCTTCGTTGCACTTCTCCTCCACTCTCGTCGGGACCACTTGTTTGCGCTTCCTTTCTTCACTCCTCGCCGTTGTTGTCCTTTCCTAATCTTAGCATCGCCCCCCTACACCCTTTTACCCCATTGCTCCTCTCTTCCGCTTCCCCTGGTTTCCCGCCTTCGAACTTCGTATTCAAAGAGTAGTGATGCGCGCGCGCGGTGCGAAAACTCGCCGTGGCGCGGTAACGCAGATTAGCGCTTACCGGTTCGGCGCTAGCGCGGTCATCGTCCGTCCTTCATCTTCATACTTCCGTTCAGTTCATTTCTGATCTTCATATCATCTATACTCTTAATGATGCTCATTCGTATGTATTTGTTAGTAGTACAAAGGGAGTGGAGGGGAGGGKGGAGGGTAAGGGATAGAAGGCGGAGTTCTCTAGGAGTATGGGGCAGGGGAGGTAGGAGCAACGGGAAGGAAAGAAATATGTGGAGGGCAGGATAGAGTGACATGCAAGAGCAGGGGAAAGGTGTATGACGGGTCTCTTAGATTTCTAAATATTCACCGTTGTGAGTAGCCACCCCTACAGACCGGACAGGACCGGTTCGGGTGTGGGCTATGGAAGCACCGCATCCAATTTTTGCAGTCACAGTTGCTGCATCGAATGGCACGGCGCAGACAGATGTCACAGGCTACGTGGCTCATACATGCTAGGAACACAGAGGCACGTCGACCGTGATTATAAAGTCATTGTCGTTCCAGCCCCTGTCTACAAATTGGACATGACATCTCAGGGTGGCGTACATAAGTACATTACTGACTGTCATCGTACGTATGGAAGCAAAAACTCGCATGGACTATACCTTCATAATCCTCACGGCACAAGGCATGTGAACCACATGCTAGTTGAATCTCCGGCGGGTCATCACAAAACGGCATGGAGCATCTTTCTTGGGCTTCCTCAGTATGTATTCCTTCTCTGTGGGCAGACGACGACAGGGAGGATCGGTCCAACACAAGGGCATTCAGCCGCTGCAGGATATGATCCGCAACAGCCCACCCTGGTGGTGATAAACTATGAGAACATCGTTCTGTCGGTGGCTCATATAGAAGTCTATTTTCCTCCTCGGACTGCTGTGTTCGCCGTTCGTCTGGCAAGAAAGCGGGAGATCCGTCAGCAGTTGCCGTAGGTGTATGACGAATGCCGCATGTGGGACATACTAGGAGAGGATGTGGAGGGTGATGGCACCGCGGATAGTCCACGCAGTAAAGACACATACTTTCTATGCCAGCTTCCTGGAAGCATTGACGACACATGGCATGTTGCTGACATGTCATTAGTATGGAAGGCTGACGTGCACATTATTTAAGCATGGCAGGTCAAGGCCACAACAACATGTTGGGCAAGTAATCAGGGGGTGGGGGGGATGAGCACAGGACTGAGGATCACAATTTTCGTGTGAGAGGCTAGCAGCGACCATCCCTTCATAGTGTTCGGAGCAGAGGCTATGTCGTGTACATGCCAACTGAACTGTACCNCACAATTTTCGTGTGAGAGGCTAGCAGCGACCATCCCTTCATAGTGTTCGGAGCAGAGGCTATGTCGTGTACATGCCAACTGAACTGTACCTGTGTGACGACACAACGAGGGGGCACAACCATCATCCTGTGGAGAGGTCCTTTCACTGTTTGTGGTAGAATCGGCAGGATTGCTCTCCGGGGGGTGCAATGCTTGCAAATGCTCATCGACATACTGTTCCTGATGGATGAGCCCGACTGAGTGACCCTCTAGCATTTGGTGATAGAAAGAGTTAATATTTCCCACTATGTACACCCTACCGTCGTTGTCCCATAGAGTCCATGAACTCTCTGCAAAGGTAAGAGCACTAAAGTGACCTGGACGATATAAGATATATGCCCGGATATTCAGATCCGTGCCTGGCTCGTGGTTTTGCGGAGCAGGCTGGAATTGCAGTCGCCTACCCATAAATGCCATAGCCAGGACTTCTATGTTCACCCCAGGCGCAGCGCTGTCGTTGTCTGGGCAGACGGCACGGTGCTCTTCTTCTATCCAGCGAACAACGTCTGTGAAATCAGCAACGGTATAAGGATTACAATTGTAAGCAAGGAGACATACATTAATGGCATAGTACGCACAACGCCCTCGCTGTAGCGCTATGACATTGTCTGATTCCGCAGGTTGCGTGGGGGATCCGTTCTTGGCAGGGGGGTCCTTGTTCAATTTTGCAGGTTGCCCAGGTGGCGGAGACTCATTGTGGTCTTGACCAATTGGCTCCGATATGTGCTTCGGAGAGAGATGATCTTCAACCGGGGGCTCCGTGAGGTAATCAGAAGACGGGCCATTGTCATTTGGGGCAGGGGAGCGAGTGGGGCTAGGTGGATAAGAGAGGGGCGGGTCAGGTGGGTGAGAACTGGGTGGACCAGATGTGGGAATCGGAAGCTGATCAGCCTCACTTGTGCTTAGGGCGTCTGCTAATCGTGCAAACGCTGCGCAAGTAGCTGCACCTCGTGTCTGGTGCACTCGTAAGCCTGTAGCACTGAAGCAATCATCGCCGCATTGCGGGCATCGGACTCAATGTGCACTATTCCTCGCTAGTGTATACTGAATGCGACGATGTCGTTCCGTACGGTTGCGAACATGTCGTCGGAGCATATCTCTAACCCCTGCAAGGGGCGCGGTGATCATGCCATTCGACGACAAACGAGGCCACTGTCTTGGAGGCTGTTGTGGAGATGGGGAACGTCTCTGCCAAAGAGGCATCTGTAATGATCGATCTAACAATGCATACCTCGGCCGACAGGGCCTTTGTGACGACCGATCTGACCATGAATGCTTTGATGATGAGGAGATCGATGATGACGAAGTAGAGGAAGTAGGGGAAGAGGAAGAAGAAGATGATGATGATGATGCAGATGATTGAGAGGATGCTGCAACAGAGGACGTCAGTCGGGGTGGCGGTGATGATGGCGGTGATGGTGCTGATAATGATGGCAGT
>BFEA01000220.1:386523-413229 GCA_003427395.1 Chara braunii
CCCGCGCTCCACCTACGATCCCTCCCCGATCGCGCACACGTGCGCGGGCACCCCGACTCCAATTCCGCCCCCCGAACACCCTCCACCATCCCTCTCTCGATCCCGATCTCTCTCCCTCCCCTCGCTTTCACCCACTTCCCGCCCGCCAATTTCGAGCACTCTTCAACCCTCTTTTCAAAGCTGTTTTTATCCTTCCCTCGCGGAACTTCTTCGCTATCGATACCGACCTTCCCCAACTCCGATCCCAACCACCCCCGCCCAATCACGCTTTTCCCCACTCCCATTTGCGCGCCCCCCTTCGTTGCGCCCAACCCCCTGTCACGTCATACCATCCCCACCCCGGTCCGGTACCGGCTTACTCCGGCCTGGACCAAGGCCGGTATATCTTTCCGGCCTAGGCCCAGTGGTCACTCCTTCAGTTGTTCGTTCTTCATCGAGTCGGACTGGACCCTCACTCAGCTGCTGGTTCTCGTGTGTGTCCATCTCCTCTCTCTCTCTCTCTCTCTCTCTCTCTCTCTCTCTCTCTCTCCATCTCCGCACGGGTCATCAGAGTTTGACCAACGACCGTTGATGGCCTTCCGCAGGGCCGGCAATATCCTGTCATTGTTTGAGTGTAGGCTTTCTTGCGTAGGTTGCATTTTGGCGGACAGGAGAGACTGTGAGCAGTACACTGGATTAGTGACTGTCTATCTCCTCAACGGATTAGTCTATCTATCTTGTTGCTGAGGGGAGAGGGGAGAGGGGGGAGGGAGGGGGGAAGAAGGGGCGGGAATGAGAGGCAATTGCGTCAGACATTGTGTGGTCTGACGACACTTGGGAGCGGTGAACAAAGAGCTTCGCCTCGTCCGTCTATGGAGCTGGTAGGACTACCCGTCTTCACCTGAATACAACGCACGGTCATTGTTTTGTAGTAGCTGTATTTGGGGCAACTTTGAGTCTAGGTACGGCCATTATGACTGTACGTTGTATTCGAGGGAAGAAGGTCGTATGATTTTTCTATCTCCATGAATGATGACATTCAATATTCATCGTGTAGTGAGTATTGTTCACTGCCAGGTTGGCTCTGCCCTTGGACAAGTGCCACGTCGGTTCTGGTGTGGAGAAGTGCCACGTTGGTTCTATCGTTGGCCCGTTAGAGCCGTATTTGGGGCAACTTTGAGTCTAGATGCAGCCATCTTCGGTTCTGACGTGTAGAACTGCCACGCTGGGTGTGCCGTGAGGAACTGCCACGTGGCTCTTCCGTGAAGAACTGCCATGTTGGTTCTACCTTGGATGTAATATTCTCTCTCGTATTGTTATATTTCGAATCTGAGAGTCAATGGGTAACGAAATACGCTTTAGCTATTTATGTGAAGCTCTTTTTATGGTCCTGAAGTAGTACTACTTGTCATATCCGTAGAAGTACTACCAGTAGTAGTAACAATAGTAGTACTACCGTTTTCCCCCGAACACAGCGCACCCTCATTTTGGCCGCTCCGGACCGGAAAGATAGCTTGTATACATTCGTCATCAGGGTGCGTTGTGTTCGGAGAAAGACGGTAGTAGTATCAATCGTAGTATGTCCTAGTAGTAGTAGAAGTTGTCAGCCTTAACCGCGCGAGTCTGATGCTGATGCGTGTCAGTAGCTGTAGTTATCACTGGTATATCAGTAGCACTACCGTCTTCATCCGAATGGAACGACCGGTAATTATACCAATAGTATCTGGACTGAAAGTTGTGCCAAATGCAGCATGAATGACCGGGCGTTCTATTCGGGTGAAGACGATAGCAATCAACTGCCCTCATGAGGGCGCTGATGAGCGTGTTGTAGCTTGTTAGCGTCTGCACATTCATCGTCGTCGTCGCCCGTTAGCACTAGAATTAGCACTAGAATTAGCACTAGAATTAGCACTAGAATTTGCAATCGACTTACCGCAACGACGGCGGTGATTAGCGTCTGTCTGCTCATTCATCTGACTTCTTTGCTCGTGTTGCGCACTCGTCTATCGCCCCTCGGTTCTGTGTTCTTTCTCAGCTATTCGACTCCCTTCTTCTAGGTTGTTGTTGTTCTTCTTCTTCTTCGTCGTCGTCGTCGTTGAGTTCATCGTCGTCCTTCGTGCGTGGAGTTGTTGACGCCCACCTGAGGATGATCGGCGCGCAGTGGATCGAAATGCGCGTCGGGGAACGTGCACTTAACTGAGACTACTACCGTCTTCACGCGAAGAGAACGTACCGTCTTTTTCGTTGCATCTGGACCGAACTTTGGGCCGAATACACGGACACAATGGCAGTACGTTTTATTCGGGGGAGGAGGGTAGAAGGCGCGGCATTGTATTACTTGCTGTATTAATCTTGTGAAGCGTGTGTGGAATGCAGTTGGCCCCTGTTTTCACTATTCTTCTTCTTCTTCTTCTTTTGCATCGTTGTCCTCCGTGGAGTCGTCGACGCCATCGCCGTTCTTTGAAAGGTGTTTCAATGACTAGCGCTTTCAAAGTCCTCTCTCCTTCTTCTCGTTGTTCCCTTCCTCCTCCGTCTTCTTCTTCTTCTTCTTCTTCTTCTTCTTCTTCTTCTGCTGCTGCTTCTTCTTCTGCTCCTGCTTCTGCTTCTACATCTGTTTTTATTTCCACGTCGTCAATTTCCGAGTTGTCGTTGTCGTCATCATGGGGCATTCGATGGGGGTATCGGCAGAAGAGGATGGCTGCGAAGGTGACAATTTTACACGTGTCAGCTCGTCGTCCCGTTTTCCTTCTGAGCCTGAGGTTGGCGTTGCTGCTTTTTTTGTCGGATGTTATCCGATCCGCTGCTGCTGCCACGTGGCCGTACCGTGAAGCATTGTCCAAATCTCTTCTCTTCTTCGAGGCTCAGCGATCGGGACGTTTGCCGCCCTCGAACAGAATCCCTTGGCGCGGCGACTCTGCGCTGAACGATGGCAAAGATGTGGGCATCGACCTCACCGGTGGGTATTATGACGCGGGAAACAACGTGAAATTTACCTTCCCTTTGTCGTTTGCGATGACCATGCTCTCCTGGGGGGTCGTCGAATACCGACAACAGTTTCAGCAAGCTGGGGAGCTGCAAAATGCCCTCGACGCCATCAAGTGGGGTACCGACTACCTGATCAAAGCGCATCCGGAACATGGCGTTTTCTACGCAAGTGTAAGTTTCTTCGTCTCACCCCAGAAACCGTCTGTTGTCGCCTGCTCTGTCGTCTGCTCTGTGGTCTGCTCTGTGGTCTGCTCTGTCGTCTTCTCTGTCATCTGCTCTGTCGTCTGCTCAATGACGCGTGCGCATTGACGTGCGCAATGACGTGCGCAATGACGACACCCACGCAAAGCAAGAAGGAAATGGAAGATTATGCTTTGTCGAGTTTTAACCGCATCCTCAGGAACGAAAACAGAAAAGGCAGTTTTTTTTTTTTCTTAAAACAAAAAAGACAGGTTTTGATTATTATTATTATTTTTTTAATTTTAAATCAGGGCGACAGCCTTAAGATATCATCTTCGAACTGACCGTCCCCAAGGGCGAGGTCCCACTTGGCAAAGAGGATTGGATTAACCGCCAGAATCTGGACGTGTTTTACACAGAGATGCAGAACAGCAGATCTATCGTCAGTTTGTGCACCTCTCCGCACACACGTCCAGATTCAGACCTTCAATCCAATCCTGTTTGCGAGTGGGACCTTGGCCCAGTAAGTTCAGAGTTGTTTTCATTCCTCTGCCTCCATTGGAACTCAACAGTTGATGGGTGTAGCAGCTGAGCTACGCCAGCTGGTGGTTTTGAGTTTTAAGTTTTAAAGAAAGTTGTAACCGCATAATAGAAAGTGCTGGTGGTTTTGAGTTTTTTTTTTTTTTTTTTTTTTTAAAGGCTAATTCTTTAAGCCCAACAAAGTTGTAACCGCATGATTGTTCTTTTCTTTAATTCGTTTTCTTGTTATTCAACTTCCTATTAACTGATTTTTGACGACAATTGGTTGGATTATAATGAGGGCATACTCACACTAGCACTTTCCGAAAAGTATCTGGCCGCAATTACGGCAAGACCTGGATGAATCTTACTGTAATGATGTCTAGAGCTTAGTAGAAAAAGCCCTACCGGTAGTGTGAGTCTGCTCTGAGGAGGATGCTTGATGACAGCAGAGTATAAAACGATTTTTTTTTTTAACTTATTTTTGGTGCTGTGCACAATCACGGTAAAGTATATAACAACATGCTTACGAAGTCGAAATTACGGGAAAAGTCCTTCGGGACATCCGTTAAAATTGGAACGATACAGAGAAGATTAGCATGGCCCCTGCGCAAGGATGACACGCATAAATCGTGAAATGGTCCAAAAAAAAAAAAAAAAAAAAAAATTACGGGAAAAAGAGGGGGCTACGTCAGAATGCTTGTGGACANAAAAAAAAAAAAAAAAAAAAAAATTACGGGAAAAAGAGGGGGCTACGTCAGAATGCTTGTGGACAAAAAAAAAAAAAGGAAAGGGAAAAGAAAAGAAAAAAAAGCTTGTGGACAGCAGCGTGAACGGTCATGTGGGGGACAGTGCAGGGCGCAAGGTTTTCTGAGGGCATACTTGTTGTGCACTACCGTCTTCACCCGAATAGAACACCCGGTCATTATAGCCGTATTTGGTGCAATTTTCGGTCCAGATGCAGCTATATAATGACAGGGCGTTCTATTCGGGTGAAGACGGCAGGACCCTTTTGGACTGGGCTCTGGACATAGTGTTGGGGTCACAGACACAGCCAGGGCCTGCCGTTATTGCAGTCAGATTCATCCAGGAAAGTCCAAGCGTAAGCATGCATGCTCAGACGAAGAGCGGGCAACGGAAGTGCGCCAAGGGGTTGGTTTGGAGGATGAAGGTACCAAACGGAAGAAGCTGAATTTACCCCCACTGAGGGGGGATCTGTAGCCATTGCGTAGTTCAGGTTTCACTTCGGTAGATTGTTCACTACCGTGCGCTGCCGAAGCCGGGGAACGAGAGTCCGAAGATTTACCGGGCGAAGCTGTGGCTGTGGTCGACGGACGAAGTCCGAATCCACACGTTAATTTTGGTATTTATTTTCTTGCTAAAGCTGAAGAAGGTGGTCAAAGCCGACGGTCAGATTCTCGCCATGAAGGAGATTTTTGAGAAGTCGACGACGACAATCAAGAACTGTGTGTGGCCTGTGGCTTCGCTACCAGAGCAAGACGGGATACCGTAATACTTCAGTATGTTCCAAGGAGTACAGAGCCGCGACTCTGAATGGAGAGCATGGAGCAGTTGAGCAGATGTAGGGCCTCGCTGCACTACTCTTGAAATGCACAAAGGACAAAAATCATGGCCATGTATCTTTCCATGTTCTACCGGAACACTCTCGTTTTGCACATTTCGAGAGTAGTGCAGCGAGGCCCGTACTCTGAGATGCCGTCGAGGCATCTATCATCGTGAGCGCTTCCCGTGCATCCAGATCATCAAGACCTCAACGATTCATATACTAGTAATTGTGCCGCCACGCCGTGACAATACCAAGCAGTTGCACGACAGGAGAGTCAGATATCCGGGGGCAAGTCCCACTTACCTGAAGTCTCAATTCCCGACCTTCGATTAGCAAGATCGACGGCCAGAAATGAAGAATCAGTGTAAGCGGGACTTGGCCCCCGCTGACGTTCAAGAAGGATTCCCCCGCCGACGAGGAAGTTGAGGACGACGTACAAGGCGCCAAAGCATTTTTTTTTTTTTTTTTTTTTTTTGTTGCGTGTACTAAATGAATTCAACGACAAACAACGTGACATGCTATTGGGCGACTTACAAGCTCCCCACTACTCACTAATTTATCAGACATAGGGCCTCGCTGCACTACTCTCGAAATGTGCAAAACGAGAGTGAATCTTACGCTAGAATATGGAAAGATACACGGCCAATATTTTTGTCTTTTGTGCATGTCGAGAGTAGTGCAGCGAGGCCCATAGAATGGATCTTCGGCTAGAACATGGGAAGGTACACAGCCATTTCTTTTGTCTTTTGTGGAAGCCTGACGAGAGTAGTAGTGGAGCGAGGCTCATTTTCTCTCGGCTACTGGTGGATCGCTCCGGATCGAGTTCGGTGACTGATGATTCCTTTGATGGTCGCGAGATCGACGACAGTACGGGAGTGTTTTTTTTTTTTTTTTTTTTTTTTTTTTTTYCTCGDTGRGTGATGWTTCYTTTGWTGGTCGSGAGATCGACGACAGKACGGGRGTGTTTTTTTTTTTTTTGGCCCGATGGACCACGGATCATGTGGCCCGATGGATCATGTGGCCCGATGGATCATGTGGCCCGATGGACCACGGATCAGATATTAAACTGATGACGGGAGTGTATTTTCGCGTCAGCGATGCGTAGGTAGCTAGCTGTGAACGCTAGTCGCGTGTGCTCCCCTCAGAGCTTCTCAGGGAAAAGCGAGCTCTGTGGTGTGTCTAAGCGATACGCGTTTAAGGACAGCTTTGGGAAAGAGCTAAAGATGCCAAGAGTATGTGACTATTGCGGCCACTCGTTCGTCAATTTTTGTTTTGTTTTTTATTTTATTTTATTTATAAAAGCTAGATTCTTCTCTCAATTTCACCTTACATTACGTTCGTCATTTTTTTTTTATTTTTTTTTTCACAAAATAGGACCGTATGGTCCTGGCTCCTTTTCCATTCTGGTGAGCATCAGTCCGGTTCCTATTCCCCCGGCAAGTCCAAGATAGTACAAAGGTTACTCACTCGCGCTCCTCCCCCTTATGGTGTGGAGGCCCAGAAGACGGCATTGATTACTTCCTTGAAGAAGGATGTACCGCTCTTCAGCCCTGCCTAAGTTAGCCTGTTCTAGTACCTGCTGCTTGACTCTGCTGGAAATATCCGGCCTCTTCTCTGGCTGATCCTCTCTATGAAATGGGCCTGTGACACTCTACTTCTAGACTCCTTGGGCGCAGTTTAACTTGAGAGTGTCACTTGAAGCTAAAACCCTAAACCCTAGCTTGGTTGCACTCTGCTGATAGGACTTTTCCTGATGATTGTTTCCTGGCAGTGCCTACTGTTGATGTGAGGTCTGTTTGAATTCTGTAGCCTATTCTCTGTTTGGGGTTGGGGTAGTAGGAGGTGGGTTGGTAGGGTTGGGAGTTTTGAGTCGGTGGAGGTTGCGGGGTAGCTGCGGAGCGCAGGAGTGGGAAGGGGAAGGGGATGCGTGTGTTAGTATGTGTTTGCTCGGGTTTGGGGGATGGGGAGGGGGGAGCGGACGGAAATGTGTAGAGGAGGTGGCTATGAGGTTGCTGCTGTGGGGGTGGATGAGTGTTATGGGGTCGGTTTGATAGCGGTGATGGCTGAGATGACGTTCTTCAATTATAATCTCGCTCTGGTTGCCTTTTCAAAAAAAAAACAAAAAAAAACCTGATGAGAGGGCGTGGCACTGCTGAAACTGGTCGGGGTACCATTTCCCACTGGTAGATGTGCTGTTTCCTCCCCCCCCCCCGTAAAATGGCAATGGCCTTGAGATATCATCATCGAGCTGACCGCCCCGAGGTAATTCAGAATCATTTTATTCAGTTCATCTGGTCGCATCTGGATTCCAACTTGGGTCTGTATATCAACAGCTCAGGGGTGTATCAACTGAGCTAGGCCCGTTGGTAGTTGTGCTGTTTTCTCAAGCCTGCATGCTGCCTACTGTTGAATTTGAATAAAGAATGGAGTTTCAATTTTGTTCGATTTCATCCGTTTCACTGTGTACTCGCAATTCCTGGCAGAGGGAAGCAGTGGTACTCCAAATTTCCCGAGAGGCGAACTCTTTCTGTTAAGGGGGGGAGGAGGAGGGGGGGGGGGAGCACTCTTTCTGTTGTCCTTCCGGACATCCGTTAATTTTTATTTTCATTTTTCAGAATGTACATCCGTTAAATTGGAACGAGAGTCCTTCGAGGACATCCGTCAAAATAGGAACGATATAGAAAGATTACGATGGCCCCTGTGCAAGGCTGGGGATCCTACGTTCGTCCCCCGAATAGAACGCACAGGCATAATAGCTGAATGGGGACAAGTTTCCAGATATCATCATTTATTGAACTGACCGGCCCCAGGTAATTCAGGTTCAGAATGATCTTATTCTTTTCATCTGAAGGTATCTGGACTCGAAATTGAGCCTGTATTTCAACAGTCCAGGGGGGTTGTACCAACTGAGCTAGGCCCGTTGGTTGTTGTCCTGGTTGTTGTCCTGGTTGTTGTCCTCTTTTGAACGATGGTGAAATGCTTTTGCGAACCTGTTGGAAAGTTTGCATACTTGTCCGATATCTAGCCTATGATCTTCACCTGAATAGAGCGCCCGGTCATTATGGCTGTATCCTGGTCATTATTGTTGTATCCTGGTCGTTATGGCTGTATCCTGGTCATTATGGCTGTATAGAAGCTGAATGTTGCCCCGAATACAGCTATAATGACTGGGCGTTCTATTGGGGTGAAGATGGTAGTAATCGTGAAAGAACTCGGCGTTCTATCGGGTGAAGATGGTAGTAATTGTGGAAGAACTCCATCAACTGGATGGATGCTCAGCTTGCAATCAGATTCTTGCTGGCACTTCCAGAAATCCGGTTGTGGAGAGGCCGCTTCCTCTGCCACCCTTCAGTTAGCACGGCCCTCCAGGGGCCAAGTCCCACTTACGCTGATCCTTGTTTTCTGGTCGTTGATCTTCCAAATCTGCGGTCAGAAATAGATCACTCGGGTAAGTGGGACTTGGCCTCAGGTTGCCAAAATAAAAGGTGAAGATCCCTTGGACCAAAACTTTCAGCGTCTTTTCGGTTATGTGTATTTTATTGGAGTTTTTATGTGTTATATTATGTAATGATTTATGTGTTATATTAATGATGGATTGTGGGAAATAAGTCGAATTCTCAAATTATGGAATGGTAACACTGGCAATCTCATCAGTAATGGGGAAGGGGTCTATCTATCTGCAGAACGCAGATTTCATTCTATGAATTCTTGAGGAAGAAATTGTTTGTAGAAAATTTATGAGCTCAGTCCCAGCATCCATCAAAGATTTCCTGAGGTTGACCTAACACTCGTGTGTCCATGCACAAGGTACCCTGGTCTCTTTTCTCATCCGCTCCCTTGGCTCATGCCCCGTTGGCTGCTGTCTTCTCACCGGGAAAAGCTCGGTTTAGCCCCTTCTCTGCTCCTTAGGGGCTCGTTAGACACTCCTTGGGGCGTCCTCGGGGCCCAAGGAAGTTTCCTTGGGGGTTTTGAAGGAAATTCCCGCTGTCGTTCCACCTATCCTTGGGGTGGTCTCCCAAGGATGATTCCTTTCGGCCGCCGGCGGCCATTATCATAATATTATAGTCAGCCGCGGGGGGGGCAATACCTTGGTCCATTGGGTGATGTCCATCTTGCTACGGTGTGGTCCAGCTGCCGAAGGCAGGAAATTTTGAAAGGCGCTGGCGACCGGAAAAAAAAAAATCCTTCAAAAGCAATGGACCTCACCATTCGAAAATCATATTTCAAATTGGGTGTTGGACATCACAACAGAGACGCGGGGCAGGTGGCATCCATATATGCGATGGTGGAAACGGGCATTTGCAGCGGCGCAGTGGAGTCCTCGTCGTCACAAATTTGTGAGCGCCCCGCGAAGGTCCATCCCCATCGCCTCTGCATGCCGCCACGCCTATGTGTTGAGTCGAGCACATGCAGGGAACGTCGTCGGGGACTTGGCGCTGAGGTTACTGTGGTTGTGGCGAGTTGGTAGGCTGTTGTATTTTCGTGGCTCATGAGTATTGCAACACACATGCCGATGGAGGGTGGTAGCAACGACGGACGTGCGAAGATGACAACGATTGAGAAGACGCGCGGAGAAGGAAGACGCTTCATCGAGTCCCGGTCGAAGGGCTGGATACCGTGGCCATCACCGAGGCTGCAGTTCAGGTTTGCTACACCATGGGTTGCTGTGTTCTTCCACGAGTGACGCTGAGGTGGTGGATGAAAAGGAGGACGGGGGGGGTGTGGGAGGATCTCAGGCAATGTGATGACACGACGGAGGAGTACTTCTTGGAGAAGCTGCATATGTCGCCACGTGTCTTTCGGGCGATGGCGATTGCCTCCAGTGTGGACAATCGCCCGCGGGATGCGCTGCCGATGTTGATGTCGATCCCTCGTCTTCTCTGCTGGAGGCCTTCGATAGAGGTCGGCCATCAACGATAGAGGAAGCACACGTGGAACAGGAGGACCACGGCCAGCAAATTGTGACTAGGAGCAGCAGTGGCAACCTTCAATAGAGGTCGGCCATCAACAACACGTACGACAGGGCCGTAATTCTATGACAACGGTGAAGGTCCACGGAACGGCGACGGTGAAGGGAGCAGACGGTAGAGGACATCATACGACACACGCACTAACGGGTCATTTGCCCTTGCACTGCGAGCCGGGCCGTGGCCTGCACGGTAGTCTCTGGAGTGGTCCACTGAAGAGCTGCTCTTCGCCTGCCGCCCGTCCATGCCGACGTCCTTCTTCACAGACCGCCTCTTATGTGTACGTCCAGGCACCCTGCCGAGGATGTAGACGTGGAAGAAGACGACAAGGACAAGCAAAAGGATGATCAGGAGCAGAAGCGGCAGCCTTCGAAAGACGTTGGCCATGAAAGGCAAGTGGGGAAGGGCAGTAGCTAGACGACGACGGTACACCTCCAACAAACGACGACGAAGAGGGCTGCAAACGGCAGCCTTCAGCATGTGACAAATGCCTTGTAACGTTTTTCGTCGCCGCGTCGCGGAATACATTGGGCAATCGGAGCAAGGGGGGTCGCTGAAGTATTCAAATTTGCCGACCGTTCAAATTTCCCGACCGTTCGACCCCTTTCCGTTTGGTGGCACGCACTGCGAGGGAGAACACTGGTTGACGACTTTTGCGGGGGCCGGCCGGCCACCAACGGTTGTCATTAAAGTAAGGTTCCTGGAAGCCGAACGTTGAAGACGGCGACCCAAGATGTCTGTGCGCTGCCCAGTAGGAACTCCAATGGACCAGCCGATGAAAATTTCTTGCCGACGACGGGTGCCCTCGCCGCTCCAATTATCGCGGATCCTTGACCTCCAAGGGACCTTGGGAGGTCCCTTGGGGAATGCCACCAAATGGCTGTAGCCCAAGGACGCCCCGAGGATTCCCCAAGGAAATGTTTTCACTTTTTTTTTTCATTTTCACCCCGAGGATAGGTGGAACAAAATTTTCCTCGGGGGATTTACGCGCCCGAGGAGTGTCTAAGGAGCCCCTTAGTCATTGTGTGCTCCTCTGAATAAGTCATTGCTTGAAAAACAGATTCCATGAGAAGTGGGCTTCACATATGCGCCCGCCCTTCCGGGGGAAATGTTCCCAGTATTCAGAAGCATGCCAGTCTTTGTGTACATCTCCTTCTGCTCCACTCCTGGACTGGTGCAAGGTCCTTCTGCCCCACTCCGGGACTGGTGCGAGGTCATTCTGCTCCACTCCTGGACTGGTGCAAGGTCCTTCTGCTCCACTCCGGGACTGGTGCAAGGTCATTCTGCTCCACTCCTGGACTGGTGCAAGGACAGGTGCCCTGTTACTCTCATTGTGCTTGGCACCCTCCTCTGCTTAGATGAAGTGGGCTTCACATAAGTGCCCTTCAGGTTGAAATGTCCCAAGTGCTCACGAAGAACGCCAGTCCCTGTATATCTTTCCTTCTACTCCACTCCTGGACTTGTGCAAGGACAGGTGCCCTGTTACTCTAATTGCGATTGGCACCCTCCTCTGCTTGGATGGATAACCAACATGATTTCTTTGTGAAGCTTCTGGCGAGCAAACCACTCCTCTCTCCTAGGTCGCTGCTGTAAACCTTCGCCCATAGCCTCTACTCGCCTACCACCCAGGATGAGGAAAGAACCCTGGCCATGGTGGAGGAGCTCTGCTGTTAGGGTAAGGTGAACCCTGACGTACAACTGCGTGATGCACATTGAGCGCTCAGAGTCACCGCTGCATGAGTGTGCTGCTGCCTAACCCATAGTTCTCCGAATCCTTCAAGGCTGGGATCCTCATCCTTGCAAAATCATGGGGTTGGGGAGGGGGGGGGGAAGGGGAGGGGAGGGCGGAAGAAAAAAAAACTGGCATCCTCATATGTTATTGCAGCACATGCCCTGTGAGCGTGCCATGATTATCTAACCTTGACTTTGTCATCAAATGATCTATGGGCATCATTGCCACCACATACATCCACTGCTGGCCGAAAAATCACCCACATACATCCAGGAAAGTCCTACTGTGAGTGCTCTACAGCCGGGGCAAGAAGGTCTCACTTGCACAAATGAAGGATAGATATTGCCCATTGATGGATCTTTGAGAACATTGTTGAAATACCGCTCAACGTTCAAGTATATCATTAGATACCCCTAAAACACATGGGTATGCTGAAATGCCTTAAACTTCTGCTTCTGCCCCCCTCCTGCTCATTGGCAACTTTGCCACATGCCCTCGCCTTGGGCTGCGGGGCCCCTTGCGTTTCTTTTGCCATCTGCAGGGTCCAATTGCCAGAGCTACTGGGGCATATGGAGAAGTTGCCCAGGGCCCGGTAGGGGTATATGCACAAGATTACAGGTCCAATTGGCAAGTGGGGTATTTTGCAAGTTTCACCACGGTCATAGGGGCATTTCGCCATACCCATGCCTTTTAGGGGTATCTAACGAAATACCCCAACTTTTTAGGAGCATTTCAACAAGTTCCCTTGTATTTAAAACACTTTTTCTGTTTTATTTTGCTCTGCGAGCTCCCACGTGGACGGATGAAGGAAAGATATCGGCCGTTGATTGATCTTTTCATTATCCATGGACAATATCTCCTAATCTGTGCAAGTGGGAGTTTGCTCCCGGGGGCCAAGTCCTACCACCCACGTTGAGGTAGTTCAACGTTGGGTTTTCAACCACATGGGACCATCCGATTGATCTTTTCATTATCCACTTTCATTATCCACAGACAATACCTCATAACGTGCGCAAGTGGGAGGTTGCTCCCGGGGGCCAAATCCTACCACCTGGCACCTGTGTTGAGCTAGTTCAACGTCAGGTTTTCAACCTTGGCAACCAGGGCGACCACGAGGATGGTGGGACGTCCTGTGCATCGAGCGGTTGTTTGTTGTAGATATCGGCAAATGATAATTCTTTTGCTTATGCTGGTGACAACAAACACAAAAACAAAAAGGCGAAACTTGAATAGAATGACCGCTACTCCACCTATGGGACTTGTAGTGAAACCTCTGTACCTAGCACCTGAAGTACCCGGGTGACAAGGCTCGCTCAAATATGCTTCGATCGGGGCTGAGTGGGGTGTGTGGGACTCTGCTTAGCCCTGGTACCTACAACCACCCCAGGCTGGAGGGTGACAATCCTGAGTGGTAGACACTGAGGTAGGATAGTGGGAGTAGGAGTGCGCTGGGAGAAATTACGAAAGAGGTAGGTTGGGAGGGAGTCCGGGGCCTCTACCACATGGCCGAGTGCCAAAGGTGACTCTCATATGTCTATAATCCAGCCTCTACACCCCTACTCTGTGGCTGTTTCATGGCGAAACTCGAATAGAACGAACGAGCCCTACCCTGTCGCCATTTCGTTGAACTTCTACACCGTTGAACTAGCTACCCCACTCGGAGTGGGGTAGCTAGTTCAACGGCCTGAGCGTCGCCGCTTCCGTGAATTCGCTGATTGAAACCTACGAGCTTGAGACTGGGCCTCTGTTATTTACAACCTAAGAATGAACAGCGGCAGTTTTTCTTTCGGGTTCATCAAGTACTTTCCGATGTACCTAGCTGCAAAGGGCGACCTTGTGGACGTCGAAGTCACAGGAATCACACCCACTGAGAACGCATGCACATTATAGCATTTCATAACCAAGTCCATTGACATTAAAAAAAAACAAGCTCAGCCCTCTCCACCGACCGAATCTCTCAGCCCGCGGAAAAAGGAAAACTGAACGATTTCAGCACCGACTTTTTTTTTCTTCTAAACAAACAGAAAAAGAAAACCAATATTATTCATTAAAAATAGGTGAAATAATTTTTTGTTCTCCAAATCCTGTCACACCATTGAGCTAGCTCAACTGAATGGTGTATGTGGGGCCAAGTCCCACTTATGCCTTGGAGCTACGAGTTATCAACGATGTGGGACATGGCACGACCAGGGAGATCACGTAGAATCCTCGACACCAAGTGTTGGTTTTTGTGGGTTTATCAACAAATGAGTTTTGTTCTGCTTTTGTTGTTGAAGAAACCAAAAACAAAAAGTTTTTCCCCGAATACAATGACCCCTACCCTCCCGCTGTTTCGTAGACCTATCTACCCCACTCGGAGTGGGGTAGCTAGCTCAACGGTTCTAGAAAGGGTGGCACTGATTCCAGACGAAATTTCAGCGACTGTCATTATTGCCAGACAAGACACTGTCCGTTTTTCACGTCGCCTCAAAAGATCTGCTCCGCTGTTTTTTCTTTATTTGTTTGGAAAGCAGGCAAGGGCCACGATGATGAAAACGTGGGTCAGGGCCAGGACAAGTTGTGCCTCACCGTGATGGATGAAGGCGGTCTTCAAGTTCAGATATGGAAACATGTATAGTGCAGCTAACATAGGGCATGCGAGCAATTGTATGTCAACATACACTCTGCAGATCCATGAATGTGACCTTTTTTTTTTTTTTTTTTTTTTTAATAAAACCCCCCACCGGTGTTAGTGCTGCTGATAAGAGCAGACACCACTAGCACCTGGGGAGGGACTCCATCTATTGGTGGGGAGCGTCACCTGCTGGAAATTGGGTCCAGCGTCCCATTTACAGGAAAAGGAATGTCTGGGAATTCTGAAAAAACATGAGGCCAGTGACTGTGGGACCTGCCAGCATTGATTGCCCTGCAAACCAGGGGATTGACTGAGCAGGCCTGTATATAGCTTCTGATTTTTTTTAGGCCATGAACTGTTTTTGTTCCACTGCACCGCTTTCCAAGAATGTGTAATCAATGTGTGTAATCAAGAACAAAAGACTCGACCCTTTCTCCCCGGAGAGGCACCGGGAAGCAGGGCCCATCACAAACTCGGATGGGGGGGAGGAACAAGATAGGGTGACCGGCTGGGCGGACTCCCAGCAGGGCCGGGTCACTCAGGGATCTCAGCAAGGGCAAGTGGGTGTGGAGGGAAGGGATCGGGGAAGTCCGTCGGAGGACGCAGAGGGAAGGAAAGCTCTATCGTCGTCCAATCATTAAAAAGCAGACGGTAATCCCGTGATTCTGTCCTTTCCTGTTGTTGGACCCCTTCCTTCTTGCCGCTCCATTCCACTCTAGCTATCCACCCTCCTCCAGCCCCTCCTAACCAGTCGGTGCAGAAGGAGGTGATGGCTCGTTCTATGTCCTTCGTCATTTGTAGCTGATCTAGCTTAGTCTTCACTTCCTGCCATCTACTCATTATCGCCATTTGGACTTGTTGTCGGATTTGGTCAGTTGTCTCTGCTCCCTCCACCCGCACCCCCTCAAGCGCCAGCAGGCAGCGCTGCCACCAAAGTACCCACAGTACTGCCCTGCGCCCCAGCCTATACCTGTTTTCCATGAAGGTTGATTCTTTCTGCACCTGTGGCCAGTGACCCAGTAGAATGGCCCTCCAGGACCATGGCCATGGAGGGTCTGGTATCATCTTCTCCGTATCGATCCCACCGGCGCCACGTGAGCTGCGCTGTGGGACACTGCATAAAAATGTGTTCTATAGTTTCGGCCCTCTTCTGAACGGGGAAAGCGCTCAGGCACCGTGGACACCAGGTCACCGCCTGGCCTCTCTGTTCTAGGTTCGTATGATCTATGAGCCAGTCCATGGTGGGTAAACAACGATGTGCAATCTGCCACTGCAGGGAGGAGATCTTAGCTGGTTTGGTTCTACCTTTTTGAAACCATCGAATCGGTGTGAGCATGCTCCTCTCTACTTTGAGATGTCTGGCCCATCGGTCAATTATGGCATCTCTTAGCAGACGTTTGGGTCTGTGGCTGGAGCCCACCTCCACTCTAGTGGGTCCAGAGCCAGATGTTGGATGCCGGTGTCTGGCTGGAAGGCGACCGCTTCCTCTCCTTCTCCCAGCACCCTGACCCTGAAGGTAGCAGTTGTATCCTTCCATTCAAAGGGGTCGTGGCTCCCCTGCAATGTCCCCGTCTTATGAACTGTGTACCATTCAATTAATACATCTTGGGTTCTGACCATATGGATCATTCCTATGCGTCCCGTCTCCCCTCTGGTGGCCACCCAGTCTCCCTCTCTGAAAATCGGGCCTTTTCTAAGGATTTTGTACCACGCTAAAGGGACAGTTTCCAGTAGCTTCTCCAGGTTTGCCTCAGTGAGGTGGCAGTACTTTACCCGGCTGCGCAGCTCCTCCCCTGTTCTCCATCTTCTCAGGTCTGAGTCCCATAGGTCCCCTATCCGGGTTACCCCATTCTTCACCCATCCTTTCCAGGGGGATGTCGTACTGCACCTTACCTACCCATGTCTGTCGACCAGCCAGTGGTTCCCGAAGAGGGGTTGGCGGTAGACTTCTTCCCATCTTTCAGGGGGTCGCTTATCAGGAAGGGGGAGCTTGCGCCAGGCCTTGAGTAGGGAGGGCCATAACTGGTCCATAATGTCTTCCCCTTGGCCTCCCTCCGTCCGCCATTTCCGAGGTATGGTCCAATACCGGTCCTCTAACCAGGTCAAAGTGTGTATTTCGGGGGGGGCTGCCGGAGCCAATCTAGCCAGATGTTCCAGCGCCAAAAATTTCCACGGGCTATCTAGGGTAAGGATGAGTTTCTTAAGCCACTGGAGCCGCAGGGTTTGCACTTGTGTAGCCGGATCTATGATCCCCAGGCCCCCTATGGCTTTGGGCTGAATGATGGAGTCCCATGCAACCTTGCTAATAACTTTTGCTCGTTCGTCGTCCCCCCTCCATAGGTAGGCTGCCATTTTTGCCTTTAGCCTCTGCAACGCTTGCTTGCTTAAGGGCCACAGCAATGGTTTGTACCATGTTGCTGCTAGCACTACGTTTTTTATTATCAACGCCTTGCCAACAAGGGAGGTGGTCTTGTTCTGCTATTTGGCAAGTTTGTCTAGGGCCGGGGCGCTAATCCACTCGTCGCTTGTCGGGGGACGGCCTATCGCTGTCATGGATACTCCCAGGATCCTGAGCGGGGCTTCCAAGGGCAGCCATGAGATACGGGGGGGTTCTGGTGGCTGGCCTCCTTGGTAGTGGATCCACCGTCCTTGCGTTTTGTTCCCCCAATTGACTTTCATGTTTGAGACTTGGGAAAACCTCTCCATTAGGTGTTGTATTTCTTCCATATTGGGCGTGGTGGCTTCTACCATGATTGTGAGGTCGTCCGCGAACAAAGAGTAGACCGGGACCGCCTCCTCCGGAATATGGGCTATCTTTATTCTAGAGATATCCTTGTTCGCCTGTAAGTTTGCCGCAAGAGCTTCCATGATGATCAGCAAAAGAAAGGGGGCGATGGGATCCCCCTGACGGACCGATCGTTCAAGCTTTATCGGGGGGGGCAGGGTGCCGTTAATTTGGATCGTCGTAGTAGCGTTCGCATGCAAAATTCGCACCCACCTTCTGAACACCGGCCCAAAGTTTATTTTTTGTAAGCATTTGTCCAGAAAGAGCCAATCAACATGGTCATATGCTTTCTCGAAGTCAATAAAGACCAATGCTGCATTTTGCTGTGCATGTCTGGTGAGGTGCAGGACTTCATGGATTAGTTCTCCTGGATGTTCCGGCTGCGCATAAACCCGGTATGGGCAGAATGTATAATATCCTCCATCACAGGGATCATTCTGTTCGCCAGTGCTTTAGCTAGCATTTTATACGTGACTGTGAGGAGGGTGATGGGCCTGTAATTCCGAATGTTCATCATATCCCCTTTTTTGTATATCAACGATAAAATCCCTTGTCCCACCATTTCCCCCATTCCTCCTGACATCCATACTTCGGCATAATAGTCCATTAGGTCCCGGTTCATTGTATCCCACATAGACTCCCAGAACTCCTTAGGGAGTCCATCTAGACTTGGTGTTTTATCCTTTTTCATTCGCATCAATGCTGTCCAGATTTTCTCCATAACTAGGGGTGCTTCCAATTTTCCTTTCTGCTCCTCCGAGAGGGACGCTTCCGAAGGAGCGAGGAACTCTATCATTTGATGACGAGTCTCCTCCTCCATTGGCGGTATATGGTGATGCAAAGAGATCCTTGAAAAAATCTCGTGTGATTTTGACGCACCGGGCTGTTGTTACCGCAGGTTGGGCCTCATCTATTTCTGGGTCATGAAGTGCTTCAATCATGGCCCGTTTTGACCTTATTTGGGCTAATCCAAAGAATTTTTTGTCCATTGTCCTTTCTGAAATAAATTTGGATAATTTCCCCCGAATCCGTGTACCACAGGTTGGGCCTCATCTATTTCTGGGTCATGAAGTGCTTCAATCATGGCCCGTTTTGACCTTATTTGGGCTAATCCAAAGAATTCTTTGTCCATTGTCCCTTCTGAAATAAATTTGGATAATTTCCCCCGAATCCGTGTTCCTTGCCATCGGTATTGGGCATATCTTAAGAGCCGATCTTTCAGAGTTTGTATTTGTATCTGCCTCTCCATAGTTTCAGGGAGGTCCGGTCCGTACGAGAGCCCTTGTAGTTCGAGTTCTACAAGCTGGTTCATGGTATTTATTTCCTGTTGATGGCGTTGGGCCGCCAGCTGTTTAGAGAACTCTTTACATTTGTGACCTTATTTCCAAACATATGAATTCATTGAAGTTTGCGTACTGTTTCATCATCTCCTAATCTGTGCAAGTGGGGGTGTGTTGGGATCAATTTGCTCGAATGCCTCCCCTAAGGGCCTCGCTCTACTACTCACCACATGCACAAAACACAGAAAATATGCTGGTGTATCTTTCCATTTTCTACGTGAGCATTCGTTCTCATTTTGCACATTCGGAGAGTAGTGGAGCGAGGCTCTTAGGGGCTGATCCCACCACTACACTACGAATGTAGATGCAAAAAATCACTATGAAGATGTCAGCGGCCGTGTCGGGGCAAAAAAGAGAAACCGGATCCCACAAGGCCGACTTCTTCTGTGGTCTTCCTGGACCCATGGCGGTTTTTTATGGGTTGTTATAGAGGGCGGACATTTTCACGGACTCCGCCAACTGACATCTCACACAACACTATCGTTCTCGGACAGTCCTAATGCTGCAAACGGACAAGCGAGAAAAAATAAAAAATAAAAAAAATTGCTCCCTCTTTTTCGCAGCCGTGAAGCCCTCACGGTCTACACAAAAGTTGTAGTACATACGTTTGGGAGCAATTTGCTCGAATGCCTCCCCTAAGGGCCTCACTCTACTACTCAGCACATGCACAAAACACAGTATCTTTCCATTTTCTACGTGAAGATTCATTCTCATTTTGCACATTTGGAAAATAGTGGAGCGAGGCTCTTAGGGGCTGATCCCACCACTACACTACGAATGTAGACGCGAAAAATCACTACGAAGATGTCAGCGTCCGTGGCGGGCCAAAAAAGAGAAACCGGATCCCACGAGGCCGACTTCTTCTGTGGTCTTCCTGGACAGTCCTAATGCTGCAAACGGACAAGCGAGAAAAAATAATAAAAAAAAAAAATTGCTCCCTCTTTTTCGCAGCCGTGAAGCCCTCACGGTCTACACAAAAGTTGTAGTACATACGTTTGCACCCTTCGCGGACGTGTTGCCACGACACACCCAAACGGAATTAAAGCAAAATATTTCGGCGGCTGCGACAACGTCGGAAAGTGGTGGGATCTCAAAACTACACTGTAATTGGGCTGTAGTGTAGTGGTGGGATCAGGCCCTTAGTCTTCCAACAACCAGTTCCAGGTCGACTTCCATTAACCAGTCCCAGATGTCGAGCCCAGCTCATCGGTACACCCATGAACGGCTGAAATACTGGCCCAAGTTCGATCTGATGCAATCGGATAAACAGAATAAAATAGGTCTTAGCTACCTGGGGCCGGTCAGTTCAATAATGATATCTTGATGCTGTCACCTTTTCTAAGGTAAGAAAAAAGGGGTAACTTCAGTAGAGTCACAAAAATGAGTTATAATTGCACTATGGGGCAAGATTCAGTTTGCAATTGCACTTCAGGTACACTACCTGGCCAGAAAGCTGGGTTGTATACATTGCCCGAACTGCAATTTGAAACTGTATCTTGGCCCATAGTGCAGTTATAACTCATTTTTGTGACTCCTAGTTTCCCAAAAAAAGAAACAATCCCAACGCCTTGTTTTTTTAACTTTTTTCTTTTTCTTTTTCTTTATTTTTTGTTGAAAAAGACGATTTATTATGTGATAAAATTCCACTCGATGCCAGGGACCTCACAATTCTATTATTTGCTGGGGCCATTACCAAGCTTTGGCTTTTGCTGTAAACTGGGTCACGTGTCCCATCATAAATCCCACTCTGGCCAACGTCAAGGACGCCTGAACTGCCTAGAGGGGTTTCCCACCACGCACCCGTGGATCCTGAGTAAGAGCTTCAATTGAGGAATAAGGATCACCATGGATACAGTTCAAGTTTGTTTCCTAACCATTCTTCTGCTGTCTACAAGCTAATAGTGCTCCCACCACTGACGGTAGCATTCACACTGCCTGCCTGTTGATGCAAAGTTACCTCGCAGACCATGAACTTCACGAGTGGGAGACAGAGAATGTGTTTTCCAAGACTTTATCTACGTCAGGATAAGTTGAAATGACCTGGGGGAACAAGTGGGATACAAGGATACAGGGGAACTCAGAGGGTTGGACAGGGAAGGGAAAGGAAGGTAGATGGATACCATAAGGACAGTACGAAGGAGGTACAAGCACTGTAAAGCTAGGGATAACAAAAGGGATATCTAGGGGACACTAAGGGATATCGAGGGACACTAAAGGTTATAAGGACTTTGAGACAAGTGGGAGATGGGATGAACTATGCGGCCTGAGAGACTGTCACGAACGCCCCCCCCGCACCCTGCCTCCCTTGGGATCCTTCTGCTGTGTGACTGGGTGCTGCCAGTTAGCTTCCCGACCAGCAGAAGCACCCCTGAAGGAAGGTCAAGGCTTGGGGAATGGGACAATTCGTAACAGCCCCTACCTTGTGAAGGCGACAAGTGCCTGTTTCTTTTTCTTACTCTCTTCGTCCTTATCCTCATGCTTGCCGGGAACAAGCAACCGGACTGACGCCCCCCAGAATAGAAGGGGCTTGTTGTTTTGGGTAAAATAAATAAATAAATAAATAAATAATCCACTTTGCTGCTTTACCGGCATCTGCTCTAGATGCACAGCACTCCACTACACAGCACTCCCACATGCATTTGGAAGCTTTCTGGAACTGATGCATTCAAAACTTTGAACTCGTCCCAATGCACCTGGTCTGGAAAAAGTGTCCAAATGCATGTAGAGTGGTGTGTAGTGGAGTGAGGCCCACTATAGCACACTCTTTGCTTACTCTGGTCAGGTGTGGCAGTGTATCACAGAGCGTAAGGGCCGTGCTACACTTCTGTAACACAGTACAATTTGTAGAGTTGGGTCATCGCTCCTCCATTTCTACTCGAGACATCACTTTGTATAGCTGTCAGAAAACACGAATGAGGACTCTACGTGGTTGTGGAGTCCCCAGCCTGCTGTTCCTTGTAGAGTCCTTGTTGGTGTTTGATGAGCACCCGAATATGGAGAGTGAGCCTGGAGTCTGGACCGACAAACGTTACTTTCAGCTGTCTTTTTGTGTTCTCGATAGTTGGAGAGTCCAGCTTTGTGGAGCAATGACCCAATTTCCAAACTGTCGAGATCTGACAACTATACTTGCACCCTCAAAAAAAATGTACAGTGTAGTGTAGTGAGGCCCTAAGGCAATGAAGCATGAAGCGTTCAAGCCTTGAACCTTCGTCCTATGCGTGCGTGGTTATCGGTTGGTGTCCCCCGTAATGGGTTTGGCACATGGCTGGCACAGGTCCGACAGTAGAATTGAATTGCTTATTGGAAATGTAATGGGATGCTGCCCGGTGTACATATTTATGTATATATACTGTGATTATATATGAACATGTCCTTCATCGATATATACTTGTGCATATACCCGTAGAGAACTGCCTAATGAACTGGGGGGAGAAGGGCGAAAAATGACACGAAACAGGCTGTTTCATAGAAGTTTCACTGACTCCTCAGCAGGCTGAATGACTTTATATCCATACATATATAGGGCATCGCTTCACTACACAACAGTTTACATGCATTTGGACTCTTTTTGGACCAGGTGCATTCTGACGAGTCCAAACTTTTTAATGTATCAGGTACAAAAAGCATCCAAGTGCATGTAGTGTTGTGTAGTGGGGCGAGACCCATATACGTACAATACATGTCTCTGTATACGATAAAATTATTGCATAGGGTGAAGGACAAAGATAGTCCATTTGCATTTGCGAGGAGAAATCTAGCCCTCTCAGAACACACCTGAGCATCTACGAATAGAGGTGCAGATCACGCACTGGGACATCGGGCCTTGCCGCACTACTCATGAATGCACGAGTGCATCTTTTCACGGAAGCTGTCAAGATACATGTGTTACTATGAATAGTGATGGATGTGTTTGGCCACCTGCAAAAAGATGCTCTCGTTTTTTTTTCTTCTTCATTTGGTGAGTAATGTGGCGAGGCCCATCTTCACCTCACAGCTGCATTCTGAGCTGGACCACTTGTTGGCCTTTCAGAACCTAGGTGTCTGACAATACAGTCTTTCGGCCCCTCCCCGCCTTCCAAATTTCCCCCCTCTTTCGCATCCGCCTTTCTTAGAGGTGCAAATGCCGGAACACCTAATTGACCGGCCCGCACGTTCGTGACTTAACGGAGTCCTTGTGGTCCTGCTGCCTTGCTAACATAATGGAGTCCCTGCGGGCGGTCCTACTGGTTTGCCAACATGTGAGACCCTACGGTCCTACTGCCTCCCTAACAGAGTCCCTCCCATGCTGGGCCCCCGTTAACCGTCTCTCCTCCTGTTCCTTTGTGCTAATCAATGAATGTATGAGACAAGAGGGGATCTTGTGTCTTCTTGGAGCCTGTTCCTACTGATCGAGATTAAGTAATGAGTGTTGGGGCGATACTTGGGACCACGCCTCGGTCACGAGGTTCTCTCATTCCTTCTCAATGCTTAGAGGAGTCTGATCTCAAGATCGGAAAAAAATGGCAGCATTTCGCCTCCCGGATTTTAGTTTTGGCTCAGGCGGTGAATGTAGCGATTCGTAGAGATCTGTGCAGGAATACAGAGAAAGCGGCAAACCAAGCTTCAGGGATGATCAACGGGCAGCGAGGACTCTATGGGAAGACGGTTGTGGAACAGCTACGGAACTTGTTCTTGCAAGGGGAGTAAGGATCATAATACTATTATTAAAAGTTTTAAACTTGGTTAAAGAATGTATATACAACAATTTATCAATAGTGAATAATTGATTGTTAGCAACAATAATCCTTAAATTAAATAAATAATCAGTTTTACCAAAAGCTCAATTTGTATTCACAGTTGGGGAATGTGTACAAATTGTGTGAAAGAATATTCCTTTGTTAATGAATTGTTTGTTATTGTCCTGATGGTATTTCATTTCGTGGATGTGTTCTCCGGTTTCCTCTCCGTTCCTGATCTGCGGTGTTTGGGACCCGTTAAATGGGTGGTGTCGCGGGTGTGAAGAGCGGGCGAGAGTGAGAGGGGAACGATGGGTAGGTAGTGAGGGGGTTTGGTATTCACCAGTCGGTTGTGACGCGGGGTTTGCGGGGTGATGGGGGTGTTGGGTGTTAGATAATTTTCGGGGTTAGCTAGGCTTTTAGGTGTGTGTTGTTGTCGCTGGTGCTTGTGAGGTGCTCACCTACTTTTGGATTTCAGTGAGGAGATGTGCGTGGGTGAAGAATCGGGCGTGGAGAGACTGAGTTATCGTTCCTTGGTCTGGGCTATGGGTGAGCGAGAGTAGATTTCCTCTAGGTTGGTTTCTTCTGGGCGTTGGCGCTGTTTTCTCCTATCCGTTTTGGTGTGGGAGGTCGGTTGCTATTTTCAAGTAGACGATAAGGCTACGTTCGCCAGTGTTGTGAGACCAGGCTTTGTCCAAAGCCGGTTCGAATTCGTGTTGATTGATCTTCTTCTGCCGCACTCCTCATGCCTCTTTTGTGCCTATCCCTCCTTGGTGTTTCTCGTGCATCTTTCTGTTCTATGTTAGCTCTGCGTATCAAAAATTGTCGTGACTGTTTCCCGAATAGGTTTCCTCCTACGTTAGCAATCAGCCGTGTTTGTGCCTCGTGGTTGCTTTTCCTCTCCTTTCGGGCGCTTCGAGTTGTCTCCTCTTCTTGACTTCGCTTGTCCTCATGTTGTCTCGTGGATGTGATGGGTCGGGGGAAGGGGTGTACGATCTCACCTTAGAAAGCCGCCACAACACTCACTCCTTGTCGATCGTGATGGAGCAGTGGATTGTTGTTCTGTTCCTTCTGTCCACTCCTCCCTTCTCTCCCTTTCCTTCTCTCTTTTGTCTTTGTCTGCCCCTTTCCGTCCTTAGTTGGGCCACGCCCGGAGGCGTGGCGCGACGAGGATTCGCACACTCTCCCTACGTTAGCAATCAGCTGTGTTTGTGCCTCGTGGTTGCTTTTCCTGTCCTTTCGGGCGCTTCGAGTTGTCTCCTCTTCTCGACTTCGCTTGTCCTCCTGTTGTCTCGTGGACGCGATGGGTCGGGGGAAGGGGTGTACGATCTCACCTTAGAAAGACGCCAAAACACTCACTCCTTGTCGATCGTGATGGAGTAGTGGATTGTTGTTTTGTTCCTTCTGTCCACTCATTATGTTTGTGTGCTTGCCTTGTATGTACGATCTGCTCCCCTTCGTTCGGTATGGTTCTCTCGCCTCTCTTTCCTTTGCCTTCCTTAGACTCCTTGTCTTTTCCTATTGTTAGGTTATCCCCGTTTCCCTTTTTCTTTGGTGGGTCCTTGCTTCTTCTTCCTCCCTTCTCTCCCTTTTCTTCTCTCTTTTGTCTTTGTCTGTCCCTTTCCGTCCTTAGTTGGGCCACGCCCGGAGGCGTGGCGCAACGAGGCTTCGCACACTCTCCCTTCGCTCCTTGCCTTCCTTGTGAATTCGCCGAGGTGGAGATGCGCACAACCGCGCGCGCGACGGTTCCCGCGAGTAGGGAAGCCCGCGCCGACGCGGAGGCGCGAATTAACGTTGTGGTACGGCGCTCATGCGAGACTCATGCCAAAAACCTCATCACAACTCTCTTCCTTTTTTTCTTTTTTTTTTTATCAGAACCTTTTGGTTTTGGCTCCTACCATTCTGGGGAGCGACAGTCCGGTTCCTATTCCCTCAGCAAGTCAAGTAAAAAACATGGGAGACTCACGCACGCTCCTCCCCATTATGGCTGGGAGGTCCGAGTGGACGACATTGATTACTTCCCTGAGGAAGGATTTACCACCCCTCACCCCTGCCTAAGTTAGCTTGTGCTATTTGATCTGCCTGGCTATTGCAAATCTGTCTAAACCCTTTCCAGTTCCTAATCTATAGGCTAGTCAGAATAAACAATACCTCATAGTAACCACACTCTTCCTCCCATTTGGTCGGAGGACCCCTGAGCAGCATTGATTACTCCAGCCTTCTGGAGGATTGACTGCCAGCTTGCCGTGTCTCACTCTTTCCTCTCAGATCTGCCCCCTAGATCTGCCAGATAAGCCCATCCCTACACTATTAACTAAGGTAACAAATCTGAAATTCGGGCCGTCGTCGGTCCTACCGGCCCACGGCCCAGATCGACCTAACCATGTAACAAATCTGCGATCTGGGCCGTCGGGTGCTACCAGACCGACGACCTGGATAGATGCGGTCTTAAGATCTTAGTACCACGCCGAGATCCAGGCCGTCCGTCCGGATCGACGGCTCAGATAGACGCGCCGCGGAGTGCCGTGGGGTACTACCGGTCAAGTGCCGTCCGGTGCTATCGGAGTCGAGGGCGCTTCACGACGGCAGGCCAACCCAACTATATCTTAGCGGAGTGCTGCGCATTTTTACTGTTTCGAAGTGCCGTTTCAGTCCGCGACGGTGCTGTGGGTGCCCCAGGCTGTCGCGAAGCATCCGTGCGAAGCGTCTGGGCCAACTTTCGCCGATGTCGCGTGCAGTTTTACTTCGCCCCTCTAGCGCGTACGTCGTGAAGCACCCTGCGCGGTGTCATGGAGCCCTGAGCTCGACACTCTCTCTTTCTCTCTCTCTCTCTCTCTCTCTCTCTCTCTCTCTCTCTCTCTCTCTCTCTCTCTCTCTCTCTCATAGAGACACGTTTCTCAGGGTTATCGCTAACTCTGGGCGATGTGGTGAGTCCTTATCCACCAGTCAAATGCATCCTGGGCAGACTGTCGGGGTTCAACCTCCTGATGAGTCGGTGAAAGTCCGACGAAACAGTCTGGCACAGTCATGCTTTTTTTGAGGCTCTGTCGCGGACACACTCACACACACTCTTTCTCTCTCTCACACACACAAATACTCTCTCTCTCTCTCTCTCTCTCTCTCTCTCTCTCTCTGTGCTGTGGTCGGCCATGGATGTGCTGGGACCGGTGATCTGTGGACTGTGGTTGGTCGGGAGCTGTGGTGGGCCTGGTGATTGGTATGCATTGGAGGATTGTGGACGCCTGAACGCCGCTCCAAGATGGGAGACTCAGGTCAGTAGCATTGCCCCCCCAAGAACCTCACGCCTCCCCCTCCCCCCCCCC
>BFEA01000220.1:417661-429765 GCA_003427395.1 Chara braunii
TTTTCCCCTCATTTCCTTGCGAGCGAAGCCGCAACAGGTACCCTTGTACCCGCTAGAAAGAGCTTACCGTCAAACTCTAGATAATCCTTGAGCCTCGAACTTCAATCTTACGTATATGTCCCGTCTCCCTCTATTCCTCCTTGCACGCTCAAAACCCTTAACCCTAAACCCTCGTCTTGATTTTTTTTTTTTTTTTTTTTTTTCCCTAATCTACGCTTATGACGCATTTTGTAGGGACTCTGAATGAGCTACTCGCTCCAAGGGACCTCGCTCTTGAGAAGCAGGAAGTGTAATGACCCGCCAAAAACACAAACTGAGAACACTGCTGATTTATGGGTTTTGCCGCTGGAATGTATGCCTTGCTGAAATTCCCGCATTGTGTCGAGTTTTCTTAGTCTGTGTGTGTGTGCATGCTTGCTGGTCCGTGTGCCTGTCTCAGTGCACGTCTGCTTGAGTGTGTGTGTGGCCCGACAGGGCACTCGTGTGTTGTGCGGCCCACAGGGCTGGTACTCACCTGTTGCCATGACTTTGAGGGTTGCAAAGGGGAAAACACTCAGGTAGCGGGGAGTAGGCCCGTGACACTTAGGGCAGGGGGGGAAAAACCCTCAAGTAGCAGGTGGGCCAGTACCATTCAAGTAGCTGTAGATGTGTCGGGAACTGGAGGCCGAGCAGAACAACAAAAAGTTGCCATTTTTGGAGGCCCAGTAGCGGTAGGCTAGAGGTAGGCAGGTACCAGTCCAAGTAGCCTGAGTCTAGGGCTTGTGCATACGATATCAGAGCCTGCAATGATGCTTCCTTTTGAAAGGTAGGAGGTACTGGTTGCTTGGAGGCCGCACAGCCTGGAAGTCACCGCCCAAGGGGCAAGTAGGCCGCTATATCTCTAGGTAGAGCGCTGGGCTCACCTCATTTGCGGTATGCAAGTTTGGGCGTCATGCTGCTTCTGCGGGCACTGGTTCTCGGAGTGCTGCCTGGGAGGAAGGAAGAGAGCTGCGCGCTCTGCCTAGCTAAGGCGAGCAGCCCAGCTTGAGGAGAAGGAAGAAGGGGGCGAAGGAGGAGGGTGGCAAGGTACCTACCTGGCTATGGTGGACACCCTCTTCATCACCTTGTTCGGCGTTGCATCTGAAAGGCCTCAATGGGGGTACTGCTGTGCCAAGGAAGGGAGAGTCGAGCATGGGGCCCTGAAGAGCAGCGGCCATCGCTGCTTTGCATTGTGTTTTGCATTGGGGGGAAGGGCCCTTAGTAGTCCGCCATAGCCTAGGCCTGTGTGAGGAAGGAGAAGGAGGCCATGGCTATGGTGAACCTCTTGTTGTGCTGGCAGTAAATATTGATTGTGGTTCAACCACTCATTGTTATTATTATTATTGTTTGGGAGACGAATAAGATTGGTGGAGACAAGGAGGAGAAAAGTGGAGAGAGAAGTGGGATTTGTCATTGGTCTTGCTGGTGTACATCTGCTTCTTCTGCTTCTTCTTCTTCTTCTTCTTCTTCTTCTTCTTCTTCTTCTTTCTTTCTTTCTTTCTTCTCTTTGTTTCTTCTTCCTTCTTCTTATTTGGTCTCTATCTCTTTGCAAGTGCTTTCATTTCTTTGCAATTGGGTGGCATTGTCTCTCCGTGTGAATTCGCACTTGGGAAGTAACCAGGATCATGACATAAACTTATTAGTAAGTTATTTCAGGTTGCTGATAAACCGTGTTTTCGTGCTCTGCTTGTCACATGATGGTACCAATTAGTCGAGAGACGGTTAACGGGGGCCCAAATATTCGCCGTTTTTGTTGGCAATTGCAGTGCAAATTTCATCAAAATTTTTAAAAACAAACGATATGAGACCATAGTGCAAACATCAACAAAGGAAACAGGCCAAAAAGAACGAAAAAAAAAACAAAAAAAACACTATGAAACCCTAACACAAAGACACTGTCCGAGTCAAAATGAAGCGTCCAACGAATTCAACAAAATGCCAATTTTGTCATTATTGATCCAAAAATGTTAAAATTGCACACATGACGTACCCTAAAGCACATATATATCACACAAAAAGAAAAACAAGAAAAAAAAACAAAAAATCAGCACAATATGACAGTTTCAGTGCAATTCGGTGCAAAATTCGTCGGAAACAACACCCTTGGTTAACCGCATGTGACCCACGACAGTCCGGTGCCCAACATATATCACACAAGTTCGCCCCTATTTCAGACCAGGGGGCAGCCATGGCGGACACCTATCTCCAAGTGGCTCGCAAAGCATTATAAAAACAAAACAGAGCCCAATCCAAAACATCTCCAAGAGCAGCACCAGCTAATTCGCAGGGCACAGACAACCCTTCGCAAGCATCATCCGAAGGAACCCAAAAGTCAGTCTCTGCTCCAAAAACGCCAGGACAAAGAGCAATCGAATTATTGATGAGCCGAACATAAACAAAATAAAAAATTATCAAAACAAAGGAGACAATCAAGGACTCAAATGGAAAAGAAATGGAAGTGGAAATATGGGAATATCTAGAACAACAACTATAGTCTCTCAATGAATTGTATGAGAAACACACTGTGCTCTTCAACTTCACCAACAAGAACCGTGACCTACCCCTGAACGAGAAAAGGAAATGGGTCGTCAACAGACTAAGGGAATTAGAGAGCGTCCCAGGAACCGAACCTGATGTGTCCTATCACAGACGGGCAAGTTCACTATCATGGTGTTGTGTGTGGATCCAACCTACACACAATTTCTCATCTCGTTGGGCTCCGTAAAGTGCAAGGGATCAGTGGTCACAATCCAGGCCTGGAAGCCACCCAGAGAGCCCCAAGAAGAGGCCTCAAGGCATCGCCAAATGCTAAGGATTCACTTCTGGGTCCAATTTGATAACATATCGAGAGGACTACACAATTTTGTCCAAAAGAGGCTGCAAGAAGAGTACCCGAACAACCCAATCATAAACTGGTTGCCAACCAACCCCAACTTCATGGCTCCCAATCATCACGCAAGAGTGGCATGCCTGGAGGTCTCATCAGGCACGCCACCAAAATTCCCTGATGTCTGGATTTTCAGGAAAAAGGGTCAGAAACTCAACGTCTTCATCTCCACGAAAACCAACCCCTACTGTTTCAAATGCACAAACAAGGGATATTTGGGGATACATTGCCAACAGGCAGAAGATTCAGGGAAGAAATTTACACTCAAATAATCCATGCTGGTCAAGTGCAACACAGAACCAAGAATCTGGTACATCAACGATGCCCAATACAGGGGTTGGATTTTCGACGATAACCTGGAAAACCCCAAATGGATTTAGGTTCTGCAAGGGGAACCAAAGCTCAAGCCTAGCTACCCACCCTACGACAACAGATGGAGAATGGTAGGGGCAAAAATAATGGAGGACAAATCAACAAGATTCATAACGGAGCAAGTCATCGGCGAAACAGGTTTGTTGGACGAGAAACAAAGATTGGAGAAAATGAACAAACTCCATGCGATCGAGCAAAATGCAGAAAAGGCCTACCTGGAAAACCAAAGGGCCCGAGCTGTTCACGAAAGGGAACAATCCTCGGCTTGCTCAACACCCAAATCTCTTCCTGCCAATCATGGGGGTAACGATAGCCCGCAGATAGACATGTCTCTCAAAAGAAAATCAGACAAAACAGAGAACGAAACAACATCATCCGCTTCAGTCAAAGTTAGACACAGATCAGTAGGATTGGCAAATGCACTAAGTGGCGACATGGAAATGGAGGACAGCAAACACAACAAGCAGGACAGCGATAAGCAGGAGGGAATGAAACATGCAACTAGCGGAACAGCCGCAACAGGAATGGAGGAAGACAATACCCAACAAGACAACAAGGAGGAAGACATGGAGGACTTAAGAAACAACAACACAGACGACGGAAGTGAGAAAACCGACCCGAGTGGTAGCAGAAAGAGAATTAGATCAGAAAAGAGTTCAAACAGTTCAACAACGAACCAACAAGACTCGAACAAAGAAGACGCGAGGGAGAATTGAAGAAGAGGAGTCGGGCGATGAATCAGATGATGACAATGACGATGAGCTGCAACCAAGGCTGAAGATACCATAAGCCTGGAAAACAAATTTGAGGTACTAAAAAAAGAGAGCCCCTCGAGGCACAGGTGAACGTCCTGAGGGACCAAAACAGGGAACTGGGTGACATTTGTCTCACCCTCAAGGACGTGGCAACAGGAGAACACAAGGAAACAGAAGCAACAACCAGACTTGATGCACGCAGCAACCCAGGAGAAGAACAATAATCCCATATCGTGGGAACAGTGACTTCGAGACATGGGAGATCGCATACCACAAATCCAATTCAATGATTTCAGTTGTGGACCAAGATTGCTCGCAAAACTCCCCGAGGCAGTTGATATCGGACAGTGTCCCAACAACAATCCAAATTTTGGGCTTCAAGAAGGCGAGCATAGAAGAATGGATGGATAAAGACAACGAAAAACAGGTAGCTGATTTGAGACCACTGCTCTTGGAATTAGAAGAATCAGCGATCCTCAAGGGAGACCTTTGCTGGGTCCCGTGGCAGGCTGTAGAATCAATGCCCTATGGCCTACTGGGAGGACAGATAGCAGCAGAGAGAGTAGCACTGAGCAGCGCACTCGTCACATCCTTGGCACTCTTCACACTTACACCAAGGCAGCTAGGAGTGAAGATGATGGGGGCCATCTTACACAGGAAGGTCAATGAGGGAGAGAGGACAATCCTAGCGCCAGCAGGCTCCTAAAGGACCGACTAACCCAGTAGCTCACGAGGGGCCGAATTGAGCTAAAACGATGGGGGATGAGGGAGTACGAATGGATGCCCCCCTAAACCAAAGGAAATTCGGACCCCGCAAGCCTGAACCGAACCTCGTAATCATCTCATGGAATGTCAATGGCATACCCTCTCTCTTAACAAATCAGAAGAAATTGGATAATTTTGCTCATGATCTAAACTGGTACTGAAGAAACCCACCAGACATTCTCTGTATCCAGGAAACACACCTTACAAACTCCGACGAACACCAAAGAATCCAAGAACAATTTACTAAGAAATTGAAATGGGCAAAAGAAGCAATCTGGGCCCATACCCCTCGCCCCAACTCAGCAGGTGTAGCCATCCTAACACATGTCAACTCCAAAGCAGCAAATAAAATTCAGAAAGGAAGCTCAGAACGAGACTCAGAGGAAGGAAGATGGGCGTGGACAGACATAGAAATTTACGAAGAAAGGTTCAGAATCATGTCCATATACAACCCAAACGAGTTGAGCTCAAGAACCAGATTCACAGAAAGACTGCTACAGAGGCGTGGTACGGATGAACAACTTATCATGGCAGGGGATTGGAATGCCACTCTTGACCCAACTAAGGACCGGTTCTATGGTGGTTCCTCAAGATCAGAACAGACGTTATGGAACGAAGCCCTACCTATCTATGAGCTGATGACAGATAAAGACCTTTTAGACCCCTATAGAGTCCTTTTTTTTTTTTTTTTTGACAAAACGCCCCCACCAGTGTTAGTGGTGTTGATAAGAGCAGACACCACTAGACTACTTCCTGATATCAAGTACACTAATAGGTGCCATACACAATATAGAAATAGGAACCCTACCACGTTACACAGGTCTATACCACAAACCTATCATCTTATCACTCAAATTAGGAACAATCCCATCCAGAGGACGCAATTTTTAAAAAATCAACAATTCTTTGCTAGACACTCCGGAGATGAGAGAAGCAGTCCTCTCAGTTTTTCTCAATCATGACTACACTCACCATAACTTCACAAATTTAGTAGTAGCGCTAACAGACTCAACAACGAAAGCATCTAGAATAATAGCTTCTAAGAGAAAAAACAAAGAAGAAGACCTTACACAAGCAATGAGAACAGCCGAAAAAAACCTTCTTAGCCACTCAGGAAGCCCCCTCTATGAGAGGGTATTCGAGGAAGCCAGACAAGGATTGGCAGAATGAGAAGCATGGTGAAACAAAGGCTTGAGGATGAGAGCAAGGGTGAAAGAGTGGGAAGAAGGGGAGAAAATGAACAAATTATGTTTTAGCAAAATTAAAACAAACGCCATAAACACCAGCATAGATAAACTGCAAACAGACCAGGGTCTAACTTCCAACCCACAGAAAATGTTATCCGTTGCAGCAACCTTCTTCCAAACCCTTTACACCTCTAAGGAACACAAATTTTCAAGGCAAGAGACCTCAGAAGCTAGAACCAAGTTCCTATCCTACCTAGACAAAACGATCACAGTAGAACATGCCTCAGCATTGGACGCGCCTATCTCGGAGCAAGAAGTCCTAGAAGCATTGAAATCAATGAAACCCAATAAAACCCAGGCAGAGACGACCTCTCCAAAGAGTTTTGGGTTGCCTATTAGCCTGCTCTAGGCACATAATACTTTCAGTTCCTAAAGGAGGCGTAGAACAATGGTTCCCTAGGAATCTCACATACGGGGATAGTCTCTCTCTTATACAAGAAAGGCGACCCAACAAATAGTAGAAATTATAGACCAGTTTACTTACTACTGGTAACATACAAGATATTAGCCAAACTGTTAGCGAACAAAATAAGAACAATAACTAGGAACTGCTTTCACCTAGACCAAACACGCTTCATCCTAGGTAGATTCATTCTAGACAATGTAATGACTCTAAATGCATCATCCGATATATCCAGGACAGAAAGAATACAACCATCCTATTCTTTGACTTTGAAAAGGCGTATGACCAGGTCAATTGGAATTTCCTACAACAGAGTATGGAAAAAATGGGAGTAGGACCAAACTTCAGAAAATGGGTCCAAATCCTTTACTCAGAAGCCCACGGAAGTGTGCAAGTCAATGGCCATTTGTCGCAACCATACCGTATGTCCAGATCAGTAAGAAAGGGAGACCCACTAGCAGCCCCAATTTTCCTCTTTATTATGGAAGCCATAACCTCCTTCCTAAGGAAAGACCCATCGATCGAAAGACTAATGGAGGACAAACAACATCCAATTACCCTACCAACAACCATCTTATTCGCAGATGACCTAACAGTCCTTATAAGGGCATCGGATTCCTCATTCCAAGCACTCACTAGAGTCATGCATGCGTTCCAAATCGCCTCAGAAATGAAAATTAACTGGCCAAAAACAATGGTCTGGTGGCACACAGATCCTCAAATTGAGCCGCCTCAGAGCACACCGGAAGGAATGACATGGTCACAAGGCAATGAACCGCTAAGATTTCTAGGAATCCAAGTATTTAGGAAAGGCCATAATTAGGCGATGGCCCCAACAATATTGAGTAAAATGATATCCAAAATGGGCAATTGGTCAAAGACATATACATCAATCTTCAGCAGGGCATTGATACTTAATGCCTCTATTTTTTCAATCTTGTGGTACATAGCAACCATTTGGAGTCCACCGAAAGCGCAATTGAGAAGAAAAGCAGCAGCCTATCTCTGGACAGGGAACCCATCCAAAGTTAACTTCATCTCCAAAGTGACATGGAAGCACGTAACACAGAAAAATACAAAAGGCGGTCTCGAAATACTCGACCCAGAACTACAGATAAAGGCTCTACAATCGAAATGGACCATCAAACTATTAACCAGTGAGAACCTCCTATGGATAGACTTAGGGCTAAGAAGTATACAAGAGCTAGTAAAATACAAAACTGCAAAAAACATGTGAGGCCTTTTCTGGCCAATGACCAAATCCTGGGCTATGAGGGGAACAACTCGAAAAGCAGAGCCAGAGGAAGAAGCAAACGATCAGGAACAAGACTTTTGGAAGCAATTAATGGAAACTTGGAGAGAGATCCTACCAGCCATGGTGAGAGCACCGAAGAGCAAAGAAGAGGTGCTTAGGCAACCCCTCTTTTGCAATCAATCCATTCTGGACCGTAAGAGGATATCGTGTACCCTAACAGCCAATGATGATAAATGGGGTGCGTGGGTAGAAAAAGGAGTATTGCAGATCAAACATTTATGGCACGAGAAAGAAAAAAATAGAAATCGGTCAAGGAACTGAGAGAAGCTCTAAAGGGCTGCCACAACTTGCAGGAAAACTTAAATAACATCCTCAGTTCCATCCCGAAGGACCATACAAATGGACCCAAGGAGACTGGGCAACAACAGAGATGGAAACCACCCCCACCACGACCTACCAATTTCGTAAGCGGGAAGGACCAAGGGATTCCTGGCTCATCTGCGACATGTACCCAATAGAGGAACCAGGAGCTTGTTAAACCACCCCCACCCACAAGCTTGTTAAACCGAACCCCGTCAGGGGAAATAGCCCTACCAGAACTAGCGGTAAGAAAAATAAGGGTAATAGAGACGGAAGAACGTCGTATCTACAACCCTACAAAAAATATAGAAGACCTAGAAATCGATCCAGTCTAATGGGCCTGGAAAGTGAAATCGGGTAGACTAGGAATAGAAAAGTGCACTAATATTTTAGAATACACCACAAAGTTGGGATATGTGCTGAGACTGAGATCCGCATCCGTCTCGCAAATTACAAGCCATTGATGGGAAACTCACCTCACCATACCACCTAACAACGCACCTCTCTCCCCATGGAACGGAATTCTCAATATAACAGCAGTCAAATTAAGGAGCTTTGAATGGCTCCTCGCACAACGCGCTTTACCAGGAAACGCATGGTTGTACAAGAGAAGGAACACACAGACACGATCTCCACTACAAGAGCTATGTTCCATCTGTCCTAGTGGAATGAAAGAAGACATAGAACATTGTCTCCAACAATGTGAAAAGGCACAACAACTCTTGAAACGCTCAACAACACTGTGACTCTCAATCACAAAAAAAAACCTCCCAACCGAACATATTCCACTTTTGCTGGGAATGCAAATGCCAGATTCATGGCACGGATATGAACGTTTTCTTCCAGACGCTGAGGTTAGCCACTTTATGGCTAATTTTGAACCGCAAATGCCAAGAGACAATGAAGCACACAACAATGAGTACGCAAAAGATACTAAACATAATAGAAACCGAATACAGGGGACGCTGGAAAATGACCTATAGGAAAATACAGAAAGACCCAACAAATAGAGACAAAATAACGGAATCCTTTTCAAAGCATCTCCTAGGAGAAGGTAAGATAGCAAAAATAGAGCATGACATAATTTATTTCGGACATTGGAAACAGCGACATACAACTTAACCCAGATACCAGACACACCAAGGGACATGACAAACATTACGGACATGTCACTAGGAACCAGCTGAACGCACCTCCACCACACCAAACAAGAACCTTCGCCTCTTTTCGACGGGAATACAAACAGCAAGCCCATGGCATCTCGAAGGAAAAACAGAATGAACTTGATTCCCACTAGGTAAAAAGAACTAGTTTAAGCCTAAAACCATAGGAGGTATTAAAAGGGCGCCGAGCAGGTCAGATAAATCACCTAGGGTTTAGGGTTTAGGCACAAGACAGAGAATGCAAAGGAGTAAGGACAAAAAGGAGGATAGGGTTTAACCGAGGAGTACTTGAGAGGACCGAGTCCGCAGTTCTGGCACTTAAAGAGAACCCGACAATCAAGGAGCTGAGAGGAACAAGTCAGACAATGCCTTAAACAAGTACACAAGGATTACAATATTGGGCACTGCCAAGTCTTAGAACCCAGTTGATTGGGATCAGGCTAACCTAGGCAAGAGGGGTTCAGCAAAAGCCCTCGCTAGGGTTTAGGGTTTTAGCCAATCCTGCAACAAACAACCAAATCGACAGCTCTAACGCTTACCACAATAGGGACGAATAGACTAAACCGGTTCTTGCCAATCGTCCTAAGTGATAGGAGGAAAGGGGAAGAGGGATACAGTATAGGACCTGTCTTTAGACAGGAGCAACGACAACCCAACTAGAGAGAATTTAGGATTCATGTAAGCGAGTCTATAGAAGACAAAGTTAGCAGTTTGGTAATCAAGGATAGTTTGACGGTCAAGAACCGAGAGGAATAAGCTGAACGAAGCCCTGCTAAGCAAGCCTACAGAGTGCACAATTTCGGGAGTTCATTCGCCACCAAGAAACAAAGTACACTAAATCAACCTAACTTAGGCAGGTGTAAGGGATGGTATATCTTTTCGACAGGAAGCAATCAATGCCGTCCCTTGGGCTTTCCTACCATAAAGGGGAAGAGCGTGGGTGAGTACTTGATGTAACTTTTAGTGACTTGCCGGTGGAATAGGAACCAGAGTGATGCTCCCCAGAATGGAAAAGGCGCCGGAGCCATAAGGTTCTGTTTAAAAAAAAAAAAAAAAAAAGGAAGAGAGTTGTGGTATGACCATAAGGAGTAAGTGTTGTAGAGAACTTAGCAGTTTGTCCAGTGACTATTTGTCGTTCGGAAGATTTAACAACACGAGGAACATTCTGTAGAACTCATCCAACGGGTGGTATAGGAAGTGATAACAAAAAAAGGAAGTGAACTTTGTACTGTTTGTTCCTCCCTTTTCCTTCATGTGAAACGATCTGTCTATTCCGTGACCACCATTGGTAGCAGGAGGAATCATGGGTCTCAAAAAGGAAAAGTCTCATCAACAATATGCGGAAACAATTTGGATGCATGAAAGATCGGATACATGCGCAGATGAGGGGGCACGTCAACTACATATGAAGGACCAAACTTATCATTCCCTACCACCTTCAAAACCTGCCACGAACCATAGTACAATGGAAGAAGTTTTCGTGATATTCCCTCTTCATCAGAAATATTCATATGTTTTGACCCAGACATAACTTCCTACTTCGAATTTCCCTTTTTTCGCATGACTTGCTAGCATGTTTGATCATAGCATGTTGGCGCGTGGTCATTGCTGCAATAGCCTCAATGACCCAGACACACTCTGCATACTTGGCATTGTACTTGGCATGTCGGGCGTTAGACCAGGTGACCGATCAGGGAACAAATAGGAGAGGATTGCACATCTGTCAATCATATTGCAGGTGATTCGGTGTCACGCTAGTTACAGAGTGGGGGTGGGTGGGGGTGTTGGCATGCACTTACCTGCTTTGCACTCTGTAGTTCAGACAACAGAGCACGTGTCTTGCAGCAAATCAACCACCACATTTAACTAGCAGACATGCAGAGTTGCAAACAGTGCAAAGCAGGCACAAGACTAAAGAAATGGAGAATCTTTTTTTGAAAAAAGTATGATTAACGTTGAACTTTGAACTTTGGATTTAGTAACTTCATATCATGGTTGTCAACCGGACGTCCGAATCGGGATCCAGACGGTCCGGTCTGGACGTTCGGATCGGCCCAATTTCAAGAAATTTGAAAAAAAAAAAGGGGTCCTCGGGCAATTTTCCAATGCCTTGCGGACCTTCGAAAATTGTTGGCGCAGTTGTTTGTGCACCGTTGGGCCAACCGAACCGGCCCTGAAGGGCCTGTACTTGCAATCTTGGGTGAGCTTCAGCGGGCTAAGGAGAATTGGTTGTGTGTGTGTGCTTGTGTGTGTGTGTGTGTGTTGTCATATTCGCTATACACTCAAAAAAACATAGCTGTGCCAGACTGTTTCATCGAACTTTCACCGACTCATTAGGAGGTTGAACCCCGACAGTCTGCCCATGATTCATTTGACTTATGGATAAGGACTCACGACATCGTCGACACCCCTGAGAAAAGTGGTCTGTGTGTTTGTGTGTGCATGTGAGTGTGTTCAAAATAAGTCGAATAATACAACAACAGCAGTGTGTGCCTGTTTTTTTTTTTTTTTTTTTTTTTTAATTCGGACATCCGGACCTGCTCTTTCATAACCGGACCATCCGGTTCCGTAAGTTCGGTTGTGCGGATCGGTGTTCAGATTACCGAACATCTGGGTTAATCCAGACACGGGTCTGGGCCCGGTGTCCGGTGTCTGGATGTCCGGGTTCGGGGCAACCATGCTTCATATATAACTTGAGAGTTCGAACTTTGCAGTTCAATTCAGAACGTCAGAGTCTTAAGTTCATAACTTTATATATAACTTAAACGTTCGAACTTTGCAATTCAATTCATAACGTCAGAGTCTTCAGATTGGCAGCACTGTCAGTGCTCTCTCTCTCTCTCTCTCTCTCTCTCTCTCTCTCTCTCTCTCTCTCTCTC
>BFEA01000220.1:442711-456048 GCA_003427395.1 Chara braunii
ACTCTGGACAGCACGATGGTTCTCTCTCTCTCTCTCTCTCTCTCTCTCTCTCTCTCTCTCTCTCTCTCTCTCTCTCTCTCTCTCTCTCTCTCTCCCTCCCCCCCCTCGTTGTTGTGTGAAATTTGCCGCGCTCGGTTCGGATTTCTTCATTTTTCTTTAGATTTTTTTCATATGTTTTTCATTACTTTTTTGTTTTTCTTCGTTTTCCCGGTCCTTGGGTAGCTACCGGGCGTTATTTGGTCGACCGGGCCGTGGTAACCGGTGCTTATTTGTTTTTCAAGCAGGGAAACGTACTTGTGGTTTAAGCTTCAGCCTTGCTTTGAGCGCAGCGTGCTTATCTTGATACAATGCGATGAGGAGGTCCTCAAGAGTGCACACAGGAGTCACCTTCAACCACTCAGTCAGGTCAATCCTTTGGTCACCTGCATTGATAGCTTGGAGTTCAATGAAACTCCATTCGGCGAGATCGGAATTTGTGCCCATGATCATACTTTGATCTTCCTGCGTTGTTCGCAGTACCTTGAAGTATGAGCACATGGAGCTGATCCAGGAGGTACTATGCCCCTTCCCGTTGTACTTGGACAGCAGCATGGCCCCCCTCTTGTCCACTATGGGACCATTGTACTATATGCCAACAGGAACTGGCGCGTTTTGGGCTAGTAAACCTGCGTTTGCCACATTTCCACTTTATCTCTGCATGAGGACTGAGTTAGAGGGAAAGATTGGGACAGCAGCAGGACGAGGATTAAAAGGCCGAGGGATGGTCAGTTGGGCCTACTTGAGGCCTGCAATCTTAGCTTGCAGCTCTTGGTTCTGCTATCAGTGGTCTCCGAAACAGCTGAAGGGCCACTTGGGCAGCAATACTTGTCTCTCTAGTTGCTGCCTCTGCCTCCTCCTCTCTCTGCAATGCCTCATCATAAAGTTTCTGAAAGAAGCGTTTCCCTCTCTCATCCGCTGCGTCCAGCATGGCCTGCCATTGTGCAGACGAGATGTCTGCCATGCTGGAGGATGGGGTGTCAGTAGAACTCTCAAGAGGAGTCTGCTCTTCGCTCATGTTCGGAGGAACACACCTCTTACCCCTCCTCACACTCTAAAAAACAGTACCTTCTCTCTCCCTTCTCTCTTCTTGCTTTTTGCGCAAAATCTCAATGCTGGACATATATAGTTCAAAATCTTCAGATTAAAAAAAAATAATAAAAAATCACAAGAGGGAAGGTAGATCTCCGAGCCGAAGCAGCAATTCATTTGGGCTAAAGAATGACATCCACGCAGCAGGATTTAAAAATAAAGCAAAAAAAATCGGAGAGAGGTCCGACTTAACAAATGGGTCCGGTCAGATCGGACTCGAGGTCCCCTCTTGACTAACCCAGCATGGAACATGCATCACAGATAAGTCAGACAAAAGAAGGAACTAACTGAAGCAATGGAGATTTCGAGGGTTGTAGACGGTCACCGAGCCAGAGGCGGGGCAGTGTGTGAGAACATGTGGTCAGACCCAGTCAAGATCCACTCGAAAGGGAATGTCCCTACTAGCTGTGTGTCCCCCCAGTTGCAGCACAGCAAAGCAATGCAACTGACGGCATTGGGCCTGGTCCCACTGAGTCCCGAAGGGTCCCAAGTAGGTCGTGGACCAGGACCAACCAGAAGGGTGTCCCAAGATGGTCCCAAACTGCCTCTACCATACTGAAAAGGAAACGACAACTTCAGCAAGAACCTACTAACTACAACCATTCAGAAATGAAAAGACAATGCACTGTAGAGAGATATGCCGTTGAGACAAGATACATCATTCATCCATCCATCAGGTGAGATAGCAATCCACATACTCGCACACACAACCAAGACTGTTGAGAAGAGGAAAAGAGCCCAGCACAGTCCCCAACAGGCCATGAAGCATCGTCCGCACAGGGCCTAGACTCAGGCTACTTTAACTGGTACCTGCCTACCTCTAGCCTACCGCTACTGGGTCTCTAAAAATGCCAACTTTTTGTCTTCTTCTGCTCGGCCTCCAGTTCCCTACACATCTGCTGCTACTTGAGTGGTACCGGCCTACCTGCTACTTGAGTGTTTTTCCCCGGCTGCCCGAAGTGTCACGGGCCTACTCCCCTCTACTTAGTGTTTTCCTCTCTGCAATCCTCAAAGTCACGGCCACAGGTAAGCACCGGCCCTGCGGGCCTCACACCACACAAGTGCCCTGTCGGGCCACACACACACTCAGGCAGACGTGCACTCAGACAGGCACACGGACCAGCAAGCACGCACACACACACACACAGACTTAGGAAACTCGGCACAACACGGGAATCTCAGCAAGGCATACATTCCAGCGGCAAAACCCAGAAATCAGCAGTGTTCTCAGTCTGTGTTTTGGTGGGTCACTACATTTATTCTTTTATTACGGTAAGAGTTCTGCTGTTTGCGATCCGGTTGCGGACATCGAGGGCTGCATCGTTCCCTTTCCTTCTTCTTCTCCTGTCCTGTCCTGTCCTGTCCTCCTCCCTCTCTTTCGTGCCGTTTGTGTTGTCCTCGGAAGAGTCGGAACTCCTGTCTCCCGTGTCTTCGGTTGTTGGCGTCAGCCCCGTCAACCCCCACTGCTCCGGCATGTCATTGGGAGGGGTGGATGGGTGTGTGGTTAAAGGTGTGTTTGGAACGGTGTATGTCATCCAGTCGGTACTATCCAATCTATCTATCACTGTAGTCCTGCGGAGGCCTGTTTATGTAAATTGTGGATCACCACCTCACCCCTGCCATTCATATCAAAAGTGGTCTGAATGAGCTGCTTTTTTGCTAAGAAACTCGTGAGTAAATTTTTGACAAAAGTTAGCAAAAAAAAAGAAGAAGAGTACATACTAGATATCCTATGAACAAAGTCATAGCTTTGTCCTCAGTTTGATATGGAGTACAAAAAATAATTGAAGGTAATAAACTTAAATAAAGTAGGAAAGGTCCTCGTGCCCCTACCGTCTACCCGTGAATAGCACACACGGTCATTGTAGCTGTATTTTGGGGCAATTATGCCCACCCGGGCTCATGCTGGGCTTTGTTTGTAGCTCTTCAACACCATATCAGAAAGCTTCACGGGATGCTGAAGAAGTATGAATTCCCTTTCCAGAGTTGGTTTTCAGAGTCGGCAGGTACTCTGCCAACTCCACACAGCTCATGCGTGCCCTTATTCTGTGTAACGTCCCCACAGTAGTTGCATGCTTTTGCTGCACCACAGTATAGGACGAAATTCGTCTTATATTGGCAATCCATTCTCAGTGGAAACTTTGTAATTGTGAGCTCACCACCTAGGAACCCCCACTTCTCTTCATCCGTTCTTTTCAGCTGTAGTTTCTTATTCTCGATTTCTTCTACCTTCCTCATGACTTCCTCAGCTTTCCTCTTCCCCTTCTCCACCTCTCTTTTCCAGATGAAGATTCACAGATCATATATCAGCCTTATCCTTTTGATCAAATTTCCTTCGTCTTCCCAGGGAACTGAAAAAAAAAACCCCTTCATTATATTCGCAATGTACGCAACAGTGGCCTGCTGTTGGCCTGCTGCTTTTCCCCATAGGGATCCCAATCTCTGCTGAAAATGGTTTGCAACTTTGCCACCCAACGAATTGAAAATTAGTTTTTGGAAATTGATCATCAATTGTTTGAAAGTACTTGCAAAACGGAGTATATTCCTAAAATCTGTAGGTCTTCATCATACTTGCGGCACGTAGATGAAGTGTGCTGTGCGGTGCACTGATCACAGATGCAGGCGCGCGCGCACAAAAGAAAAGAAAAAAAGAAAAAAAAAGCAACCGTGATGTGTGTATAGTACTGTATACACACTGGGAAGAGAGAGAGAGAGAGAGAGAGAGAGAGAGAGAGAGAGAGAGAGAGAGAGAGAGAGAGAGAGAGAGAGAGAGAGAGAGAGAGAGAGAGAGAGAGAGAGAGAGAGACCTTTCAGATTATTCAGACAAACCCCTGCTGGTACTTCAAAAGGTCCCTGCCAAAAATTGGCAAGGGTCCCGTCGGCAGGAGAAGGGTGGTCACTGGACGGGTAGTCACCCAACTTGTAACTGGAGGGAGCAGACCAGCTATATATGGTGTAGCCTCGAATTCAGGTCCGTGTTTCAGCAGTTATGGGTTACCGACTTACGAACTCGGCATGTGATTTTCAGGGCTTCACTCCACCACTCACCAAATGTGCAAAACTAGAATGAATCTTCTCCTAGAAACTGGAACCATACAAGCCATACGTTTTTCATTTCTGCAAGTGCTGACGAGTGGAGCAAGGCCCTGAGGGCCACTGCACGTAAGAAAAGGAAAAACAAAAAAACGAGACAGCTAATGTAGTGTTTGTAGTAAGTTTGTAACCCATAACTCTTAAAACACAGACCTGAATCCGAATCCAGGATATATTGCTGGCCTGCTCGAGGTCTGCTAGCAGTTCAACGGACATACTTCCTAAAGAATGGTAACCCTGCTGATTCTTTGCAGGGGACCCTTTCGGAAAGGAGAATATATCCAATGAGTAGTACGAAGTGGCCCCAAAATATTCTTTCTCTGTGCACTTACAATTTTCAAAAGGGAGGGACAATTATGGTTACCACGGCCTACCCTTTTTTATTATTATTTTTTAAAATATTTTGTAAATGCGCCGCATCACGGTTGCGCGCACGTGTGCACATGCGCTATGCGGCGCACGTGCGCAACTTGCACGTACGTGATGCTCCGCATGAGTCTTCATATAATATAATAATTATTCTTGTTTAAAAAACAAATGAGTCAAGAATTAAAGTTATTAAACTGATGGACTGCCTTTTCCATCTATTCATCTGTAGCATTTGTGCTCTGAGCCCTGCGAGATGGTTGCTCATCTCGTAGGGCTGTCCAACCTGACCGAACTGTATCAGAGCCTTTCAAGACTTCTAAACAATTAATACGTTGCCTGCAAAGTGAACCAAACGTAGTCAATCACTCATCTTAAATGAGCAACATCATCTGTTTTCTGCAAAGTGCTAAAAGAAACAAAAATCTGAACCAACGACATAAAACCATGCTGGAAGTAATGAAGAAAACCATAAGAACACAGTTAAAAAAAAAAAGAAAAAACACACTAGTAGTAGTTAGAGGGTAGTCAAGGGATAGAATCCATCAATCTGTTACTCGAGTTGTAGGGTGCGCGCTCCTGGGAACAGTGACATAAAATACTCTCCAGTAACAAGCAATAAAACTTCAAATTTGGGATGAGAGTGAAAACACCACTTGCGATTTGTAAATTGCAAGTCTGTTTTTTTTTTTTTTTTTTTTCCAAACACACACATGGCCCATCTCTTTATTCTGGGGGGCAACCGTCCGGTTGCTTATCACCCACAAGCATCAGGAAATAGACACTCATAGACAGCAAGTGGGGAAGAAGTGGGAAGGAAGGAGAGAGGGGTGGTACAAGGGAAGGAGAGTGGGGAGGGGCACAGAAGAATCAGGAAATGAAGAGATGATTCAGTAGTGAAGAAGTTGTGGTCTGAGAAACCTCTCAGGGGAGACTTGGTGTACAGCACCTGCCCCTGTAACTCTGCACACCTCGGTGTGCGTGCTCTTATGTTTGCCCTCTTGGTTTTACTGGGGGGAGGGAGGAGGGGAGAGGGGATCGAAGGAGGGAAGGGGAGGGGAAAGCACTTCTTTTTATTATTTTGCAGGTAGGAGATGGTAACACTGATCATGCATGTTGGGTAAGGCCAGAAGACATGACGACCCCTCGGCCATCGCGCAAAGTGGACATGTCACATCCGGGGTCTGATGTGGCAGCTGAAGGAGCAGCTGCTTTGGCCTCAGCATCCATTGCTTTCCGCCGTGTCAATCCAGGATATGCTGATGTGCTAGTTCAGCATGCAAGGCAATTGTTCACCTTTGCTGACTCTTACAGGGGTTCCTATAGCGACAGCATCCCTAGTGTAAAGCCATTCTACAAATCCTGGAGCGGATACGAAGATGAGCTCCTGTGGGCGGCAGCTTGGCTTTACCGTGCAACCAAGGAGGTAAGAAGAGGAAAGCCACGTACTTAAAAAAAAAGAAAAAAGAAAAAAAAAAGAAAACAACAACAACAACATAGAGAGCAATGAAGGAAGCCAAAAAAATAGTGATGAGCGGTCCTCACACAAGGACTCCTATGCATACATGATCTGGGGGAAAAAGGTAAGAATACTTGGGAAAAGAAAGGAGAAAAGAAGTAGACTCCATAGCTTTGTAGGAGCAATGGCATGCTCGTACGAAGACTATCGTGACTTGCAGGGGCGAACCGATCGTCTGGCTGTGCAGCCATGATGGTGCTTTGCTCTTCGCACGGATCGGAATCTGAGGAGTGTCTCAAGCAGATGCAACTCTTCTCGTTATCCCGATCGCTATGACTAGGGAGAAAGAGCCCCTTCCTTGCATAGTAACATTCTCCCTAGCAGAAAACACAAGGCATTGATCACAACCATTTTTCAGCCATGGGCTCGCCAGGGATCGACAGTGGGCACGCCAACAGGTAAAAACATTGGGAGGGGGGGGGGGGGGGGGGGGGATGGTTTCAACAATCACAAAACCTCTATTCAAGTCTATTGACATATCCAGCATAAGTGTTATCTCTGGGTGTAAGCCAAGGGATGACGGAGGTCTGAAAGACCTTTCACATCTCATTCATATGCATTGACAAAGCATGCATGTGAAACAAATCAAAAGAGCGAGTGGCGAAAAGAAATGTTCCAGGAGGAGGAAAGGACACAAAAAAAGATTTGCATGCCCACGCCTGAGATGCAAAATCCAAACACTCCTGCATGACCTCCACACACATCCGCCGTTCGGTCGATTGAGACGCACCATGCAAAGAGTTTGAAGTCTGGAAACGAAAGCACTTCCAGTTACCACGAACAGGATGCTCATACAAGAACGGCTCCACTCCCTGCTGCTCCATCCAAATCTCACTACCATAACCCAGAGTCCTGGATGCTCTTGAAAAAGAACCTTGAGCCGGAAAGACTCCTCCAATCTACCCGTGCGTAAGCTGTCCACACCAGAGGTCATTCTGTCACCCTGCTTGAACCATCAGCTTGTCAGGCTTGTTCAAGGTCTCGTGGTCTGGTGCAGTGATCTCGTCACCCTGCTTGATGTGCTCAGAATGCCAGGCCTGTCTGGAATCTAACTTGGCCAACATCATGCCAACAAAGCCATCTGCAAAGGGAAAGAGGAGAGAGAAAAGCGTCCATAGTGGAATAACTTTTATGCTTACGAGCCAAGTGGAAAACTTCCGAAAAAGCATGAAGAAGAGACACAGAGAAGCAGCCAGGAGTGGGAAGAGTAGAGATAAGAATGTCCAAAGGAATCACATGCTTGGACTGCTGGGCAGGGGACTTGCCCTAAGTCAATGCATTCATCCGATCCATCCTCAAACCAATGAGCAAGATGAAAGATAATGCGGGGAGCACGTAGAGTAACGGGAAACTTGAACCACTGGGCAAGATGAAGATAACGCGGGAAGCACGAGAAGGGAAAAGGGAGGTAAGGAAGGCACATTATGTGTGCGAAAATGGGAAAGGTACTGGCTGAAGGGGGGGCGAACTGAGGGGAATGAGGACGAAGAAGAGAGGTAAGAAGAGTAGGCCCCTCATCGATGATTTCAAAATAATAATAATAAGAAGAAGAAGAATAGAGATAGGGATGTCCAAAGAAAATGCATGCTCAGACAGCAGTGCCAGGGATGCACCTCAACTCCAAGCATCAATCCGACATCCATGCTCCAACGAATTACAAAGAAGATGATTACACGGCAAGGGCACATAAAAAGAAAAGCAGATATTATGTCCATGAAAAGGGGAAAGACGTTGGCCGAAAGGAGAAGAGGGAAGGCTTGTGAAAAGTGCGCACGGGTGAGACAATTAGTGCAAAGGGAGTGCAAACAGTTGGCACGAGAAACAGGATAACAGTGGGGAGATGCACAACGTGAGTGCGAACTGTGGAATTTAAGAAGTAGAGGAAGAAGAAGATATGAAGCAATGTCAGACGGAGCGTCGAAGGGAAAGCCCGTGGTGTCCCACTTCCTTGTGTGGGCTAGGGTGCAGCAAACGAAACTCATCTTAGGCGCAAGCCCAAACGTCTAGAGAAAAAAAGAGTCACGCTGAAGTTGAAATTACCAAATTACCATCTTCACCCGAATAGAAAGCTCGGTCATTATCGCTGCATCTGGACTGAAAGTTGGGCCAAATGCAGCTATAATGACAGGGCGTTCTATTCGGGTGAAGACGGTAGGGTACAACAGGTAGGTAGCTTGAGGAAGAATGAAAGAGCCTCCGTGCTGGACACGTAAGTGGGTAATGTGGGGTAGGTAGGTAGCTAGAGTGAGATGGGCACAGTATTGGGAGAAGAAAATAGCGTAGTAAAAATAAAGCTTGTTCCCCGATGAGGAGAAGACCGCTGTAGTTTTTTTTTTCCTTTAAAAATTAAAAGGGAAAAAAAAAAACTACCTTGGTAGACAGTTTTCCACAAATGGAATTGCACAAATGAAGCTTCCCTTTGGAAGGATTGACTGTCAGATCGGAACTTGATTTCTGTGTTGTCTACGTTATATATTCCCTTCATCTGCCCTATATGCTGATCTTAAATTCAAACGCGTAACTATCTGATATTTGTTTTGTCACAATGAATGTACAGAGGTCATTTGCCGACTACTTCCTTGGGCCTAATGCAGCAAAGTTTCAAGGAACAACCACCAACAACAACAGGCAACAGTTCAGCTGGGACGATAAGCTTGTGGGAGTGCAGGTGATGGCTGCAGGTCTTTGGTTAAGTGAAGAGGCAGAGAAAAATGATGATCAGAATCTCCTTGCACACTACAAGGCCAGAGCAGATGATTTCTTGTGTGCTCACCTTGGTGGCAAAATTACAAAGACACCAGGTAAATGATACAAGTTATGGAGGGGAGGAGGGGAATGTCTTTGTCAAACCCAAAGACTGCACCTTTTTAAGTAATGCATTATTCAGCGGGTAATGATCTAACCCAGCCGGTGTAACTATACGCTGGATAAACCGTATACAGAAAAAGAAAAGAAAAGAAAAGTAAAAAAGAAAAAAAAAAAAGAAAAGAAAAAGAAAAGAGAAAAAAAAAACAAGTTATGGAGGGGAAACAAAGAGGGTAGAAAGAAAAAAAGAAGTGTTTCAGAGAGAACGGAACAACGTTAGAGAGGAAGGCGGAAGGCGGCTGGATTCAACACGAGAAATAAGAAAGGTGGCATTCAATCGTAATGTGGTAAACAAGACCGATAACCCTACTATTTTGGCAATTAAAATAATAAGAATGTGAAAACTAGATCTGAAAACTAGTGCTTCCCAGCTATGGGCTGAACCTATGGCTATGGCAATAGGGTCAGGGGCATCAACAACCCATGGAAGAGACTGCATGTACAAGATTTGATGTTGATGTCAACATCGAATGATGAAACTAGTTGGAGAATGAGTGACACATGTTAGCGGAAGAGAGGAAATAATAAGGAACGTGGAAGAGCATTAGGCAATAACAAGAGGGAGCTCCTCTCAGCCTAGAACAACATGTGCTGTCAATCCTTTTTCCATCCATTTTTTATGCCGAGGGAAAGGGGGATTGGCCAGTGATGCTGGGCAAATCACGGATGCACAAATGTGGCCTAGAACACAATTTGGCATTAGTCCTTTTCCCATACATTTTCACATCGAGGGAAAGGGGGATTTGGCCAATGATGGTGGACAAAACACAGATGCAGAAATGTGGCATGTTAAAGACACTCATCCAAACGTGTAGCAATTCTTAGGAATTGGGATCTCAAAGAACAGTAATAGCTGCATTTCTCAATAGTAAAGATAAAACTTCAAATTTCTGGTTTCTTGACAGGACACATGCTCTGCCAACAAGCATCACCAAAAAGCCAATCGAGGATTTGCTACTCTCTGCTGCATTCTCTCAGCCAACCAAAAACAGCACAGAAAGGCTAAGTCGTTCAAGCCCAGAAAACTTTCCATGGCGACCAGAGATGATCCATCCTACTTCCTGTTTGAGTGACAGAGAATCAACAGAAAGTCATCCTCATCTAGTCTATCTAGTCTTTCTAGTCCATGTTACAGCTTCTCACTCCCTTGGTAACAGCAGCAGAGTGGCATCGACTCCCTGACAAAGTTGCAGTCATGTGGCTGCAGTATGTAGGAACCTGGTGCTTGGAATCGCTGCTGCAGAACACACCTGTCCACCCCTCCTAGACCTTTCGCGTCCTTATGCTGTGTACGCAGACCTCTGTGAAACAGTGGTACACCTTCCGGGATAGTATCAACTGACAGCTATACAGAGGTGCCTTCATGTGGGACTGTGCAGCAGTCTACCAGCAGAATGTTAAACCACCAGCACACCCGAGGCTAAATGTACGAGCCAAAGTTTTGAATTTTGCCGAGCCTGAAAGCAACCGGTACCAGCTCTTGGAGATTAGAGGTCGGTACCGGTACCGGCCTTGCTCGGATTGAGTGCTGGACCTGCTGGCAGTGCATGGACTGAAAGGAGGATGATGTTTTCACTCACTAGCCACCCAGACAAGCTCCGACGGCTTAGTCACAACTCCTGAACGCTATTGCCTTCAAATTCATCCACGCATGGCCCTAATTGCAGCCAGATACTTTCGGGAAAGAGCTAGCATGATTGTGCGCTGGGAAGAACGGGCTGACACTCTGCACCACTTCCTCCCCGCCTCTAACGGGAAGTGATTTCTTTTTTTTTTTTTTTTTTTTTCAGAATGACGATACTCTTTTGTTACTTTTTGAAAAACAAAGGGAAAAAAAAGTGAAAGGGACACACGTTTGCCTTCAGATTCATTCAGAGAGGCCGTTATTGCAACCAGATACATTCAGGAAAGAGCTAGAGTGAGGGCATACTCACACTAGGACCTTTTTACATATTTATGGACGTGATTGCGGTCAGATGCATCCAGCTCTGGCTGTAATCGCAGTCAGATGCGCTTCGAAAAGTGCTAGTGTGAGTATGCCCTGAGTGTGCCCTGGGAAGAAAGGGCCTGACACTCTGAATCACATCCTTCCCCCCTCTCAAGGGGAGTGATTTCAGAATGACGATACACTTCTCTTTCTTTTTGAAAAACAATGGGAAAAAAAAAAAAAATGAAAGGGCGCATGTTCACCATCAGATTCATTCAGGCGGGGCCGTTATTGCAGCCACATACATTCGGGAAAGTGGCGGTGCTATTATGCCCTTACCAGAAACGGGCTGGTGGCAGGGAGGCAGCGAGTGTGTTCAGAAAGGACAAACACCTGTTTTTTTCAGAGAAAAGTTCAGAAAACAAAAAAAGAAAAAGAAAGAAAGGGCAAATTCACGCCGACACTTTTTCAGCTACGCTCTGGATGTGATTGCAATCAGATTCATCCAGGCCTGCCCGTAACTGCGATGAAAGGTTTTCTTTTTTCCATCATGATCCCTGCCAGCGAGGCAGGGCATTCTGCTATTTCTACGGCCGTGCATGTTGAAACATGCACGGAATGAACCAGGAGCAACACCTCAGTCCATTTGCCCTTTGTTGTTGGGCGCAGCGGCTTCTCCTCACGTTGCACTACCGGGCCTTCCCCGAGGCGCGGAATCTTCTTGTGGCGACAAGTTCATTTTTCTGCAAGGCTGGGGCCCGTGTACTGGTGGTTAAAGGGATAAGGCAGACGAAATCAGAGTAAGCAGGGGCGCAACAGCGCTTCTGCTACAAGCACAAAAAAAATTGCATTGACGCAGTTCCCCATCTTGGACTTTTTTGGACCGGCACTTCTAATGTCGGCAGTGATTGGCTTCCAAGACTTCCGGAGTTTTGCGACTGAATTGCGACTGGACTGAACTGACAGAGCGATCCCACAAACTACTTGGGCCTACCGAATCCGCCTGACATATTCGACCTACCGTAAAGATGGGGCCTACAGGGCCTAACGGTTGGGTCTATGGTGCATTGGGCTACAGGACATGGGACCGGGTTCAGGGACTTAGACACTGATATTCACTTATAGCTGCCTCCACTGCCCTCCAGGAAAAAAAGTTCCTGTACACTTAAGTCTTGATCCACCAAGGCTGGCTAATTCCTTCATACACTTGTGTAAGTGCACAGTGCATATATCGAACCTACTAGAAGAGGTGTTGATAACGCTTCACATTGTGTCAGATTCTCATCTACCAGATGAAGAAGCTTCTGCAAGATTCAAAATCCCTTCGGGAATTGTTAATCTAGGCATTCATTCCTAAATCGAAAAAACAAAAAAAACGAATGTGGTTTGGTTTTGGGCGGAAACCAGGTAGGACCTGACGATTTCAGTTCGTGTAAGTCAAAATTGCGACAACGAGTTACGGATTTACGTGGTCAAAGGGGTGAGTAACCAAGTTATCCATGTCTTTTGATTCAGTGTTTATTGAACTTTATTCCATAGCTACACCGGACTGGACCCCGGGCCTCCCGGGCCCATCCAGACTTCCGGAAATCTGAAAAATCCGGACAGATCCGGATCTCTGGTCCGGAATGCCTATATTTTATGTCCGGGGAAAAAAAAAAACCCGCCTCTACTCCTGCTCCTCATCATGAACTCCGCCTCCTATCTCTTCCTTCTCTAGTTCTCCTCCTACTCCCCCTCCTCCTCCTCCTCGTCCTTCTCAACTCGGGCCTCATTTTCTTTCTCATCCTCCTCGTCCTCCTCTTCCTTTTTTGGAACCGTTTCTCGATTTATGCGTGTCATCCGTGTGCAGGGGCATGCTAATCTTCTCTTCCAATTTTAATGAATGTCCCAAGGGAAAGATTAGCATGGCCCCTGCGCCAAGATGACACGCATTAATCGAGAAATGGATCAAATAAAAAATAAATAAACCAAAAAGGAGGAGGAGGAGGAGGAGGAGGGGGAGGAGTCGAGGAGGAGGAAGACAAGGAGAGGAGGAGGAGGACAGAGGAAGCCGGAGTTGACAAGGAGGAGGACGAGGAGGAGGAGGAGGAGAGGGAGAGAGAGAGGAGGGAAGAGTTGATGAGGACGAGGACAACGGCGATGGGAAAATAGGACGCTGTTGACAAGGAGGAGGAGGAGGAGGAGGGCGACGACGGGAAAGCCAGACGGAGTAAACACGAGGAGGAGGAGGACGGCAACGATGACGATGACGACGGGAAACGGGGTGGAGTTGACATGATCAAGGAGGAGGAGGAGGAGGAGAATGATGACGACGAGAAAGGATGGCGGAGTAGACAGCGACAAGGAGGAGGACAGGGAGAAAGAAAAGGACGGCGGGGTTAACGAGGAGGAGGACAACGACGATGACGAGAAGTGTGTGTGTGTGTGTGTGTGTGT